>OY986044.1:7493573-7986073 GCA_963920215.1 Nineta flava | reverse complement strand
AAAGAGATGAATTAGGCCATTTAAAACCTCCTACGGAGGAATTTTATCAAATTATTTCAGCTGGATTTAAATTATTTAAAAAAAATATAAGACCAGCTCTCCACGAAATCATGCCTCGTAAGCCTTTCTGTTTAAGTTTTCAATCGTGGATTGTAAAGAATCATTTTGAATGGAAACAAAGTATTTGCCCAAAACATTATGACTTTATTATTGAAATATTTAGTGAAACTTTAATTTATTATTGTTTAAAATGGAAATCGTGGGACATGAGAGATCAGCATTCATTAAAACGATTGAAAAATAAACACGAAACATCAAGCAGTAAATTGAAAAAACTAAAGCATATCTAGTTCTTTGAATTTTCAAATGTATTTTGATGTAATTAGTAATTAGAGTTGCTTTTTAGCGAATGTCCTCCAAAGGAAATACAGCTATTGTTTTTACACCAATGTTGGAATTTCGTAAAAATTTCTTCAAATGTCCATCGATCCTACCTATTAGATGTTAAAAATCACTATCGCTAAAATTTATATATATATATATACATATATATATATATATATATATATATATATATATATATATATATATATATATATATGTACTTTTGTGTGTCTGTGGACTCCCTAGCGGTCACAATTTTGTTCTGATTGGAATGAAATAGGTATTTGAGGCGCTTTTGGAATTCTGAAGGTCAAGTTCGTTAATGGGTTAAATCGGACAAGCGGAAAGGGGGGTTTAGAGGAAGGGGGAAATTCGAAGTTCGGTATATCTCCCTTAATATTTGAAAAGTCGAAAAATTTATCGGGAGTTAAGTTGTAGATACCATGTTTTACTATAATGTTATTTCTTATCATTTTAAAGACTGAAAGTTAAAATTCTAAATATCTTTGTACACATTAGAGTTTGGAAAAAATGATAAGGTAATGGACTATAGCAAACTTGATTTTCTCCAACTTTACTCCTTATACATTTTTCGATTGTTCCAATATTAAGAGAGATATTTTATATTTTGTGTTTTCTCCTATTTTTATGCCCCCCTTTCCCCTTGATGCCATATAAACAAAATTGGCCTTGAAAATACTAAAATGATATCAGATACGACATTTCATTTTGATCAGACTTAAATTGTGACAGATCATAATAGCATTTTTCAATCAGCAGTTTACTTAATTCTACTTTGAATTTGTTTAATGAAAGTAGTTTTAAGTGATAAGGTAACAAATTAAAAATTCTTATTGTACTCCGATAAACACTTTTCATCATATATGTTTTGTCTGTGTATCCCGGAACTAAATGATTTAGTTGTCTTGTATTATACGTATGTATATCACTCACTTTATTATATAAATAAGTGTACGTTTTTACAAAAACTGCAGATTCATAAATATTGATGGAAGGGAGGGTCAGAATTCCATTTTTTTTAAAGAAAGGTGCACAAGAGGTTCTTTTGTGTAGTTTAAATACAGCTCGCACTGCTGCTTTCTGTGATATAAACAAATCACCAAAATCAGTGGAGTTTCCCCAAAATATGATGGCATATTTCAGTTGACACACCAGTCCATAATACGCGGTTACTGTTGTTTGCAGATCCGTATAGTGAGATATATTTCTTAAAAGATATATCTTCATACTTTTTTTTGGCGAATTTTTATTATGTGGACGTTCCAAATTAATCTGCTGTCAACGTACAGTCCAAGAAATTTGGCGTTTCCTAAAACATTGTTGAGTTTCTTATAGTTTTAAGTTGTTTAATTTTTTGATAGGAGTGAATTGTCGTAGTTTAATGTAATGTTTAAATGAATTCCTAAACACTGAGCTTGACTATACAACTGTAAGTACATAAATGTCAGGAATCATAAAAACATCATTATAGACCGGTAAGTTGTATGATTAATTGTATTTATGCTTATAAAGATGTGATGTGTGGAAAATGTGTTAGAAATACTATTAGGGCCCATGTAATTTTATAATATGTTACGTAGATACGAGGAAACTCTCCTACAGCTTGTTTCACTAAAGAAAGGAATATCAAAATGATTTTTCAAAATAGGCGGGTAGTCAGCTGATTGAACAAACAAAAATCGTGAAAGAATGAGGTTATATCCTATTTTATGTTTAATTATATTGTGTCAGCTGGAATTCAAATGGTTTACAGAAGATTACATTTCTACAATTCAAATAAAGTCAAAGTTATACTTTAAATGTTTGTGAGTATATATAAATTGATTTACCCCGAATAACGAATTGTAGAATATATTTAATTGATATTCATTTTGATCTTCAGACATGAAACATATAACCTCACCTTTTCACATGATGAGATTTCAACGAGTAGGGTATGATTATAACGTATGGTATTCAACGATAATTTCTCAAAGTTTAAAAGAAAAACTACTCTGAGTAAGTAAATCAAATTTATTTAACTTACATGTACACATTTACCAAACTTTCTTCGTCTGGTTGATGTAGGTTACGCCAACGAAAAACAATTTCTATTCGGATGTCTGTGGTCATCGATCTATGGTCTTGAATGTACAATACTTCCCATAAATCCAGCAGTCCCGACGAAATTGTATAAATTCGTTTGAAGATGGTTCTGAATTGTCAACCACGATGCTCCAATTAAATGTACCGGCCAATTATCGATAGTAGTATATCCCAATGGATCAGGTAATACCGAATTAATAAAACACGAAATACCCTTTTTATATGTAAATTTTATTATTCTAATTAGTGGCCAAAACGTGGTAAAACAAAACAAATTTGTACAAAATAAATTTGATAATATACTTTGAAATAAATTTTGTAGATGTTTCCACAAAGAAATATATAATTGTAATGGAAGTTTTGGTTGCTCCATCGTATTTTTTTGGAAAAAAACATCTCCCTAACGCGTCGTAACGACATTCAGGGTGAAACCAGTTTATTATTATGCTGAGTTGTATAATCTAACAAATCGCGCCCACATACCATACAAAAGGTAACTGCTTTATTATCTATGCTTAAATGACTAATACAAAAATTAGCGCGCAATTAAATTACATTATTATAAATAATTTAATTAAATATTATAACAGTTTGTTGATTATACAACTCAACAACATCAAGACGTTTATTATATGCTTCAAGCTCAATGGCATTGTTTCTAGAGAAGTTGATAATCTTAGTTTTATTTACGTTTAAACATAGTGCGTTGTTTCTAAACCACTGCTCGGATTCTTCTAAGACTGTGTTGAATCTGGTTTTGATATCTAAGTTGTTGTTTGTCTTTAAGAATATGGTTGTGTCATCTGCAAAGAGTGTTGTTGGTGCTGATATGCTGCGTGGTAGATCGTTCACATATATTGATAGTGGTATTTATTATTCAAGCTAATTCTAATCATCCTTTATATATTTCTGTTTTGATATTTATTGTAAAAAATAACAAATTATGTAACGCTCGAATAATAAACACAACATTCATTTTTGCAACCCCCACTATCCGATAAAAGTTATTATCGACGATATTAGCTAAAAATTCATTATCTTTTCCTGCGATCGACCGAACCATTAACATCTAATTTTAATAATACTTTATTAAAATTATTCATCGATTTTAATTATTTTTTAACATGGTCGGATCATAGCAATTCATATTGGTGATGTATTACATTATTTATTTTAAATTAAAAAAAAAGATATTTACTTGAAAAGAGCTAGCTTGGTAAAACCATAACTTCAATTATTTTCAATATTTTCAATCAAACTTGTTAGGTTATAAAGATTAATTTTAAATTTTGGAAGATATTCATGTTTCAATTTATTAATGATGTTGATTTTTACGGTATTTTCTTTAAATACCATTTTGGTTAATCAACATTTTCTTTTTTTTTATTAATAATTTCAATTGTATCTTGCAGTAATTGTGTAAAAATTATTTTATGCCGGTTTCAATTTGAAACGTTTATTTTGGCATAAACTAATCACAATTATGTTGTTTATTCGATTTTAAACCGCATTTCGTACTGACGATGTCGGTTAAAAATTAAATACACTGAGATTTACAGATCTTTCATTTATTCTTCCAAAAGTACAATTAATTAATTTTAGGTTAATTCTTTTTTGTAAATAAATTTATATTATTCTCTCTGTTTCTATGTTAATCATAGATAACATTTTTCATTTTTGTAAACAATATGTTCATGGTAGTTTTTTTTTTTTTTTTTATGTTTAGCGGTTAAATTTTAAATTTATATTTATTTAAATAAACCTTGTTTTTTATAAAAAACACATATTTGTTTGCGTTTTGTTCCTTTTAAAAAAATATAAAATAATATAAAACTTAAATATTTCAGAGAGTTCAACAATTACATATTCAATTTAACTGATTGTTTGTAATATTTGCATACTTTCTTACGGACTCAAAATACACAGTTTCTGTTAAAACCCATTATGGATTCTATAGGGCCCAGGGAATTCATAATAATTTCAAAGGGGTTATCAGAAAGGCTTCCACAAACAAACTAACAAACGTTATTATTGCGCACTCCGTAAATAGTATATAAACATCATCATTTTTTCATTTATATTATACTCATTTTTTTTTAATGATCATTTATTTTTTCTTCATTTGATAGCGAGTAATATATGAATGTATTTCAAGCATTTTGTTGTTGAATTTTGTTTTCTTATACTTTCTGAAATACATATATTTTTTATATTTTTTTACAAGTTTATTTATACTTAATATTTCTTTAAATTGTTATTTATTTTTGTAGTTACGATACTCATAATTTACTAGTTAAAATTATGTTGTTACAAAATGCCTACTACGAGGAGTATGGAGGCACAAATGAATGCCGATCCCAACGTTACAGATGAATCTAATATATCTACTGTAAATATTCAAACCATTAACACTCCACAAAGCGAATCACAAGATATATTTAGTTCACCACAACAGGCTTCAGCGGTCAATATGGCAGCAATTTCTACGCAACTGGCTTCCACTAACCACGTGTTAGCTGACACCGTGAGGCAGTTTACATTTTTTCAACAAGGCATGTTACAGCAACAGAACCAAACCAAAGAGCTAAGTGACATTTTACATAATTTAATTAATCATACTTCTAACGCGAACTTCTCTCCATCCCAAAATTCAGATAATTCATTCACTTTTTTTTCAAAGCCGTCAATTGAATCTTATTTGCAAAATATTAACCCTTTGAATTTATCATGTCCAGAAAACATTGTTAAATTCATTTCTCAAATTCAAAAGATTATCGACATAGATATTATACCATTTAATTTTCTTTCAAAATCATTAATCAGTAAATGTTCTCAAAATGCATATCAATTTTGGGCTGATTGCATTAGCAAATCATTACGATGGGATGAAATAAAACAAAAATTGTTTGAAATATATATATCACCCACGGCCAAACAGATTTTGATCGATAAAATGGTTCGTCGATCACAAAATCATGATGAATCATTTTCACAATTTTCTGCAAATATAATTCAATTTTCTAATATTTTAATTTCAAACTTGCCACAATCTGAAATTATTCAAATTATTTTTGCACATGCAAACCATAATACGCTACAAATTATGGGTTTGACACCAATTCCTTCAAACTTTGAAGATTTACAGAAACTAATATGTAAAATGGAGAAAGTACAAGCTAGATTAAATTCAAATAATTCTGTAACAAATAATTTACCGCATAATTCAAATATTACTACTTCTGCTAACAAAAACAATCATTTTTGTACATATTGCAAATCACATTCCCACACAATTGCATATTGTCGAAAACGCAAATATAATGAAAATAATCGTAATATTAAAATTAATACAATCCCTTCTGATTCAAAAAACTTGAATTGAAACCTAACAATTCTTTTATACTAAATTCATATTCTTTACCAATTCAAACTGTTTTTATTTGTGGTTTCCCATTTACCACACTTTTAGATTCTGGGTCAACAATTAATGCTATTCGTGCTAAAACCTTAAATAAATTAAAAAAATTAAAACCTGATATTCAAATCTTAAATACTAATTTTTACATTGCCTTACCTGGTAATAATAATTTAAATGTAACTCAAGTAGCAATGCTACATTTTAAAATTGCTAATTTTAGTTGGACACAACAATTTTGTGTTGTCGAAAATTTTCCATTCAATTTATTAATTGGTTGCAAAACGCTCCGCCATTGCGGTATAGTTTTGAATTTTTCATCTTCTAAAATAAATTTTTATCATGATTCTACAGTACAATTACCATTTTTAAGTGGTGACAAAAATAATAATATTTTATCAGCAATTTGTGAATCAAAAGTTTATATGAACAAGATGCAAAATAAAAAACTTGAAACCTTATTATTTAATTATCAATCAATTTTCTCTGAATTACCAGGCAAAGCAAAAGGTTATGAATATAAAATTAAATTAAAAGATAATATTCCCGTTGTAAAATCACCATATTACCTGGCTCCAGATAAAGCTAAAATCTTGGAATGTCATGTTAATGATTTAGTAAAACAGGGAATTTTATCCCCATCTAATAGCTCCTACGCTAGTCCTGTCTTTTTTGTCCCCAAAAAAGACAATACTTATCGTTTAGTTGCAGATTATAGGTTTTTAAATAAACATATACAATTTGATCCGATGAGTTCCATTAATATGGCACATATATTTGCGAGTTTGGGGTCGTCTAAAGTATTCTCACTTGTCGACATGCGACAGGCCTTTAATCAAATACCCTTGAGCGAAGACTCCAAACACGTAACAGCCATCGTTACACAATTCGGAACGTATCAGTGGAATTATGTCCCTTTTGGACTTAATGTTTCGGCACAGGCATTAGCACGATTTTTATACTCTAATTTGAGTGAATTTCGTCATCAATTCCTTTTAATTTATTATGATGACTTAATAATTCATAGCCCAGATTTAGATTCACATTTGGTTCATTTAGATCTTCTTTTTTCTAAAATTAAAAAACTCGGCATTACTATTAATAAAGAGAAAGCTCGTTTCTGCATGTCAAGAGTCAGACTATTAGGAAGTATCGTTTCTTCAGACGGTCGATACATGGACCCATTAAAGGTCCAAGCGATAAATGACATGCCTACTCCAAAGAACGTAAAAGATATTTCCCGGCTCATTGGGGCGTCCGCATTTTATTCCAGGTTCATACCGAAATTTAGTCACATAGTTGCTCCGTTAAATGAACTAAAAAAGAAAAATATTAAATTTAAAATTACACAAATTCATTTAGACGCAATTAACAAACTCAAAACAGCACTAATTTCGGCCCCTGTTTTAAAATTCCCGGATTTTTCTAAACCTTTTATAGTTCAATGCGATGGTAGTTCAACGGGAGTTGGGGGTGTTCTTTTACAAAATTTCTCGGACGGTATTCACCCAATTATGTTTGTTTCTAAGAAATTAAACCATGCACAAATGAGATATAATTCACATGAACTAGAATTGTATGCTGTTATTCTAACGTTAGAAAAATTTAAAGATTTTTTACTTGATCGGCATTTTATATTACAAACTGATTGCCGCAGTCTTTTATGGTTATTCAATACTCCTCAAAAATTTAATAAGTTATCCAGATGGATATTAAAAATTTCTAGATACAATTTTACTCCAGAACACATTAAAGGGAAACTTAACCATATGGCTGACTTTCTTTCTCGTCTTTTTGAATCCGATAATATTAACTTAAACCAAACTGTTGAATCTACATCAAAACAAATAAATAAAATACAGAATATGAATAGCGATGATCCAGGTTATTCATCTTTAATTTCAAAAATCAAAAACTCACTGGATCACTCTGAAATTGAAAATAATACTTTGATTAACAATGTTTCGAACCATCAATGTATTAACGCATTATCTGATCCAATTTATGATTTCCTATCCGTTAAAAATGAACAAAGGAAATCCGAATCTTGTAAAATCATTTACCAGTCAATTAAAAACGGTATTAATGATAAAAATTTTTACATTAGAGACGGACTACTTTATAAATTTGTCGGGAAACAAAAACTTAAAAGGATAGTGTTACCAGATACACTTTTGGATTATATATTGACGTACTTTCATGATTCGAAATATGGTGCACATAATTCTGTCATAAAAACCTTCAGGGATATTTCCCGAATTTTTTATTTTAAAAACTTATATAAAATTGTAAGAGATTATGTTAAAACATGTAAAGTTTGTCAACAAATGCGACCATATACTCGTGTCGATAAAATTAAATTATCTTCGGTTGTACCAACTAATGTTTTTGACACAATATTTGTGGACTACATTGGTCCAATTATTAAAACTCCTGATAATTACAGATATATTTTTTCTGTTGTAAACGGATATTCAAAATACGCTTTTGCGATTCCATGTCGCAAACAAACGACTGAAACAGCTATCGATTGTCTACAAAAAATATTTCTTCAACATGGTTTTCCGAAGAACGTAGTAAGCAATAATGGGCCAGCATTCTCATCACATAAGTGGAAAATGTTTTTATTCAACAATGGCATCAAGTCATGTTTCTGCACTCCGTATACTCCAACTTCAAATAAAGCGGAAACATTAAATAAAATTATTAAATACAACCTGAGCTGTCTGCTAAAGCAGTATGGACTTCGACATCGAAACTGGGTGAAATTTTTGGGGTTTGTCATCTTAAATTACAATAATACTTTTAAACAAACCATCAATACATCGCCTGCACAAGCCTACTTTGGAAGATTATTACAAACACCATTTACCATTATTCAGCAATTAACTGATTTAATTACGGATGAACGGGCACCAACAAAACTGCAAATTGACAACGCAGTAAAATTGGCACATCAACATCGTGTCTTGCAAACATCTAACAGGCCCACAGCATCTAAATTTAAAGTTGGTCAATGGGTAATGGTGAAAAATAATGCTCCCAATAATAATTTTAATGTTTCACCTAAATTCAAACAAAAGTTTATGGGTCCGTACAGAATTTTAAAATTTACATCCCCCACTTCAGTGAGAATACGTACTGGTAACAACGATAAAATCATCAGTTCCAGCATTTACAATTTACGACCGTACTAGAATCGATAGCACTGTTTTAAAAATAAAATCATTCCGTCTCAACAGAAGGGTATACTGATATATTTTACAAATATTTAAGTATTTTCATATAGTAGTTTTATGACAGATATTTTGTTTTACATTTGCCAAGCGGTTCGCTTTTCAAACGGGGGTGGAATGATAGTGGTATTTATTATTCAAGCTAATTCTAATCATCCTTTATATATTTCTGTTTTGATATTTATTGTAAAAAATAACAAATTATGTAACGCTCGAATAATAAACACAACATTCATTTTTGCAACCCCCACTATCCGATAAAAGTTATTATCGACGATATTAGCTAAAAATTCATTATCTTTTCCTGCGATCGACCGAACCATTAACATCTAATTTTAATAATACTTTATTAAAATTATTCATCGATTTTAATTATTTTTTAACATGGTCGGATCATAGCAATTCATATTGGTGATGTACTACATTATTTATTTTAAATTAAAAAAAAAGATATTTACTTGAAAAGAGCTAGCTTGGTAAAACCATAACTTCAATTATTTTCAATATTTTCAATCAAACTTGTTAGGTTATAAAGATTAATTTTAAATTTTGGAAGATATTCATGTTTCAATTTATTAATGATGTTGATTTTTACGGTATTTTCTTTAAATACCATTTTGGTTAATCAACATTTTCTTTTTTTTTTATTAATAATTTCAATTGTATCTTGCAGTAATTGTGTAAAAATTATTTTATGCCGGTTTCAATTTGAAACGTTTATTTTGGCATAAACTAATCACAATTATGTTGTTTATTCGATTTTAAACCGCATTTCGTACTGACGATGTCGGTTAAAAATTAAATACACTGAGATTTACAGATCTTTCATTTATTCTTCCAAAAGTACAATTAATTAATTTTAGGTTAATTCTTTTTTGTAAATAAATTTATATTATTCTCTCTGTTTCTATGTTAATCATAGATAACATTTTTCATTTTTGTAAACAATATGTTCATGGTAGTTTTGTTTTTTTTTTTATGTTTAGCGGTTAAATTTTAAATTTATATTTATTTAAATAAACCTTGTTTTTTATAAAAAACACATATTTGTTTGCGTTTTGTTCCTTTTAAAAAAATATAAAATAATATAAAACTTAAATATTTCAGAGAGTTCAACAATTACATATTCAATTTAACTGATTGTTTGTAATATT
This sequence comes from Nineta flava, assembly GCA_963920215.1. NCBI lineage: Eukaryota > Metazoa > Arthropoda > Insecta > Neuroptera > Chrysopidae > Nineta > Nineta flava. Next base: position 7,975,778 of record OY986044.1, on the reverse strand, counting down.
TTCATACTTTCTTACGGACTCAAAATACACAGTTTCTGTTAAAACCCATTATGGATTCTATAGGGCCCAGGGAATTCATAATAATTTCAAAGGGGTTATCAGAAAGGCTTCCACAAACAAACTAACAAACGTTATTATTGCGCACTCCGTAAATAGTATATAAACATCATCATTTTTTCATTTATATTTATACTAATTTTTTTTTAATGATCATTTATTTTTTCTTCAATATTATAAACAAAAGAGGTCCAAGGACACTCCCTTGTGGCACGCCACATATAATGTGTTCTAGGCAGGATTGACATTACATAACTTGTACCTTTTGAGTTCTATTTGTGAGGTAGGATTGAAACCAACTTAGAACTTGACCTCTAAATCCGTACTTTTCCATTTTTTGAAGTAATAATTTTTGGTTGACACAATCAAAAGCCTTACTTAGATCAAGAAATACTCCGACCACTGATTGATTGTTGTTTAATCCTTCAGTAGTTTCGTGAATGGCCTTAAATATTGCAAGATCGCAGTTTCTTTGAGGAAGAAATCGATTTTGTTGTTTTGCAAGTAAATCGTACTTAAACAGGTAATCAATTGTTCGCCTGTCTACATTTTTCCAATGACTTTCGATACATTTTACAGAAGAGCGATCGGTCTGTAATTGGTCATTTGCTTAGGATCGCCGTCCTTGAAAATTGGCTTCACAATCGATTGTTTCAAAAGCTCGGGAAAAACACCAGTCAAAAAAGAAGCATTGATTATATGAGCCAATGGTTCACTTATAAATTCAGCCGATACTTTCAGTATCCTGGCTGGCATGTCATCAAATCCACATGAATTGGTTTTATTTAATGATTTGATTGTATTTAATACTTCAATTTCATTTGTTGGTAAGAGAAACATGCTTCTTGACTGCGCGACTTCTAACTGATAATTACCACTCGGAATATTTAAATTTAAACTACTTGTTATATTGGCGAAGTATTTGTTAAATTCTCCAGCAATGAGTTTCTTATCTTGTATGTTCTCACTGTTGACAAGAAGGGCTTCAACTTGATTTTTGGAATGACTATTAGATGCTTTTTTTATGACACTCCACATTCGCTGTGTAGGATTGTTACCTTCATAAATATATTTTTTATTAGCAAGTTCGTTAATGGGCAAAATCGGAACGTGTTACCCCCTGCCAGATGAGAAAATATATATCTTTGAAACCGTAGGAGATTAAAAAAAAATTTGCAAACAAAAAATCTTCTTCTCTTTAAAATAAACAACTTTTGATTGAAAACTTTTTTCATAAAGTTAACCGTTTTTTCATAATTTGTGCTTAAAGTTATTTGTTCTTACGGTTCGCTTTAGCTTTCGATTCGCGTTGACTCAACACTTCCTTTTAACTAACGATTCACATTACCAATGCTTCGCGTTGGCTGACTTACAGCTCGCTTAAGCTTACGATTCGCGTTGGTTAACTCTTTGCGTTGATTGACGATTCGTTTGAAATCACGCTTCGTGACACTTCGCTTCGAAAAACTAACGATTCTTATTACCCAACGCTTCGCCTTGTCTGACTTACGGTTCGCTTAAGCTTAAGTTTCGCGTCGATTAATTCACGCTTCGCGTTGACCTGACACTTCCTATGGACCATCGCCTCGCGTTGGTTAACGCTTTACGTTCATTCACGATTCGTGTGAAATCACGCTTCGCGAATCACCACCGTTTCGCTTTGAATTTAACCAACCATTGAATTTAACCAACGCTTCGCGTTGTCTGATTTACGAATCGATTAAGCTTACGTTTCGCGTCAATTTACTCACGCTTCGCGTTGATCTGACACTTTCTATTAACCAACGTTTCTGATTGACAAACACTTCGCGTTGGTTAACGCTTTGCGTTAATTAACGATTCGCGTGAAATCACGCTTCGCGAATCACCAACGTTTCGGTTTGAATAACTAACGTTTCCCATTCACCAACGCTTCGCGGTGGCTGACTTCCGGCTCGCTTGATCTTACGGTTCGCGTTGGTTAATGCTTTGCGTTAATTAACGATTCGCGTGAAATCATGCTTCACGAATAACCAACGTTCCGCTTTGAAAAACTAACGATTCTCATTAACCAAAGCTTCGCGTTGGCTGACTGACGGTTCGCTTTAGCTTACGTTTCACGTTGGTTAACGCTTTGCGTTGGTTAACGATTCGCTTAAATTATCGCTTCGTGAATCACTGACGCTTCGCTTTGCATAACTAACGCTTCTCATTGACCAACGCTTCGCGTTCGCTTACTTACGGTTCGCTTTAGACTATGCTTTAGCTTCTCATCGACAAACGCTTCGCGTTGGCCGATTTACGGCTCGCCTGAGCTTGCGGTTCCGTTAATTAACGATTCGCGTGAAACCACGCTTCGCGAATCACCAACGCTTCGCTTTGAATAACTAACGCTTCTCATTAACCAACGCTTCGCATTGGCTGACTTATGGTTCGCTCTCGCAAACGTTTCGCGTTGACTTAACACTTCTAATTGACTAACGCTTCTCATTGACCAACGCTTCGGTTTGGCTTACTCGTGGTTCTCTTCAGCTTACGTTACGTGTTGGTAAACGCTTAGCGTTTACTAACGCTTCGTGTTGAGCAAACGCTTTCTATTGACCTACGCTTCGCGTTTGGTGATTTACGGTTCGGTTTAGCTTACGTTTCGCGTTGGTTAACGCTTTGCGTTGTTTAACAAATCACACTTCGCAAATCACTGACGCTTCGCGTTGTCTGACTTACGGTTCGCTTTAGCTTACGTTTCGCGTCGATTTACTCACGCTTCGCGTTGACCTGACGCTTCCTATCGACCAACGCTTCTGATTAGCCAACGCTTCACGTTTGTTGATGCTTTGCGTTAATTAACGATTCACGTGAAGTCACGCTTCGCGATCACGAACGTTTTGCTTTGAATAACTAACGTTTCCCATGAACCAACGCTTCGCGTTGGCTGACTTATAGTTCGCTTTAGCTAACGTTTCGCGTTGATTTAATAACGCTTCGCGTTGACTGAACCCATCCTATTGACTAACGATCCTCATTGACCAACGCTTCGCGTTGGCTGACTTATGGCTCGCTTAAGCTTACGGTTCACGTTGGTAAACGCTTTGCGTTGTTAACGATTCGCTTCAATACTCGCTTCGTTAATCAATGACGCTTCGCTTTGCATAACTAACGATTCTCATTGACCAACGCTTCGCGTTGGCTTACTTAACAATTCGCGTGAAATCACGCTTCGCGAATCACCAACGCTTCGCTTTGAATAACTAACGCTTCTCATTAACTATCGCTTCGCATTGACTGACTTATGGTTATTTCTCGCAAACGTTTCGCGTTGCTTTGCGTTTGCCAACGCTTCGCGTTGGCTTTACACTTCTAATTGACTAACGCCTCTCATTGGCCAACGCTTCGCGTTGGTTTCCTTGTAGTTCTCTTCAGCTTACGTTTCGTGTTGGTAAACGCTAAGCGTTTACTAATACGTGATTATTTATTTATTTACGTGATTACATGAATTATTATTATTGCAAACTTTGTTTATTTTTAATGCTTGTGCACAATGATCTGATAAACTTTTGTCAAAAACACATGATTTAAATTCACAAGATTTGTTTATAATTATATTATCCAAACATGATTTTTTATTTTTAGTTATACGTGTTGGTTCGTTAATTGTGTATTTTAGATCATATATGTTTAAAATATCACTTAGTTTCTTATATGTTTTAGTGTTTGTATTCAGCACATCAATATTAAAATCCCCGCAGATGATTTACCTGTTCTGTTCATATGATTTAGCTATTCGTTCTGAAAGGTCAGATAAATTATTGAAAAATACGTTAACATCACTGTTAGGAGATCTGTTAATGCAAATTAAAACTATTTTTAATTCATTTATCACTATAGCAGTCGATTCAAAATCAAATTCACTATTAAAATCATGAGTTTGGACAGGAGAGAAATACCACTTTGAGCTCACGTATATTCATGAGCCACCATGGATTCCGTAAGCCCGACTATATTGAGCACCTAGCCTAAAATTATCGAGTGAAATCTGTTCGTCAACATTTAACCAGTGTTCAGTCAAGCACAGAATGTCTACTGTATATTTATGTAGTTCGTAGCTTAATTCGTTGTATTTATTCCTTAGGTACTGTATATTTTGATGGTATACAACTACGTCCTTGCTTGTTGTATCTGAGATTTGTATGATTGGATTAGTCGTCTGAGAATCGTCCACGTGAGGTTCTCCGAAAAAGATACCTTCTTACAACAGTATTGTACGGCCAGAAATTGGGGTCGTTCTACGTTTTGTAATGTTCGTAGTTTCTACTAACTTTAAGTGCACAGTTTTGACTCCTTGTAGGTAATTTTTCACACGTAAAATTGCAGGTTGGGATTTTGCGCTTTAAGAATTTTAAAACCATTTCTTCGTCGTATTTGATTTAACACGACCAACAAATAACCACATCTGTTTTTTGGCTCCCTTGAGTTCATCTGTTTCAGTGCTTGTACCAATTATAGCATTTTTGGATTTTTTTCGTTTATTATGCACAATAGTAAATTCAGTATCATCTACATTCCTTTCGTGTGTAGCGATATTTGACTTTTCGTTTGGAGGTATTATTTCAGTAAACTCATTGTTTTTAATTACTTTAGGTTCACCTGTGTTGATGTTTGACTTATGTGAGCTGGTAGATTCTTCCGATGTATTTGCACTCCTTTTTCTCACTCGTCCAGGTTGTGTGGTATTCTTGATGTCTCTCTTCACTATATTTGCATACGTATTGTTACTTTGATGATTTTTTGATAGTAAACACTTCAAATTTTTAACTTGTTGTTTCAAATTTGAAACTTCATTTAATAATTGGAGGTTATGTTCCTTTATTTCACTTAATTCTTCAATAGTTTTACATTTGCACTATTAACACATTCTTTTATTATTTTTGACAGAAAAGATTTATATCCTTCTGATATAAAAAAATCATTAATTCCTGTTAATACACAATTCACTGACACTTATTTTTCTTCGTCTTTTTTGTGTTACGCGTATCAGGCGCCATGTTGGCATATGATATGATATATATACAGGGTGGCCATTAGTAGTCGAGATCCATAAGAGGGTTGGTAGAGGATACGATTTTGGAACGAAAAATCCTTTAATTTTTTTATTCGACACACCGGTAATTAATTATTTATTAATCAAGGAAACTAGGTTGAAACCAGAGTTGCAAAAAGTGCATTTTTTTGAAAATTCGTTATTTATTTAATTATCAATTTTTGGAAAAATGTATTGCTTAAATTTTTCAAATTATTATTTCCTTGAAAAGTGCATTCATTAAATTTTTTAATTTTTTGAAAAATGTAATAAATAAATTGTTTTAATAATAAATTTAAATAAGAATATGCAAATTAAATTCGTTATATTATAAAGTTTTCTCAAAAGTGCATTAAAAAATTATTTTATTGATTAATTTTTTTAATAATGCAATAATTAAATTTTTGGAAATATCAATTTTTAGAAAATCGAAAGACATGCACCCCCATAAAACAAAGATCCCTTAAATTTTACTTTCCTGTTTCTGTGGATAAGAGCGACAGATAATGAACCATTCCCGAATGGTCCAAAGTATAAAATCTGTCAAACTCAATAATTAACAAATGTATGAATAGTTGCTGGGCTCAGGTTCTCCAATAAAGAGTCAAGATAAAAAATAAAATAAAAAGAGATGAGTTTACTGAGAGAGGAAAGTGAAACTGAATTAAAATAAAACTATAAAAACCTAAAACTAAGTTAAAATAAATCTCTGAAAACCTAAATCAAAATTAAAATAATAAAACTAGTGTAAATCTATTATTAAAAAAAAACTGAAAACTACCAAATAAAACTTAACTAAAGTACACTTACGAACTAACGATAAAAAGATTAAAAAATAAATAAAATTAAAACACACGAGAAAGGTTCACGCGAAGTCCATTATCCGACGGAACCGTGTGAACAGCCATTCCTGTAGCGATAATTACACGGAACGGTATGATGTGCATCAATTTGTTATTGACGGATGAAATTAAAAAAAAACAAGGGTCTTATATCATTGGAATCGATACGAGTCACATCGGTAATAATAACTGAATTTTTTGGAAATTAGAAAAATTAAAAAGATAAATCGCGATTATCTTAAAATATTTCCGTGTTCGTTACGATTGAACCGTACACAGTTTGAATTAATAAAACTAGAAAATAATTGGATCTCGAGAATAGAATAACGATACGAGCTCCTGAATCTTGATATTGGAAAGGATATCCACCTGGATTACACTACAACATCACGTGGACAAATCGTCGCACATCATTCTGGGATTATAAAAGTATTTTACCGTTGGATTGGGGTGGTTATTCGCCTGGCAGCGACTATTACATTTGGTGGCCCCAACACAAGGTGTGTACATTTTGATTTAGTCACTCTCTCTCTCTCTCTCTCTCTCTCTCCTTCTTCCATATCATTCGGTTGGAGGTTTACCTAAAAATAATCAAGAATATAAATAAATTGGATTTACCATACACCAAATACGTCGAGGGGTTGCTTCGATTGCCGTCACACGCCGGATACCTTCAGGAAGTCACACTCGTCGTAATTTACAGGACGTTGGGTTATAGACAGCCCTTCATAGGACGTCACCACCCCCAGTGTTGCCACGTGAAGCGACACCCTTCATCTACATTATGCGCGCCGTCGATGGGTGTTCGATATCCTGTCTGTCGCACGTGCCGAGTGGATCGTTACAAGTGATAGTCATTACTATATTCATCCGAGAATCAAGGCACCCCATCATCTCGATTTAATAATAATCATTCTATAAATAGTGTATTTTATTGACAATTATTTCACGGTTGAATTGTGTAATGTACAATCAATTATCTCACTATTTGAATCGTATGTTCACTAACAAGAAATCCTACAATTCGACGGTTTATTCTACTAATAACAGTCTATGTGTTAGTTGTACTAATAATTGATTATACGAAATCACCGTTTAACCAAAGAAATGATATTACGACATTTTAAAATTAAATTTGAATTTTTCATTCCTAAAACAATTGTTTTATAAAATTATTATTTGTGCTAATAAAATGATGCACTATTAGCAAAAAGAATACAGTTTTTTTAAATCTAGAGCACGGTAGTGCGATAGGCCGAGTTTAAGGGTTTTTTTGCCTTCGCGCTTACTATACTATTACTACACGAAATATCAGAGCAGATTTGACCCCCGAAATATCTTCTGAACGAAAAGAGCTACAGTGCTGGTTTTTCGAATATAAGCAATTTAGGGAATTATAAGAGAACACGTGTTTGCTTTTCGTTAAGAAATAAACGGTTAAACAGTTATTTGCATCAAAAAGTCGTTAAAAAGCGGGAACGCCCATAAATCTTGGCCATACATAATCATAATTCCAGGGCCTAAATCATAAGTCCTTAAAACATAAGATCATAAGTCCATGATATTTGCCATACAGTTAGATATAGTGACCAAACCGAAAGGAAAATTATCAAACCACGATATCTATATCGGGAAATGGGATAACCTTCGCATTTTTGTTTTGATAAAATGAACATAGGAAATATTGCTCTATTATTAGTCCATATTTCTATAATTTTAGTAAAATATTAGCACATACCACTAGTGAGAGGTGTATGCGATGTTTTAAAACTTTGTTGCCCAACTTCCAGAAATGCTAGAAGGGTAAGGTTTTTTCATTCAACGCGGAATTTTTAAATACTTTAACAAAGAATCATTGGGAAAATTTAATTTTCCCAACGGAACATATGGAAAATCAAAAATTAAATTTATGTGTTTGAGATTGAAAACTAAATTCCATAATATCTCTTTACACATTAGAGCTAGAGCAAAAATGATAAGGTAATGAATTGTAGCAAACTTGATTTCCTACAACTGTATACCTTACATATTTTTCGATTGTTCTAATATTAAGAGAGATATTTTATATTTTGTGTTTGTATATTTTTTATATGACTTTTTATAAGAAAACTGATCTTACATGATATATGAATGCTGTCCGCTCATTGGTCTATGACATTTCTATAAAATCATTGGTTAATATCTAATATATGATAAATTATAAATATTATAAATTAATTGAATAATCTTAACATTTTAACATTGTTGTACGAGATTCTGTACAATAAACATACAAATGTTACAGATTTAATATTTATAAATATGAATTCATTCAACCGAAAATCAGATCCACCCTTCTTCCATTTCGATGGTTATTTTTTGGCGCCGACTCAAAATTAAGTGTAGAATTTCATCTTAAATCGAATATGGCGGCCGCCGCAAATGGCGATTTAAAATTTCCAAATTCAACCTTATAATATGGGTAACAATTAAAAGGGATTGATGACGTCATTCTTAATCCAATATGGAGGCCGCCGCAAATAGCGATTTTTAATTTCCACATTAACCCCTATGATATGGGTATCAAATAAAAGGGCTTGATGAACGAAACACACTATATAAAGTGACGTTATTCGAAATCCAATATGGCGGCCGCCGCAAATGGATATTTACAATTTCCACATTAACCACGATGATATGGGTATCAAATGAAAGGGCTTGATGAGCAAAACACAATAAGTAAAGTGATGTCATTCTAAATCCAATATGGCCCCCGCCGCAAATGGAGATTTAAAATTTCCACATTAACCCCTATGATATGAAAATGAAATGAAAAAAAATATTTGGTTGAAATTTATTTCGTAAGTTTTCTTTATTATATTTTTAAAATTTTATAATTTAAAATTTTATAACGCGGTAAGTTATTTTTTCTGTTTATTTTAAATATTTTAAAACTTGTCGCGTTATAAAATTTTAAATTATAAAATTTAAAAACATACTAAAGAAAACTTACCAAATAAATTTCAACCAAATTTTTTTTTTCATTTTACTTTGCACTTGTTTTCTTATATTTTAGTTTTAACTATTTACTTTCAAGCACTAAATAGGTCTTCCAAGCACTAAATAAAGATGAATTGACCGTAGCTACTTTTCTAGACTTAAGCAAAGCTTTTGATTGTATAGATTCCGATTTGTTAATTCACAAATTGGATTTCTATTTAATTGGAGGTCTACCATTGAAATTAATAACATCGTATTTGACAATGCGTGAGCAATGTGTGAAAATTAATTGGCAAATGAACAATGAAATCGTAGAGATGAAATCAAGTTTCAAACATTGTTCACGTTCCACAAGGTTCAGTGCTAGGGCCCCTCTTGTTTGTAATATATGTATACGATATATCAAAAGTTACAAGAAATAACATCATACTATTTGCCGAAGACACGTCAATATTCTTTCACCACCAAGAGGAAGACGTTTTCATCAAAGACATAAATATTACGCTTTCTATGTTACAAAGCTGGTTCAAGAAGAATACACTAAAAATGAATATTGAAAAAACGTGCGCTTTGACTTTTAGAGAGAGGAATCGGTCAATAATTCGTCTGAACAACCCAAATGCACACATTGAAATGGTAAAATCTACAAAATTTTTGGGTATTTAAATAGATAGCAAATTAACTGGTAAAGTAAATATCGATAATCTGTCAAAAAAACTTTCTAAGCTTAGCTATATGTTGTGTAAGCTATGTACATATATATCTTTGAATGCACTTCTTCAAGTGTACTATGCCAACATTCATTCAAATATAAAGAACGGAGTTCTCTTTTGGGGCAACTCAATTGATATTGAAAAAATTCTTAAGATACAAAAGCGAAGCGTAAGAATAATTTCCAATTCTGGGCCTTTAGAACATGCTAGACCTTTGTTCAAAAATTTACAAATACTGACGGTAATAGATATATATATATATATATATATATATATATATATATATATATCACGGAATGTTCGCTTTATGTGAAACAAAACGTAGATTTATTTACGGTTTTCGAGACTGAACGTGACTATGACACCAGAAACGCAGGAATCTGGTAACGATACAAACCAAAAAATCTTCTATCGACAAAGGAGTCTAAAATATGTGTATCTGAATATACAATAGAATTCCAATATCAATAAAACCTTTACATTTAAATAGATTTAAAATCGAATTAAAACAAGTAATGTAACAACTAACTGAGTTAATTGTTTGAATACCCAGTATATACTGAGTTGTATATCAATGTTTGAATTGTTGATATTCTGCCTATTCAATGTTTATAAAATATGAATTATTTGTAAATGTTTGTTTTGTCTAAATAATTAATATTGAAACAGTAAAAATGTTCTTGCATTTAAAAAAATGTATACAAATGTTCTTGCGATTTTTATATATTTAAATATTGAGTTACATAATTGAGTTAATATACGCGATGCGACCGTTAACGCAAAGCGTTGGTCAACGCGAGCCATTGGGCAACGCAAAAAGCAAGTCAACGCGAAGCTTAAGTAAATGAACGGAAAGCATTGTTAAATGCAAAGCGTTAACCAACGCAAAACGTAAGCTAAAGCGAACCGTAAGTCAGCCAACGCGAAGAGCTGGTCAATGAGACGCGTTAGCTTCTTAAAGAGAATCGTCAGTCTTCAACGCGAAGCTTGATTTCACGCGAATCGTTAACGCTTAAAGTAAGCGTAAAAAGTTAGTCAAATCGTAGCGTTAGTTAACGCGAAGCGTTAGCAAGCGTAAGTTATACAACGCGAAGAGTTAGCCGACGTCAAGCGTCAATCGATACGACGCACTAGCTAACGCAAGGAAATTAACGCGGAGCGTAAGGAAATTAACGCGAAGCGTTAGTAACATTGGTCAACGCAAAGCGATAACCAACGCGAAACGTAAGCTAATGCGAACCCTAAGTCTGCAAATGTGAAGCGTTGTTCAATGAGAAACGTTAGTTATGTAAAGTGAAGCGCCAGTGATTTGCGAAGCGTGAATTCACGCGATTCATTAACCAACGCAAAGCGTTAACCAACACGAAACGTAAGCTAAACCGAAACGTAAATCACCCAACGCGAAGCGTAGGTCAATAGATAGCGTTTGGTCACCGCGAAGCGTTAGTAAACGCACAGCGTTTACCAACACGAAACGTAAGTCGAAGAGAACTACAAGTAAGCCAACGCTAAGCGTTGGCCAACGAGAAACGTTAGTCAATTAGAAGTGTTAAGTCAACGCAAAGTGTAAGCAAACGCAAAACGTTTAGCAACGCGAAACGTTTGCGAGAAATAACCATAAATCGGCCAATGCGAAGCGTTAGTTAATTAGAAGCGTTAGTTATTCAAAGCACAGCGTTGGTGATTCGCGAAGCGTGATTTCACGCGAATTGTTAATTATCGCGAACCATAAGCTCAAGCGAGCCATAAAACGGCCAACGCGAAGCGTTGGTTCATGAGAAGCGTTAGTCAATAGGAAGTGTTAGGTCAACGCGTAACGTAGTCTAAAGCGAACCGTAAGTCAGCCAACGCGAAGCGTTGGTTAGAGAGAAGCGTTAGTTATGCAAAGCGAAGCGTCAGTGATTAACAAAGCGAGAATTGAAGCGATTCGTTAACCAACGCAAAGCGTTAACCAACGCGAAACGTAAGCTAAAGTGAACCGTTAGTCAGCCAACGCGAAGCTTTGGTTAATAAGAATCGTTAGTTTTTCAAAGCGGAACGTTGGTTATTCGTGAAGCGTGATTAACGTAATTAACGCAAAGCGTTAACCAACGCGAACCGTAAGATCAAGCGAGCTGTAAGACAGCAACGCGAAGCGTTGGTCAATGCGAACCGTAAGTCAGCCAACGCGAAGCGTTGGTTAATGGGAAACGTTAGTTATTCAAAGCGAAACGTTCGTGATTCGCGAAGCGTTATTTCACGCGAATCGTTAATTATCGCAAAGCGTTAACCAACGCGAGGCGTTGGTCAATCAGAGGCGTTGGTCAATAGGAAGTGTCAGGTCAAAGCGAAGCGTGAGTAAATCGACGCGAAACGTAAGCTAAAGCGAACCGTAAGTCAGACAACGAAAGCGTTGGTAAAATTCAATGGTTGGTTAAATTCAAAGCGAAACGTTAATGATTCGCGAAGAGTGATTTCACGCGAATCGTTAATTAACGCAAAGCAACCAGAATCGTTGGTCAATAGGAAGTGTCAGGTCAAACGAAAGCTAAAGCGAACCGTAAGTCAGACAACGCGAAGCGTCAGTGATTTGCGAGGCGTGATTCGTTAAACAACGCAAAGTAATAACCAACGCAAAACGTAAGCTAAAGCGAACCGTTAATCACCCAACGCGAAGCGTTGGTCAATAGAAAGCGTAAGCTCAACGCGAAGCGTATGCTTACGTAAGCTGAAGTGAACCACAAGTAAGCCAACGCGAAGCGTTGGTCAATGAGAAGCGATAGTCAATTAGAAGTGTTAAGTCAACGCGAAACGTTTGCGAGAGCGAACCATAAGTCAGCCAATGCGAAGCGTTGGTTAATAAGAAGCGTTAGTTGTTCAAAGCGAAGCGTTGGTGATTCGCGAAGCCTGATTTCACACGAATCGTTAATTAACGGAACCGTAAGCTCAAGCGAGCCGTAAGTCGGCCAACGCGAAGCGTTGGTCAATGAGAAGCGTTAGTCAATAGGAAGTGTTAGGTCAACGTGTAACGTAGTCTAAGGCGAACCGTAAGTCAGCGAACGCAAAGCGTAGGTCAATGAAAAGCGTAAGTTATGCAAAGCGAAGCGTCAGTGATTCACGAAGCGATAATTTAAGCAAATCGTTAACCAACGCGAAACGTAAGCTAAAGCAAACCGTAAGTCAGCCAACGCGAAGCTTTGGTTAATGAGAATCGTTAGTTATTCAAAGCGGAACGTTGGTTATTCGTGAAGCGTGATTTCACGCGAATTGTTAATTAACGCAAAACGTTAACCAACGCAAATCGTAAGATCAAGCGAGTCAAAAACTGAGTTAATAGGACGTGGTAGGTCAACGCGAAACGTAAGCTAATGAGAAGCGTTAGTTATCCAAAGCGAAGTGATTCGCGAAGCGTGATTTCACGCAAATCGTTACGCAACGAAAAGCATGAACCAACTTGAAACGTAAGTTAACGTGAACCGTAAGTCAGCCAACGCAAAGCGTTAGTAAATCAACGCATAGCGGTGGCTAACGCAAAGAGTTAACCAAAGCAAACCGTTAGTTACCCAACGCGAATAGGAAGCGTTAGGTTCACTCGAAACGTCAATTATTACGAAGCACTAGTTAACACGAAGCAACGCGTAGAGAAAGTTAACGCGGAGCGTAAGCAACTCATCGCTAAGCGTTGTTAAACTCAAAGCGTAGCGTAAGCTTAAGCGAACCGTAAGTCAGTAAACGCGAAACGTTAGTCAATACGAAACGTTAGTGCATAGCCGATGTTGCGTTAGAAAGTCGCGTAAGTAGCGATATATACCGATATATATATATATATATATATATATATATATAGATATATATATATATATATAAATACACATATGTATATATATATATATACATATATAAATATATATATATATATATATATATATATATAAATACATATATATATATATATATATATATATATATATATATATATAAATATATATATATATATATATATATATATATATATATATATATATTTATATATGTATATATATCCATGTATAAAAATTTTATAGTAATACGTTCCGATTTTGCCCATTGACGAACTTGACCTTACTTTTTTGGTCTAGAATACACACAAAAATGTTCAGCTCGTTATCTCTTTTCGTTCTTGAGTTATCGGCTTCACAGACGGACGGACGGACGGACATGTGAAAATGGCCGAATTAGGCCATTTTATAAATACCTTTGTGAAGCATTTTTGTCAAAGATTAATATTTTTAAGCGTTACGAAGTCGGGACTAAACCTAATATACCATATTGACTAAACTTTATTAATAAACTAAACTTAATATACTTTAATACCTATTTACAAATATACTGAGTATAACAATACTATTTGATGTATGTTATGTTTGTACATTAAGCAAAAACTTCGAAAAAAAGGTTGACTTTATGAAAAAAGTATTCAAACAAAAATGTTTAGTTTAAAGAGAAGAAGATTTTTTGTAAACAAATATTTTTTCTATCTTCTACGGTTTCAAAGATATCATTTTTCCCTCCTGGTGGGGGGGGGGGAACACGATCCGCTTTTGCCCATTAACGAACTTGACCTTACTTTTTTGGTCAAAAACACACACAAAAATTTTCAGCTCGTTATCTCTTTTCGTTCTTGAGTTATCGTGTTCATAGACGGACGGACAGACGAATTAGGTCGAATTAGGTCATTTGAAAAATACCTTTGTGAAGCATTTTTGTCAAAGATTAATATTTTCAAGCGTTACAAAGACGAGTCTAAACATAATTTACTTTGTATATTTACATATATAGGGTATAAAAATAGTATGTACAGTTGTTATGTATACCTACGGGTCCATGGAGACCATGCCGTCATTCGCCTATCAATTGTGTTTCTCATTTTTTTCAACTTTGAGGACAAATTTTCAGAAAACTGTTGAGTTTATGAAAAAAGTTTTCAAACAAAAGATGTTTATTGTAAAGAGAAAAAGATTTTTTGTTATTAAATTTTTTTTCTATCTCCTAAGGTTTCAAATATATAAATTTTCCCTCCTGGCGGGGGGAAGCACGTTCCGATGTTGCCCATTCACGAACTTGACCTTTTTTTTTGGTCTAGAACACACAAAAAGTTTTTTGCTTGTTATCTCTTTTCGTTTTTGAGTTATCGGCTTCGCAGATGAACAGACGGACGGACGGACGGACTTGTGAAAATGGCTGAATTAGGCCATTACATGAATACCTTTGTGAAGCATTTTTGTCAAGGATTAATATTTTCAAGCGTTACAAATTCGTGACTAAACTTAATATACCTTGTTATACAAATATGCTGGGTATAATAAACTATATAAAAAAAAAACCAACAAAATATAAACAACAAATTAAGAACGTTGCAGTAAACGTGTAAAAGGCCTTTACTGCAACAAATAAAAATACTTAAAAACTAGGTAACAATAAAACAAATTTAAAACTTAAAAAGTAAATAACAATAAAATGTTTTAAAAACTAACAAATATAACAACGTGTAATAGTGTGGGTGTAAAGAGCCCAAACTAGTACAATAAAAACAATAAAACTTAAAAGCTATGCGTAATAAAATGTGATATTGTGGGTGTATAGGGCCCACAATATCACAGATAAAATCAATAAGTATTTTAAAAACACAAAACATTTGAAAAAAGGTAAAATTGTACGAGGCTGTATATAAAAAACACATAAAAGAGACGACTTTTATAAAATATGAGATGTTTCCGCTAGAGTCTCCGTAGAAGGTGAGCTTTAATTAAAAATGTAATCATCCTCTTCACGGAGCTCGCAATGTATCATAATGCTCGGGCTACATTCATTCGAATCCGTAGTCTTTGCGGTAAAGGTTCAAAGACTACACATTCCTCTACAATATGCCTGGTTTGCACTGTCCTGCAAACAGTGCATCTTGGCTGATCTTCACCGCAGAGAAGATATGCATGCGAGATTTGAGTGTGATACTCTCTCTACGGCTCAGATTTACAGGTACTGGCATCTTATTGATGCTTGCCTTGACCTGTGTGAGCTTTTCCGTGAGGTTGTTCCACTCACGTTGCCATTTTTTATGAGTTTTGAATCGTATGCACACTTTCAGCTCCTCTGGGCGTATGGGAATTAGATCCAGGTGGTCTGAACCAGCCGCGACTCGCGCAGTTTCATCAGCCACCTCATTCCCATGTGTACCCACGTGCCCAGGCCTCCATAAAAAACTGTGGACATGTGCACTCAACGAGTCGGAACAAATGAGGAATGTGTTTTGATGGTTCGAAAACTCTACACAGTATCGCAGGGCTTGTAAAATTACATATAATTCAGCAGTGTATACGGATGCCTGCGTGGAGAGCGACCATGTATGTGAGCTATTGCCAATGGCAATAGCGCTCCCCACACCAGAAATGGTTTGGATCCATCCGTATACACGCACAGAGAGTCATTGTATTCGCTAATAATTTGTTGAAAGCAGGTCTGATAGTACTGGGAACTGGTCTCATTTTTACGGAGACCAGCCAGTTCAAAGCGGCACCTTACCTTTGGGATCAGCCAAGGAGGTACTTCATGAAAACTTTAGGGAAGTACCTGAGTGAATTCGAAATTAAGACTCTCTTAAACCTCCCATAGAGTCACCCGGAGCCGGAAGCCTGGACATCTCCGGCTTCGGTGAGCTCAGCTCTGCCTTCGGAGCCGGCTCACCCCGTGATGAAGATGGAGGAGGAGTCTTTTCACGATCCACCTCCATCCTTTTTTCTTCGGAGGTGGGCGTATTGGTTACCACCTCCGAAACTCCAACGTCATTCTTAAGGGTCTCTCGCTTTTGTTTGGTTGTAATTTTGGAAGAGGCCTGGACGGGTCCCTCCTGCGTCGGTTTGATGAGTTTTGCTGGCCGTGTTGACGCTTGGCCTTCATTTTTTTTATTTAAAAACTTGCTGATGCGAGCGAGCTCTCTAGCCAATGTTGAAGCGTCAACTAAAGGGGCGGGAGTAGCTGTGACGCGGGCATAGGAGATGGCAGGCTGGGAGCAAGGGCCGGAGCCCATTTCCCTATTGCGCGTCTCAGGATATGTGAGCTTACCCAGAACTCTCACTTTCTGGATAGCCATCTCCTCTTTGTGTTTGGGGCAGTTCCTCGACTTTTTCGAGTGACTACTCCCACAGTTAACACATGTTATAGGCTCATTGCACGGTGTTCCTTCGTGCAAAGGCTCCCCGCAGACACAAATTTGAGGCCTTTCACATCTACCAGCCGTGTGCCCGTATCTTTGACACCGATAGCATCGCATCGGTGCTGGAATGTACGGACGCATGGGGATTTTCTTGTGAATGCCAGCGTCGATGGTTGCTAGCAAATCAATTTTGCTGAAGGTAAGTTTGAGGAGTGGCGAGTCTTTCAACTCTGCATCCTGCCTCCACTTAATCCTTCGGGCCTCAATTACTCCCTGGTCGGACAAATTCTCAACTATGTCTTCGATGGAGCAAATCATGAGGTCTATGCAAAATATCACTCCCTGGGAACTGTTTAAAATTCCATGGGGCGTCACCTCCACCTCAAGATCGCCTAACATCTTAAGACATAGACGCTTTTCAGTTATAGCTTTGTTGCCAAAAGTCTTGACCCACAAACCGTTGTTAACTTTTTTAACGCCTTTAAGACATCCCACAGCCTCGTAAAATTTCTTCGCTATTAAAAAAGGGCTTACCGACTTAAAGTCGCTAGAATCACCCTTTCTCTTAATTAAAAAATACCTAACAATACTTTGCGTTTGGGAACCTTGGAAGCAATGCCAAGTTCCCGCAAAATTTCCTTTTATCTTTGGGGGTTTGGTCCCCCCGACGTTTCGGTTATAACCGGGACTCAGCCCGGGCCTCTTTTTACGGAAGGTGGCATTTCCGTTGGTTTGTGGGTATTTTTGATTTCCATAAAATAAAATCAAAAATACCAGCCATCGTGTGCAAAGGGGCGGGCTGGAATAGCCGGGAATGAATTTACCCTCGGACTTTAATAGTCCTAACCCAGTACTCTGGGGCACGGCCTCCACTTTACCAGTCCCGGAATACGCGGACGGACTGGAACTCACCCGAAGCGATGCAGATTCCGATCTCTGCATCCATTGCACACTATCCTACCAAGGACCGACGTGGCTGGTGGCTAAGTCTCGCCCACCCTGCCTCGGCAGAGCAAGCTCACACTAGATCTCGGAGAAGCTGAGGCCCCATCCTCAGCTCCCCTTGACCACTCCCAGCAGGGATGCACGAGACCGCCAGTAAAACGTCTTCAACGAAGACAATGTCGGCCAGATGACGTGGCCTGCAAGTAATGTTGAGACAGTGTACGAACACCGCACACCGAATCCAACGATGACGATGATGACAGCGCGCGACATCCGCACACTGATCTCTACGTTGAGAAGTTTGGGTCCGTTAGCTTCCTCTCCTGCAGGCTAGGTTTGCAGGCTAGATACTTGGCCCTCCCACCACGACAAGGTGGACCCACGGAAGGGATTATTATTATTATTGTTATATATTTCTATTTATATTATATATATATACATATATATATATATATATATATATATATATATATATATGTATATATATATATAATATAAATAGAAATATATAACAATAATAATATATATATATATATATATATATATATATATATATATATATATATATATATATATATATATATATCTTTAATTTAAATAAAGTAATTTCTATTGGTTTACAACGACAAAAGCGTGGCTATTTGCCTCCGTATTGTGGTTACAAATGTGTCGATCTGGCATCTTAATCAAGCAATTAAAATATATATTAAGTTTATAAACTGTAAAATTATTAACAGTGTAATAATGATAATAATCTTTATTCTGTAAAAAAAGTTGTGTACATTTAACATAGAATGTGTCAAGACCAATATATAATATATAGCCCAATAGTAGTCCAATATAGTAGCCCAATATATAATAATATAGTACTAATCGTATTCTTTTAAATTGACACAGAGATAGAACATGGCGTCTCATCAACAAATTCTCTTATATCAAAGTAATTCCTTGTTAATAAAAATGCTTTTAGAGATGAGTGCTTAATTTATTTCGTTAATTTATTATATATACGCATACTTGTATTTAACACTCCGCCATCGATAAAGGCTTTTGTGGTTTTCATAAATACAAGATTCTCCTTGTTTCGAGTGTTGTAACCATGTTCCAATTAATAATTTTCAAAGAGATTTGAATTATTTTTTACAAACATAGCACATTCCATAATATATATGTCGATGGCAGTTAATATTTTTAGGCGTTTGAAAATGGGTTTTGCATAGTCGTCTACTTTAGCGTTTACCATTACGCGCACACATTTTTTTTGTATTTTTAATACTTTTTCCATATTGGAAGAGTTTCCCCAGAATATAATACCATGTTTGATGTTACTGTATACGTGGGAATAATAAACTTGCATCATCGTGTTTAAATCAATATTGTCTCGAAGTTTATATAATATATAAATTGATGTTGATATTTTTTTTAACGCATACTTGTATTTTACACTCCGCCATCGATAAAGGCTTTTGTGGTTTGCATAGGTACAAGATTCTCCTTGTTTCGAGTGTTGTAACCATGTTCCAATTAATAATTTTCAAAGAGATTTGAATTATTTTTTACAAACATAGCACATTCCATAATATATATGTCGATGGCAGTTAATATTTTTAGGCGTTTGAAAATGGGTTTTGCATGGTCGTCTACTTTAGCGTTTACCATTACGCGCACACATTTTTTTTGTATTTTTAATACTTTTTCCATATTGGAAGAGTTTCCCCAGAATATAATACCATGTTTGATATTACTGTATACGTGGGAATAATAAACTTGCATCATCGTGTTTAAATCAATATTGTCTCGAAGTTTATATAATATATAAATTGATGTTGATATTTTTTTTAAAGCTTCTCTGTATGTACTTTATAGCTTAGATTTTTACATGATTGATCCATTGCTTAGGTTATTATTTATGTCTATTTGTTCAATATCATTTCTAATAAAGAGTATATTTGTTTTTTTAACATTTAATTTCAAGGAGTTATCGTCAAACCATTTATTTAAACATGTAAATGTTTCTTCAATATTTAATTTAAGGTCATCTTTAATTTTCCTGCGAAATAATGCTGTTGTATCATCAGCATATTGTATTATTTAATTTCTTGGGACCTTTGGAAGTTCATTTACATAAAGGACAAAAAGCAACGGGCCTAATATTGATCCTTGAGGTATACCATGTTTTTCCGTCAAATAGTTTGAGAAAATTTGATTTTTTGTATTAGCATCAGTAGAAGTAATTTTGACACATTGTTGCCTATTTGATAGATACGATTGAAGCAATTCCCAAGCCCTCCCTCTTATTCAATAAGAGGTTAGTTTATGTAAGAGCAAGCTTCTGTCTATTGAGTCAAAAGCATTACTTAGATCTAGAATTGAAGTATCTGTAAACTCATTATTGTTAACAGCTTGAAATACCTCGAAAAAAGACTTGAAAAATGCCTGATCGATCGATCTTTTTTTAATATAACCATGTTTTTCAGATGCTAATATGTTATATTTTTCAATAAAACATAATAACCTGTTATACATTACTTTTTCAAATATTTTTGAAAAAACCGGCAAGAGGGAAACTGGTCTGTAATTATTTAATTTCTGAGCATTCGATTTTTTAAAGACTGGCACAACAACAGCCTTTTTTAGCAAATCTGGAAAAATACATGTTGCTAGTGTTTTATTTAGCACGTTTAGTAATGGATTGAGAAATATGAATAAACATTGTTTCACAATCCTGGCTGTAATTTCATCCCATCCATACGAGTTTTTATTTTTTAAATTCATTATTATATTTTTCAATTGAACCTCATCACAAGGAAAAAGAAACATTGTTCTGTTAAGTTTAGGAATGTTTATGTTAAATATTTGCATTTTTTTAAATCCAAATTTTCAGCCATGTTCGCAAAAAATTGATTAAAAGCATTAGCTATGCCGTCTTTATCTGTAATTATCTTACCTGTTTGATCACATATTGCTCGTATTTCAGTTTTATTTTTATATGGCTGCGTTAGACTATTTACTACATCCCAAGTAGCGCTATCTTTGTTGTGAGAGTTTTCATTTTTTCCACAGTTATATGCCCTTTTAGCCTCTTTTAGCCTCTTCTGAACTAATGTAATGGAAAGGGACGGATAGACCTTTGTAAGAGCAGTAAAAAAGCATATATTAAGACAGGTTAAGTAGTTGCCCATACTCTTTGGATGATATTTTTCTCTGAGCCTTGAGCACTACATGTGTTGTATTTTTGTTAGAATATTGTTGGCATGTGCGGTCACTCATCGCGCTTCATTTGTGACTTACAAATTTTTAAGACAAATTGTATTTATATCACTTTATAATTATTTATGTATCTTATTTATAATTTTTATTATACATATAGTAATTGACTTCTCAGTTGAGGGGATTGTATTGAATTCCCAATGGAATGTATTATATTCGATAAGGTTGACTCTGATAATTATTTAAAAAAGGAATTTTTAATTTTTTTTTTCTCTCATACACTTATCTGTACTTATATCATACTTATATCCACACTCAGCAGAGAAAAAACTAAATTTAATTTGTCATCTGTTAGTTTACAGTGATATTTTGATATTTATGTACACTCCCGTTCAATAAAATTGAAACAACCTAAAACTTTCTTATATTTCATAAAACTCCTCATAATTGTATCTCTCTGTATATTATTTATTTATAAACAAAGATAAGTAGTATATTTTTTAAATGTGAAAAAAGAGATGGAAGTTTTATATTTTTCATTTATGTAAACAATTTATTTAAAGAAAAACATTTACTACAAGAAAAATCAAAATTGTGAGAGACTGATTCGGTTCAATTTTCAATTTTATTGAACGGTAGTGCACTTCATCTAAGTTTAAAATTTTATGTATTCCTTTTCCAAAAACGAGTCAATGTATGTGATATTCGGTAGGTATATGATCATTGTATTGGATACCGGCTATCCTGCCTCTGGTTTCCTATGGTTTTCCATGAGGATTGCACTAGGGTAGATACCGGGATAGTTCTTAATAAAGTCAGCCATAGCTGCCTACCCTACTTTTCCTTTCATTTGCCCAATCCTAAAGTATGACATATTCTGTACAATATTGTATTGTTAAAAAAGAACGAATAAATATTATTATTAAAAATATTATTAAAATTATTAGAATATATATATATATATATATATTGTAATGGTTGAAATGAAACCAACCGTCATTGATTTATTTTTACTTTTTTATCTATTTGTCGTGGCATCGACGCGACTGGTCGCTGGTGCCACCTGAAAGACATCCGGGCCAGAAACAAAGAGAACGCCTTCGAAATCCGATGTCGCTGTTGACATTTATAATTTTCATTATTTTGTATTTATTGTTTTTTTATTTGTTAAGTTAACCGCACTCTTTAAATAATTACCGACCTTGCTCCATCAGCGATCGTCGACATGGTGGTTGGAATGGTGTACGAGGAGCCGACTGTTTGTATGGAGGTCTGTAACATCCATTACTACTCGTCAATTGTTTACTGTATTTTAAGGCTAAATTTAACAGGCCTGTATTATGAACTGGTTGAAAACGTAGTGACGTTAAAATAAACTTAAAGTGTACAATTGTTTTGGACTAGTTGCGTTTACGATGAACAATTAGAATTAACAAGTGTTTATAAACGATATGCAAGTTATATTTCTGTTGTACAGTGGATAAAATGATAATGAATTGTCAACATTGGAAATGGTACGTCGTTGTGTTGAGTTGTTGAATGGATTTTGGAGGTGTATGTGAGTTCGATATTTGAAGAATATTTAACGATACTTGCAAAAGCATATTTTATATTGGATGAACAAACGATGCATGGTGAAACAAAAAATAGCATCGGCATCATCACACCAAATAAAATAGTGAATCAAGTGATTATTGAAAAAAATTCATAATTCAAAGTTCATCCCTGGTGTTGAAATTATCATTTTGTGACAAATAATCTTTAAGAAATATTGAGGAATGTGAACAACAGTGTTGTTTTTTTGTGTTGTTGCTTTTCATGTGTGTGTGTCACGGACTTTTTGTTGGATAAGAAATAAACGATTTAATATTCAATAGATTCTGATTTCGAAAGCCGGACAATTCGCATCGTATTGAAATTTGTGGAGCATATTTGTTGTTTGAAACTGTTAAATTGTAGAGACGATTTTGTTGAACTGCTGTTGTAGATTATTATTAATGTTTTAAATTTTCATAGTTTTTTTTTTTAATTTATTTTTGTTCACCGAAAACGTGGATCGAGTGAGGTTTGTTTTTTTTTTTGCGTGTGAGCGTGTTTATGTGAAATATTTTGTATTAAATCTTCATTGCGAAGTAAATTTCAATTTTGTTTCCCGTATTGTTAAATTTTATTATTATTTATTTTGTTTTTCTCGATTCACGTAAACACGTTCCGTTCGTACCGTATTTAAATAATTTTTTTCATGTTCGATATTTATATTTTTATTGTTAAAATTCGAGTATTTTATTTTTTTTTGTTATTAAATATTTAATTTTTTTTGTGTCGTGAATAAATAATTTATTTTATGTTTCGTAATTTTGTTTATTTGTTTATCCGTAATCAGACGAGTGTTCACCTTCCCGACCTGCCACCCAGATTAAGAATTGACGAGCTGCCGTAGCGTGATCGTGAGTGGTACTCTTTAAAAACCTGGCATCCAACAAAATTTTTTTTGTTTTTCGAATTGGTGCTACAATTTGTCGGCTAGCCATCACCTTGTTGATTCCAGGTGGTGAAACTACCGTCACAATATATATATATATATATATACATATATATATATATATATATATATATATATATATATATATATATATATACATAAATATAAGTTTACTTAGGAATATATATAAGTGTATATATATATATATATATATATATATATATATGTCGGAATCGTACATTTGTCAAAGGAATAAATGTGTTTTTTTATTTATGGATACGTCTGTTCGAACATTTCTCTACATCTATATGTTTACAGTTTTACACTTACATTTATAAGTACAAAGAAACTATTTTTTAAGAAAAGGTTTATTTTTTTACAGTATGCCCGACATAGAGGTCCGGAAATTAGATATTTTCGATACTTATATATTCTTAGAATAAAATAAATTGTCTAAAAGTGCAATAAAGAATATTTGCTTTATGATTATCAATTAACACAGTAAGTAAGGGTTCGGTTAAAGAGACACGTGTGGCCTCTACTTAGACGCAAATTGTACGGTACGGATGTTAATAAACCTATTTTTGTGATATACCAGAGATGGTACACAAATATAATGTAGTAATAGAATGACCCCTTTCCAATATTTTTACAAACATCAAGGAAGGGGGGTGAATTTCAAAAAGGAAGCAGGATTTCAGTCCTGAGGAGGCAGTAACACATGACAGACGGTATTGTACATCTGTGTATTAGTATCAACTGAACTCTGCTGAAAGTTCACATGGAGATAGCGTTTGGATTGTTGGTAGCCCTTTTGGACTAGTATAATTAATTATGTTTATTGATGAGATAACCGTGGTATGGCATTTGTTAGTATTATTCGTGTTGTATCTGTAATGTTAACTGGAGCCAACTTACTGTGTCGTAGATTGAACCAACTATTTGTAATTACTTATTGTGAAAGTGCGGGACACCGGGTATTATTGTAGACTATTGAGTGTTTGTGAAAATGCAGTTTTCAGTGTGCTATTGGAAATTGGTAAGTGTTTGTATTTTATAAAAACAACAATGCCTGACAACATATATACTGGTTCAAACGACCATGCTCCCAACGTAACTCCGACATATATATATATATATATATATATATATATATATATATATATATATATATATATATATTCTTATATATATTCCTAAGTCAACTTAATTTAATTTATTTACTAGTTTCTTCATTAATTTTGACTGATTATAAGATTGAAATTTGAATGTTAAATATCGGATTAATAACACAGTCAAATTAGGTTCAAAAAGCCGGTTTCAGGCAGGTTGCTTGGCACCGTAATTTTTTTTTTATCGATTCATCTTGACGTCCTAATATTACCCTAAATTTTTACGGCCCGAATCGTGACGGAATAGGGCCAAAATTGAATTTGTTTATAACAAAAAAGCGTTTTTTCTTAATATCTTTTTTAAAACTAGAAATTTTAAAAATGACATTGAATATTATTCAATTTTATATAAAAAAAAAAAAAAAACAAATGAGCCAATAAACATTAAAATCGGTTTATTAGAATTCGAGAAAAAAATTCCCAAAGTCTCATACATCCAACATTGGATGTATGAGATAAGCATTTACACTATATAGGACACATATATTTGTGTCTCTATTTGATAAATTTAATCAAGCTGTATTTTAATTTTAAAAATAATATTTTCTAATTAAAAACCGACAGATATTAAACTGGCTTTCTTTAACAAATATACCATATTGGTCGGAAAATTTTTTTGAGTTTGTTATTAGATAGGTTAGTGTTACGCTTTCGATTAAGCCTTATAAAACCTGAATAATATTAATTTGTTTATTAGTAAGTTAGCAAAAGGTAAAATGTATGATAACTCTCTTAAAAGTTAACGTATCGGATAATTTTTTGTTTAATTAAAGGTCTATAAAACATCTATAAGTTAAAAGAAAATTAAATTTATTTAAATCATTTCTTTACTGTTTTTTATAATTTGTTTATAGCGCGTTATAAACAAATTGAAAAATTTTGGGTAAAAATACAGTTTAAAAAATAATTTTCTTTTTCATTTTATAGATAATTTTAAGACCTTTCATTTAAAAAAAAAATTTATTCATCTAAAATGGAATGCACCCTTTTTATTTGTAAAAATCGGTGACTCGGTATTGAAATAATTGGTGGGGGCCTAATTTTTTTTAAGGGCTAAAATTGGGCACATTATTTTTAACATATAAAAGGCATACTTTGCCATTGTTAAAAAAAAATTAACTAATTTTTATATTTTTTATTTTAATTTAAAATTTTTTCGTTTTTCGAACTTTGGGAATTTTTTCCTCGAATTCTAATAAACCGATTTTAATGTTTATGGGCTAATTTTTTTACTTTTTTTATATAGAATTGAATAATATTCTATTTAATTTTTAGTTTTAAACATGATATTAAGAGATGACGCTTTTTTGTTATAAACAAATTCAATTTTGGCCCGGTTCCGTCACGAGTCGGGCCGTAAAAGTACATATTTGTCCGATTATAAATTTCGTTTGTCTTATAGTAGTTTTTTTATCTTAATTAACTATTTTTAATTATTCTCTCAATACTTAAACTTATTTAAAAAATAAAAACAAAAACATCTAGGAGGAAATCTGTTTGAGGTAAAAGTGGCAACCAAGTAGGACTTAACTTTAGAAAGGCGATTTTAAGCTTATTTTTTAGCGTTTATTTCTCAGCTCCTATAATAGATATTATAATACAGTTTTTTTAAAATAATTATCTAGAGCACGGTAGTGCGACAGGCCGAGTTTAAGGGGTTTTTGACATTCGTGCTTACAGTGCTATTATTTATCCTTAAATTATACCATATTTTACCCCGAAATAACTTCTGAACGAAAAGAAGAGGTAGTATTCAAAAGGATTTTGAGAATTAAAATGGATTCAGGAGAACTAAAAATAAATTTTTTTAAATTAATTTTTAATAGTTTTTTTTCAATCAGGGTTATTTATTTTCCATAAAAACAATCCATAATATTAGTAACTTTCTAATTGTAGTCTCTTAAGATAAATGATTTCCTACTAAAGTTTTTCGTGCATTCTATTTCCCACAGTTTAATTTTTTTTCTTTTGTTGTCGTCTATATAGTTATACGTTAGTGTTTCCTAATACTATTAAATAAAATAATTTTGTTTTAACACAACTACGGTACCCTATGTAGAGTTGCAAATAGCGTTTTTAATACAAAATCTTATGTAATCTAATCAAATCTAATCTAATCTAACTTAATATAATATAATATAAAGCTAGAAGTGAAGATTGACCCCCCGGAAAATAGAAAAAACATCCCCCAAAATTACGATTTTTTGTTCTGTGCATGCTAGAGAGATGAAATTTTCACCAATTGACCCGAAATAAAGTCAAATTAACAGAAAACATCATTACCTCCGTCGCAACCCCCCGAAAATGGGAAAAACACCCCTAAAACTGCCTTTTTCACTAACATTTATGTTAGAATAATCGGATTTTTTCATTCACCGCAAAAATGCTTCAAACCGAATAGAAAAATCGGAAAATTTTTTCATTGCAACCCCACGGAAAATCAGGAAAACATCCCCCAAAATTACGTTTTTCTGTTCAATACATGCTAGAAAGTTGGAATTTTCACCAATCGACTCAAAATAAAGTCAAATTAACAGAAAACTTCATTACTTCCATCTTAACCCCCCGAAAATGGGAAAAATACCCCTAAAACTGCCCATTTCCCTTCAGTTTATGCTAGAAAGATAGGGTTTTTTTCATTTGACGTAGAACAGGTTCAAAATAACAAAATTATTTGAAAAAATTAAATTTTTTTATCACAACCCTTCGCAGTTGGGAAAAACACCTCCCAAAATTACGTTTCTCTGTTATATACATGCTAAAAAGATGGGATTTTCACTAATCAACTCGAAATAAAGTCAAATTAACACAATACTTTGAAAAAATTCAAAACTTACATCGCAACCCTCCCGAAAATGGGAGGAACATCACTAAAGTAGACTTTTCGACTTCTATTCATGATAGAAAGATCGGTTTTTTTTCCATTCGACGTGGAACAGGTTTAAAATAACATAATTATTTGAAGAAAGAAAATTTCTCCATCATTACCCTTCGCAATTGGGAAAAACACCCCCAAAACCAATCCTTTTGTTCTCTAAATGGTAGAAAGATGCACTTTTTTACAATCGACGCTAAAAAGCTACAAATAAGGAAGAAAAACTTAATATTTTTCATTGCATCCTTCCAGAAAATACAAAAAACACCCTCGAAAATTACGTTCTTCAGTTCTATACATGCTAGAACGATGAGGTTTTCACCAATCGACCCGAAATAAAGTCAAATTAACATAATATTTCATTATCTACATCGCAATCTTCCGAAAAGTGAAAAACATCCCTAAAACTACCCTTTTCATTTCTTATCATGTTAGAAAGAACAGTTTTGTCCATTTGATGTGGAACAGGTTTAAAATACAGGATTATTATAAAACATAAATTTTTCCATCGAAACCCTTCAAAAATAGGATAAACACCCCTAAAACTATCCCTTTTCTTCTATACATGTTAGATAAATGCGGTTTTTTGCATCGATGCTTAATAACTACAAATTAAGAAAATTATTCAAACAAATTAAAAATTTTCATCGCTACCCTCCAAAAAATGGGAAAATTTCATTGCTTAGGGGGTGACTAAGCTACCCTTTTAACTTTTATTCATGCTAGAAAGATGGGATTTTCAACAATCGACCCGAAATAAAGTAAAATTACAGAATACTGTGAAAAAATTCAAAACTTACATCGCAACCCTCCCGAAAATGGGAGGAACATCCCTAAAGTTGACTTTTCCACTTCTATTCAAGATAGAAAGATCGGTTTTTTTTCCATTCGACGTGGAACAGGTTTAATATAACCGAATTATTTGAAGAAAGAAAATTTCTCCATCATTACCCTTCGCAATTGGGAAAAACACCCCCAAAACCAATCCTTTTGTTCTCTAAATGGTAGAAAGATGCAGTTTTTTACAATCGACGCTAAATAGCTACAAATAAGGAAGTTAATTCGAAAAACTTAATATTATTCATTGCAACTTTTCAGAAAATACAAAAAACACCCCCGAAAATTACGTTCTTCAGTTCTATACATGCTTGAACGATGAGGTTTTCACCAATCGACCCGAAATAAAGTCAAATTAACATAATATTTCATTATCTACATCGCAATCTTCCGAAAAGTGTAAAACATCCGTAAAACTGCCCTTTTCATTTCTTATCATGTTAGAAAGAACAGTTTTTTCCATTTGATGTGGAACAGGTTTAAAATACAGGATTATTATAAAACATAAATTTTTCCATCGAAACCCTTCAAAAATGGGATAAACACCCCTAAAACTATCCTTTTTCTTCTATACATGTTAGATAAATGCGGTTTTTTGCATCGATGCTAAATAACTACAAATTAAGAAAATTATTCAAACAAATTAAAAATTTTCATCGCTACCCTCCAAAAAATGGGAAAATTTCATTGCTAAGGGGGTGACTAAGCTACACTTTAAACTTTTATTCATGCTAGAAAGATGGGATTTTCAACAATCGACCCGAAATAAAGTAAAATTACAGAATACTTCGTAAATTTTCATTATTCACATCGCACCCCCTCCCCAAAAAAAAGAGGAAAAACGCTCCTTAAATTTCCCTTTTCACTAGTATTCATGTTAGAAAGATCGGGTTTTTCCATTCGACGTGGAAGAGGTTTAAAATAACACGATTATATCAAAAACAAAAATTTTTTCATCGCAACTCTTCGCAAATGGGAAAACAACCAAAATTGCTCATTTTCATCTATACACGCTAAAAAGATGTGGTTTATTGCATTCGACGCTAAATAAATATAAATTATAAAGATAATTCACTTAAAATTTTTCATCGCTATCCCCTAAAACTTTGGTAAACAACCCCCTTAGCTACTCTTTTATTCATGGTAGAAAGATAGGACTTTTTGCATTTGGTGGAGAATTTCTAATGGGATTATTCGATAACCTTTAATGTTTTCTTTGCCACCCCCTTAAAAATGGAAAAAACGCCCCCTAAAATTACCCATTTACGACTTTACATGCTAGAAAGATGCCTTTAACGCAGAATAACAGCAAATTAACAGGTTAATTCGAAAAACCAAATCCCTACCCCTTGAAAATCGTAATGTGAGACCAATCTTTGCACAGTCCCTTCAAGCCCCCCATCATAAACCCACCCCCATAAAACCCTAAAAATAACGCTTCCAAAAAAATCGTTGCCTCAGAATTTAAATTATTTGCTGCTTATGGCAGTGAAATTAAAACTTATGGCACAAAATTTTTAACTCTCGACTTTGGGCTTGGAAGAACGTTTGAATCGCCATTTATACTGGGGTTAACAGAAAAGGCATAATTGGAGCTGATTTTCTTCGCGAATTTGGACTATTGATAGATCTTAAAAATAAAAAACTTATTGATAACGTAACTTAGCTCTGTGTTCCCGGATCTGTAGCTGCAGTGACAGCGAGCGGTAGTATTGGAACTATTGGGATAAGAAATGATTATACTTCTTTATTGGAAAAATTTTCGGAGTTAACAAAACCAAAATTAAAAGCTGGAAACAAAAGTCATGGTGTGGTTCATCATATTCTCACGAATGAAAGACGGTAAACCACGACGATTAGACAAAGCAAAAGCAATTATAGTCAAAGGAGAATTCCAATATTTAATTAACAATGGTATTATTCAATCGTCTGATTCACAAAGGGCATGTCCACTATTTATAGTTAGGAAAAAAAATGGCACTTGACGAATTTTTGGAGATTATCGTCGAATAAATGATAAGATGATTTCTGATAGATACCCAATCCCAAGGATGTACGATATAAACATTATGCTGCCTGACACAAAATATTTTTCAAGTTTGGATTTATTGCAAGTGTATTATCAGATACCATTGGCAGATGAAGATAAAAGGAAATCCGCAATCATCACGTCATTTGGATTATTCGAGTTCAATTTCATGCCATTCGGTTTGCGAAACGCCCCTTCGTCATTTACAAGATTAATTAATGAAGGGTTAAAAGGTTTAGAATTTACATTGGATTGTCTTAATGATATTTTAATAGCCTCAGAAAAAGAACATATTCAACATCTCAATACTGTGTTTCAACGAGTAAATCAATTTTGGTTAACCATAAACCTCAGTAAATCCTAATTTGATACAAATCAAATATATTTTATTCAACGCGGACACCAAATATCCGCTTCAGGGATACATCCAGACCCGGAAACAGTCAAAGTCATACTGAACCATAAAAAACCATAGACTATTCCAGAGCTCCGTGCGTTTATCAGTCTCTTGAATTTGTATTTGACAAATGGGAAGAAAAATGATAAACGAAAAATTCAATGGACTAGAGAAAGTACTAAAGATTTTGAAACTTGCAAGCAAGATCTAGCCAACGCTGCGCTTTTAACATATCCCCGTTCAGATTCTGAATTGGCATTGTTCGTGGTTTCATCCGGTAGTGCGGTGGGAGGAGTATTTCAACAATTAGAAAACTCCTCATGGAAGCCTATCGTTTCTTTAAAAAAAAACTGTCATAGTCACAAACCGATTACAATGAATACGATAGGGAATTGATTGCTGTGTATTCAAATTCTTCAAACATCTCCTGGAAGGTCGAGTTTTTTCAATATACACTGATCATAAACACCTTATTTACTCGTTCAAACAAAAGAACGAAAAAACGTCACCAAGACAGCTTCATCATTAGCAGTACATCTCACAATTCATCACAGATCATCGACACGTATCAGGCAAAAAGAATCAGGTTGCAGATAATTTTTCACGTAAAAGAGTAAATGCTATGAATGCAGCATCATGAAAAGTTGTTGTTGGAACTTGTTGAGGTAAACATAAGTTTATATTTGTTCATGTGAGTGTGAATATTTTTTTGGATTAAGCATGTTGAGGTGAACATCAGTTAACATTTGTTCAGGTGTGTGTGAATATTTTTTTGGATTAAAATAATTATTATTGATGCATGTTTTGGTCAACATGAATTCACATTTATTCAGGTAAGTGTGATTATGTATTTTTGTATGCAAATTTAATTATACCCACAAAATAAAATAATTTCAAAAATTTAATATTTAAAATATTAAATTTTAATATTAATTAAATTTCATTAATTTTAAATGTAATATTTTTGAAGATTTTAAAGAATTTTTTTATTTAATATATATTTTAAATATTAAATTTGAATATTTGTTCTACATACATGCATAAATATATATATATTATTTTTAAAGTTTCTTCGTAATATTTTTAAAGTTTCGTCGTAATGAGGAAGGTCACTGTAATTGGTTCTGCCATTTTAGAAGTGAGTGAGAAGAATCGACACGAGCAGTTTAATTATTAGTTGGACTCAAAAACAAATAGATGAAAAAATTGATATGCCTTGAGTCGGATTTGAACGCGGGTCCTCTTGCATGGAAGTCCGACGCGCAACCATTCAGGCATAACAGCTGTTGATTCGAACATCTAATTCTCGAATCAGAACATATTGTCTCAAACATACTCCCCCGCATTGCACCAAATGTTGAAGCAATAATAAATATTCTAGGGAGTGATGATTTTGCTGATCTTTCTTTAGTTACTGGCAGTGTTTGAGTCAGAAATGGGAAGCAAACACAGTTTAACAATAGGACGTTTCAGAACGGTAGTCGCTGTTTTGAGTGTCACTACTCTAGTGATATTATCAGATCCAGGATGCAGTTTGATTACTTTAGCCAATGGCCATTTGGATGCCGGATATCGTTCATCAACAACAAGCACAATTGATCCAATTTTGATTTGATTTGCAGAATATTGCCATTTATATATAGCTTGTAGTTGTTGAAGATATTTTCTGTACCATTTTGCCCAGAAACTATCGATAATTTGGCATGTTAGTTGCCAACGAGATAAATGAGATAATTGCACGTGGATTAATGTTGGGTCAGGAATAGTCGTTAAGGGACCGCCAGTGAGAAAATGTCCAGGTGTGAACACTGCGAGATCGTCTGGATCATCAGTAAGCTGACAAAGAGGCCATGAATTCAACACTGCTTCAATTTGTGTCAGAACTGTAGTGAATTCTTCATATGTAAGAAAAGTATTACTGATGACCCCCTTCAAATGATGTTTGACGGATTTAACTACAGCCTCCCATCGACCACCAAAATGTGAAGCAGAAGGTGGATTAAAATGCCATTAAGTTCCGTCGTTTGCAAGTAATGCACGAAGGTTTTTGAGCTGCATGGATGATTCCGTAAAAAGTTCTTTAAGCTCAGCATCATCCCCAACTAGATTAGTTCCACAATCATTTGTGAGTGTAGCACAGATTCCACGACGTCCAGTGAAGCGTTTGTACGCAACGATAAATCCACTTGTAGTATAATCCGTGACTAACTCCAAATGAATTACAGATGTAGATGAGCAGATAAACACAACAACGTAACCTTTGTAAATTTCAGTCGTACGCCCACGCCATGTTTTAATGGTAAATTGTCCCGCATAGTCAACACCTGAGTGCTAGAAAGGACGCGATGGAGTCGTCCGAGTGGGTGGCAGTTGTCCCATGAGTTGTTGGGCTCGTTTAGCACGTTGCCGTGCACAGATCACACACTTTTAAATTACTTTTCGAACTGTTAGGCGTCCTCCAAGTATTCAAAATTGTTGTCGAACTGTTGATAACGTGTTGCGGGTCCCACTGTGGAGTGATCGAAGATGGGCTTTTTGGATGATTAAAAGAGACAAAATTGAATCTTTCGAGAGAATATATATAGTGCTTTGAGTCATAGTCGAGTGGCTTGTTCAAGACGTCCGCCAACTCGAATCAGGCCATCTTGATCGATGAACGGAGTAAGATAACGCAAAGAACTTGAGCTAGTGACTGGTTGTTACTTTTTCAAAAGCTTCAAATCGTTGGAAAATGAAATGCCTTGGCTGATGCGAACCCAAATCAAGAGAGATGTTTGAAGATTCTGGGTAGTTAAGTAAACTGGTGAATCATCAACCTTGATTTGTCGGGTATGATTGATGAATTTCATGCACCAAGATATGATACAGATAAGTCGATTTAGATCAGAATAACGACGCAACAATTCCGGTTCTAAGTCCACTTGTGAGCAATGATTCACCTTCGCAGATCTAGCGTCTGAATTAGGCCATTGGTCGGATGTCAGAGAAAGCCAATCTGGACCTCTCCACCATAAGTGATGTTTATTAAGGTTATTAGGTGAGAGTCCACGGGACGCACAGTCAGCTGGATTCTTTTCCAGCAATAAATCAACAACGAGCGGATGGTTGATTTTCTTGGATGAAGGTGACCCGATTTTGAACTAAATATTTCTATTTAGTTGGATGAGAAGTGATCCAAGTGAGTGCAATGGATGAATCCGTCCAAAGCCATAGTGGTGCTGTTTCTTACTCCATGGTTTTGCGGATATATCCTGCGAGTCGAGTGAGCAGAGCTGCAGCAGTGAGCTCTAAACGTGGAATTGTAACATTTTTAAGAGGTGCTACTTTTGTTTTGGCACACACAATATTAACGAGAATTGAAGATGAGGTTTCCACTCTGAAGTCAACAACAGCACTCAGTGCAAACTGTGGAGCGTCAGAAAATCCATGAAGCTCTATTTTCGAAGATTTAAGAGGTACCAGAAACAGTGGAATTGAAATTGATGACAAATCTTTGCATTTACGTTCGAACTCTCGCCATTGATTGTGTAAGTGTTCTGGAAGGATCTCATCCCAATTTAATTTGACCAACCAAAGATGCTGCATTAAAATTTTGGCTTGAATGATGAACGGCGAGATAAATCCTAGCGGGCCAAATAATTGAGCAATTCGGGAAAGCACACACGTCTCTTAGTTACATGTTCCAGTGGTTCATTGTTAACTATGATTGAAAAATTGTCACTTGATGGATTCCAGGATAGACCTTACGTTCGTAAGCTTGACGATTGATCGATAAGAATCGTGGCTTCTTTGGCATGATATTCTGTGGGAATGCTTGCTAACAAGTCAGGGTGATTGCTAATCCACTTTTTTAGAATAAAACATCCGCGTTTACATAATTGATCCACTTGAGTGATGATTTGATTACATTCGGTGATGGTATCAGCTCCACCAAATACATCATCCACATATCGCCCTTTAGACATCGTTGGCTCAGCCAACGGAAATTGATTTCCATCGTCAAGTATGAGTTGTTTGAGAGTTCGCAAGGGCAGGAATGGCGCACACCCAATACCATAGGTGACGGTTTTCAGTTGATATGTTTGAATGTGACCGCTTTTTATCTAAAGGATTCTTTGAAGATTCCAATCGTGCTGATGGATCAAAATCTGACGATACATTTTCTCGATATCGGAAGCGAAGACATACTTGAATCGTATAAACTACAAGAGAACGTCTGGAAGATCGATTTGAAGTTTTTCTTCAATGTGGAGAATGTCATTGAGTGATTTTCCGGAGCTAGTCTGCATTGATCCATTGAACACAACTCGTAGTTTGGTGGTAGAACTAGTCGAACGTAGCACCCCATGATGAGGTAGATGAAAAACTGACTTTGGCTCTACTGTGTTAGAGGATATATGTGACATATGGTTGAGAGGCGGTGAAACTCATCGTCAGATTTCAGTTGACGTTGAAGTGAATGAAGCATTTTTGTTGCAGGACCTCGAGATTCTCCTAGCGTATCTGGTGATGCTTTCAACGGCAATCATAGTACGTATCGACCAGAGTCCAATCGTCGTGGGTATGAGCGGGTCGATAAGAAATGCTGCTCACAAACTTCTTCATCTTGCCATAACGAGGCCTTAATAAGGCCGGATCCCTCGAAGTCAATTCCAAGGTACTTCCACATGTCCACAGGTGAACGCGTGGGAAGATATCGGTCGATGACTAGAAAAGTCGGCTCAGTAATTAATTTCACCTTCTTATCACGCCCCGAGGCTAGCATGGAGACACCTAGAGATTTGTTGACATTAATCTCCAGTCTGAAAGATCTAAGGGCTCTTGTAAAGAGATCGATGTTATCTTGGATTCCCTTCTGCGTCGATGCGACCAAGATCACATCATCCGCAAAAGCAAGGGACCCAACTGACCCATCCATCATTGGAAAACCAACAGCAGGATTCAATTCATTCAACGCTCGAGAGATAACGAAGTTGAATAAAATTGGTGGCAGAGGATCTCCTTGTCTCACACCGCGGTTAAACCTAATAGGACGCGACCTTGCACCTCGCCTTCACCTCACCTCGACCTTGCCTTCGCGACATGCCAGGGATGCGAGATGAATCGACCAACAGCGTAGCCTAGCTTCGCTTAACAGGGTCTGCAAAAGATACAGATTCCCTGCCAGTCCGTCACGAGAGACAAACGCAGCTTGTCGTTCATTCCGCAACCCCGGAATACTCGCAAGCCTTCTGGCAAAGATGGCGTGGAGTTGCCTAGAGATCACTGAATCTATCGAGATAGGTCGGAACTCGGCGGGAGAAGAAGCTCCCTCCTTCTTTGGTATAAAAACCGTGCGGGATCGACATAGGGGTGGGTGTATCTTCCCTCCAAGCATCATCAGATTAAAGACGATGGCCCTGATGAGAGGTAGAACCTGACTCCACCTATGTGGGGTCAGCCCATAAGGTCCGGCGGCCAAACGGACTTTCGGTCTAGTATCCACAACCTCCCTTAGGGTGATAGAGGCCCTACCTGGCTGGTGCTACCAATTCCGGAGAGTTCACTAATTCAGCATATTTTTCTTGGGCCCCGACACTCTGTCCCTCAATGATAGGAGACTAGACGTGTTCAATGGACTCCATCGGAATATCGCCGGCAGTAAGTTCATCCCCAAGAACGGATCTTGCCACAGACCCATATTCTTCCGCCAAAGCTTTTGAATATGGGCATAGTCAGCACGCCTTCGTCGTTTACCTGAACATGCTTGAGATGTTGTTTTCCTGCTTGGAGAAAAACGTCTACCGTTCACTGGCGGAGGAATCTCAGTGGGACGTTGCTCAAACACATCTAAAAGATACGCATAGAGCTCGTCGGTGATACATTTATCTTCCAGGGCATCTTCAACTAGTATACGAAGTCTACCCCGCTGATAGCCCATGTCATCAGCCAGTGACTCTCGGAGTTCACTGAGTGCGACTTTGAGAGCGGATGTTAACTCTCGGTCACTATCAGGTTCAGGATCATCAGAAGCATCAGTAGCAGTAGTATGGCTTTTAGCCGCAATGCGTTCGAGCTCCGTCGAGACCAATTCTCGGGGACTCGGAGATCTCCTACGTCCCTTAATTGACTCAACGGTGCGCTGGGGAAATTTGCCCTCAAGGTGCACGTTGAGGTGCCTAACTCCAGATGCTACTGCCTCCGCTTCTGCCTGAGCTAGTAACAGGCATTCTTCCTCGCGCCATTGACGCTTCACACGATCAACATTGATCCGCGCGTTGGCTTCCTCCAGATGTGCCCTCCAATAATGCACACCTAGACCAATTTTACTCGTAAATTTGCGCTGACAGAGTTTGCAAATGAACTCGAGCTCCGACACCACACTGTGTTCCGACGATGAGGTTGTAGAATGGTGGTCGCTGGCCAGTGGGCCAGAGACCGGAACAGGAATGTTAGGTATCCGAGGCTCGTTTGTACTTTCAAGTGTGATCATTCATTTATAACTGTGTGGCGGGGTACAAACCCACCACACAGGGTGACCGGTATGCGTGATCAGTTCTTGATGGGTACCCGAAGGATCCATCTATTAACATTCCCGCCACGAGAAGGCTCACGCAACTTGAGTGCACCATTGTGGACCATAAAGCGAACATTATATTCACAGTGTTACATAATCAAGCGTCATGCCCGGATACAGCCACGACGAGAACAAGAAGAGAGTCGTAGTTGCTCCCGCCGTTTACCCGTGCTTGCTTGAATTTCTTCACGTTGACATTTAGAGCACTGGGCAGAAATCACATTGCGTCAACACCCATTTGGGGCCATCGCAATGCTTTGTTTTAAATAGACACTCGGATTTCCCTAGTCCGTGCCAGTTCTGAGTTAATTGTTAATATGTTTTATTTTTTATAACAAAATAATAATTTTATTATAATTCAAAAAATATTTGAGATCTGTTTAAAAGTTGTATATTTTCTTATATTTATATTTTATAACAACTTTCTTTATTTTTTTCATAACTTAACAAAGAAAAATTTTGATCAAAAATTTTAAAAATAAAAAATAAAATTTTTAACTTTTTATAACGGTCAACAAAAATATTCCAATATAATTCAATCCTCAGAGTCAATCCTTATCCCGAAGTGACGTGAATGTAGAATTTTTTATGTATTTAAAAATCACCCCTTATATATATTTATTTTATGATAAAAAATTCCAGTTAAAACATTCAATAAAAAAACTCAAAAAAAAAAAAGTTTATATTACATAACCTGTGTTTTTTGATAAAATTTTATTAATCAAGTTTTTACAACACCCAAAAATATTTGACTTCAGGGGTAAAATTATTAAAATCTCTCTCTATTACATGGTATCGGTCGACGACTTAACAACTGCGATTGGGCAATTTCGTGTTTTCGGTTTATAATCTACATAAAATGGTATTAATATATTTTGTATTTCATCATTTTAACTGGTGAATGATTCGACATAATTTTATATCTTTGACTAATTTCTGGTTACAATTTGATTCTAATTATAATACTTCATAATTTAATTGCTGCGAATCTAAAAGTAAGAACTTATGTATATTAAATTTTGGATGTTTTGGTTGGAATAATATTACATTGGAAAGGGCTGCACTGGTAAAGTATTGTATTATTTTCAATATACTTTTTTAGTTTAAATTCGTAAGGCTCTCACTTTTTTTTTGTATGTCAAATCATCAATGCAAATACTTTAAATGTTTATTCTTTGCGTTATTAAATAATTAAAACATTTTGGTAAAGTAAGCATGTTTACTTTAAGTTTAGTTCTCTTATTGTTTAGTTATAGTATAAAATAAATTATTTAAATTTTTTTTAAACGTATCACAATTTCATGTTCTAATTTATTGTTCATATTTCAGGAATACAGCTTTTAGTTTGGCAAATGTTCACCGAGACTCTATCACGTTACGACTTTGGGTTATTAAAAATACACGATCTATTATTTGGCGACCATTTGTTATATCGGGCTCAGGTAAAAGGTGGTCATGAATGGCAAATATAGATTCTTCCACAATTTTGCACACTCTAAATTTCATACTGTCTAATGGTTTAGAATTCTAAATGAATAATAGTATTTGGTTTGATTTTTTTTTAGATACTATTACTAAACCTTTTTGTAATGTAATTATGATAGCTGGGTGTGTGTATATTAATATAACACAAACACCCAATCATTCCATTAAGTAAATTGGTTTCATATCGTAAAGAATAATTAGATTATATGATCCAAACTCCTTGATTTCATTAATTGTATAGACCCAATAATAAAACTAGTAAAAAAAAGAAAGTAATTGATGTTCAAATTATTAAATTAGATACATTTATAATAATAATAATTGGTAATAATAAAGCAATTTCTTTATCAAAAAAAAAAATAATAACAATGGCAATTAAAAAGAAATGTAAAGAAAATGATATACGAGCTGAAGATTTTGGATCAAATCCATATTAAATGGTGAACTTTTTTCACGGTCAAAAAAAGTTTTTTTTTATAGTAATGAACCTAAAAATATTGTAATAAATGTAATTAAAATAATAATTATTGATATAGAAAATATTATGTAAACTATTTATACTAAAAATATTTAGTCCTTTTGATTGGAAGTGAAATATACTTATATACCATATAAATTAATTATCTACCTCATCAGTAAATTGAAATTTAAAGAAATAATCATACAACATCAACAAAATGTCAATATCATGCTGCTGCTTCAAATCCAAAATGATGTTTATTAGAAAAATGAGAATTAATATGTTGCCAATTTCTGGTGTTAGTGCGGTGGAATTGTTTCGTGCAATTTTAAATTTTGTTCTGCGGACGAAATTATTTATTATGTTAGAGTCGAAGGCATTAAAGATTGCAACTTGTTTAATGTGGTTTATTTCTCTAAAGTAATTTTTCTTGGACAATGGGACTTTCAGTATCCTGTTTACCAAAAAATTGAAAACAGCCATTTTGTGTTGAGGTGGGCTGTTCGAATCGGCTGTAATGAATCGTTCAGTGTGTGTAGGTTTTCTGTAGATCCAATTCTAATTTATTAGTGTCGTTATTCTTCATAATTTTTATATCTAACAACGGAATCGAGCCTGCTTGTTCTATTTCGGTTGTAAGTTCTATCGATGGGAACATTTTATTTAAGTTCTCTAAAAATGTTTGGGGATTTACTTTGTTCGTTTCAAAAATAGTAAAGATATCATCGACTTCTCTGTACCATACAGTTGGAAAATAATTGAAATATTTTTTGGCTTTTTCTTCAAGATCTGTCATGAAGATATTACTTAGGAACGGAGACAATGGATTACCCATACTTGTTCCAAATATTTGCTTGTAGTATTTACCTTCGAAAGTAAACACATTTTGTCTCATGCAATGCCGTATTAGTTTCAGATATTCACTTATTTCATCTGCGGGTATTCCTTTATTTGTCAGCCATTTTTCTTGTATTTTTATTGCGTCTGGTATTGGGACACTTGGGTATAATGCTTTTACATCGAAAGACATTAAAACTGAATCTGGTTGTAAATTAATATCTTTAATATTTCCCTTCCATAGACTTAAAAGAACTACATTGTAATGGTTTACCATGGTTTCATTAGACGATCGTTTCAGTAAACAGAATCGTCCATTCTTAACAAGTGCTTCATCTGGTCCGAGACAAACGGTTTTAACTCTTTTTGGCTTTGAAAAATCAAATCGACAACCATCAGATTGGCGATTTTTTTGCATGTCGCAGTGTCTTTATGAATCTGCAAATCGTCGATTAATTTGCGCAACATAAAGTCATTAAGAATTAATGAACATGAAACCACCCTTTCAATTACGGCAATTCTTTCTGGAGTAGTGAAATCCGGATCATTACTACACCAAACTAACATATGCAGGTGTGGGCTTCCGCGGTTTTGAAACTCCACTCGGTACCAAAAGTCTCCAATAGGACCACCCAAGCAATCTTTATTTGTCTTCAAGAAACGCATGAGAGCGTTAACACGCACTGTGAACTGTTGTGCTAACACTACCGGATGTTTTTGCACTAGATTCAAGCGCTCCGGGAATGACAGGCGATCGACGTCATCGATGTCACGTCCATCGGCGATTAGCAAGGCTTTTATCATGCCTGACCAATTTCAATCATTGCATGAAAATTTTAAAACCATGTGGGAGACCCCAAAGTTCTAACCATTGCAATCAATTCAGGGCAGTATTTCCGCCAATATGATGCCGATTGTCGAATATTTATCATAGTGAGATGCAAATTATTTACAAGTCCCCGCGGTGTATATACGTATATATATATATATATATATATATATATATAAACATATATACAAATTTTAGCGATAGTGATTTTTACCATTTAATGGATCGATGGACATTTGAAGAAATTTTTACCAAATTCCAACATTGGTGCAAAAATAATAGCTGCATTTCCTTTGGAGTAAATTCGCTAATAAAAATCCAATACCAGAATGTCAAGGTTAACGTAGATACACTCACTTTACTGACAGAACAAACGCCGCATAGTCAACAAAGACTACCGCTAATAAATAAGTGGGGATTTCCACACACCTAATCCAGTAATCAGGCAACTCAAATAATCCACAAGTCAGATTATACCCTCAGTCAAATCGTATAAATGGACAGAATTTTCTTAATATCATTGTGAGACACGCACCAAATTAGCAACAAGCAACATATCACTGAATCCATATCCCAGAGATAGTTACGATTAGATAATTCATACTGATGATGATTACATTGTAGTCGAAATACGTATTTATAAAATACAAACAAATGTTCTAGGAATAGGGGCAACATTTGAAATATAATATTTACATTTACTTAAGATCAATTTAATGATTTTTTTAACTACATATAGTGTGTTGAATAAAAAATATCTTGAAAATGTATGAATATTTTTTAATACAAAAAGGCTCAAACAATATATATATATATATATATATATAATATATATATATATATATATAGTTTTTGATTTTTTCTTTATGACAATGCACTACCATTATTATTATAATCATTATTAAAATCATTTGATTATTCATTTTACCATAAGATATCATAAATATGCTTAAGATATTTCAAATATATTTGTTTGTTTGTTTGTTTTTTTTTCCTTACACATATAATACATTTTTACATGTATGTAGTTCTTTAGAATATTTTTATTCATTAATTTTATTAAATTATCTTTCTATATATTAACAACATAATAAATGTTTTGGAGAGAGAGAGAGAGAGAGAAAAAAGTTAAAACGGCTATTAATTATGATATTTCAATTAGTAAATAAGGCAAGAATCAATATACCTTTATATTAGTGATTGTGATACTTAATAATGCCGGAAGCGATGAATTTACGCGATGGGCGGTATTTGAACCACACGGTCTACTAATCATACAGAATTTTCTGTTATATATTATTTTTTTAGTTGATTTCTGTATTCCAGGTCTCAATTGTAATAATAAATATATCCTTAATGATATTCAATTAATATTTTAAGTTGTTAATGGCTTATTTATTAATTGTAATTTTATTATTTTTCTATTTATACATAAATTTCATTTACATTTAAATAGAGATTTGTTTCTTTTATATTTAATGTTATGAAAAACTCTTAATATTAATAATTTATAATAACAAGTAGCAATAGCAATAAGTTATAGTAGTAGCAATAAGTTATGGTGATTATAGAGAATAAAATTGCGATAGATAAAAAAGAATTATTCATTACTAGATAGATATATAAATATATAAATATATATATATATATATATATATATATATATATGTATATATATATATATATATATATATATATATATATATATATATATATATATATATATATATATAGATAGATAGATAGATAGAAGTTTATGATTAATAGAAATAATTTTTTTATATTGAAATAAAGTTTTCAATGAAAATTATTACGAAAGATACAGTACAATAAAATAAAAGAGACACAGAAAACTACCATATTAATATAATACTAGCTTTTGATTTTCATTGATAGATGGTGTTGAACCTAGATTCCTTCACATTAGTTCATTAAACTTACAACAGATGGATAGATATCAGTGGTGTATATCTATGATAATTATTTTAGCTTATTCTTTCTAATAACTAATATTACAAATTGTTATTAATTATAATAATAATAATAGTATATTCCCTCCCGTGGGCCCACCTTGTCGTAGTAGGAGGTCCTAGTACCTAGCCTGCAAGCT
This sequence comes from Nineta flava, assembly GCA_963920215.1. Classification (NCBI taxonomy): domain Eukaryota; kingdom Metazoa; phylum Arthropoda; class Insecta; order Neuroptera; family Chrysopidae; genus Nineta; species Nineta flava. Next base: position 7,932,739 of record OY986044.1, on the reverse strand, counting down.
AGGGGGGGGAAGCTAACGGACCCAAACGCTGTCATCATCGTCATCGTTGGTTTCGGTGTGCGTTGTCCGTGCTCTGTCTCAGCCTTACTTGTCGGCCACGTCATCTGGCCGACATTGTGTTCGTTGAAGACGTTGAACTGGCGGTCCCGTGCATCCCTGCTGGGAGTGGTTGAGGGGATCTGAGGATGGGGTTTCTCCGAGTTTTTCCGAGATATGATAAGAGCTTGCTCTGCCGAGGCAGAGTGTGCGGGACTTAGCCACCAGCCACGTCGGTCCTTGGTAGAATAGTGTGCAATGGATGCAGAGATCGGAATCTGCATTGCTTCGGGCGAGTTCCAGTCCGTCCGTGTATTCCGGGGCTGGTAAAGTGGACGCCGGTAGTACTGGGGTAGGATTATTAAAGTCCGAGGGTAAACCCGTTCCCGGCTATTCCAGCCCGCCCCTTTGCACATGATGGCTGGTTTCTCCATGAATTTATGGAAAATACATACTCCCAAAAACTAAGAGAAATGCCACCTTCCGTAAAAGAAGGCCCAGATGGCGTCCCGGTGATGACCGAAACGTCAGGGCGACCAAACCCCCCTCAAGATAAAAGAAAAACTCGCGGAAACCTGGCATCGCTTCCAGGTTCAATTAGGCAAAGTATCGTGAATTATTTTTTAATAAAGAGGAAGGGTGGCTCAAGCGACTTTAAGTCGGTGTGCCCCTTTTTAATAGCAAAAAAATTGTACGAGGCTGTTGGACGTCATAAAGACGTAAAAAAAAAGAACGGGTTGTTGGTCGAGACTATCGGCGACAAATATATAAATGAAAATCTTTTATGTCTCAAGATGCTAGGCGATCATGAGGTGGAAGTGTCGCCCCATGGAACTTTAAATAGTTCCCAGGGAGTGATCTTTTGCAGAGACCTCATGATTTGCTCCATCGAAGAGATAGTCCAAAATTTGTCCGTCTAAGGATTAATAGAGGCCCGAAGGATTAAGTGGATGCAGGATGGTGAGTTGAAAGACTCACCTCTCCTCCAACTAACCTTCAGTAAAATTGATTTACCAGCAACCATCGACGCTGACATTCAAAAAATCCGATGCGATGCTATCGATGTCAAAAATACGGACACAAGGCAGGTAGATGTGAAATGCTTCCAATTTGTGTCTGCGGGGATCCACTGCACGAAGGAAGACAGTGCAATGAGCCTATAACATGCGTGAACTGTGGGGGTAGTCACTCGGCATAGTCAAGGAACTACCCCAAACACAAAGAGGAAATGGATATCCAGAAAGTTAGAGTTCTGGATAAGCTCACTTATCCCGAGGCGCGCAGGAGGGTGATGGGCTCCAGCCCTCGCACTCAACCTGCCGTCTCCTATGCTCGCGTCACAGCTACTCCCGCCTCTTCAGCTGATGTTTCCACGCTCGCAAAAGAGCTCGCTCCGCTGATGATGATGATCATCAGCGAGTTTTTAAATAAAACAGGCGAGGGCCAAGCGTCAGCATGGCTAGCTAAAATTTTAAGATTGACGCCGGAGGGACCTATTAAGTCCCCTTCCAAAACTACAGTAAAACGAAAAAGAGAGACCCTTAAAACAAATGCGAGAGCTTCGGAGGCGCCAACCAATAAGCCCACCTCAGAAGAAAAAAGGATGGAGACGGATCATGAAAAGATTCCACCTCCATCTACATCACATGGTCAGCCAGCTCTGCTGGCGGAGCTGAGCTCACCGAAGCCAGAGACGTCCAGGCCTTCGGCTTCAATATCACCGGGAGGCACCCCAGCGTACAAGCTGCGCTCGAGTATCCTCCTGGACCGTGAAAAATGGGTCGTCGTCTCTTACAGGGTGCGTCAGAGACGGATTCGGATTACTACACTTTCTTCGACGAGGAGACGATCAGAAGAGATGAATGAGGCTGGCCGAAGGTGAAACCTAGGAAGGGATCCCACAACTTCCTGGGGCAACCCATCCTAGCCAATAGAAATGGTAAATATATTACAGTGGAATTGCAATGGTATTAAACAACGCTACTGTGAGCTAAACATGCATCTGGCAGAGCATACACCTATGTGTGTATGTATTCAAGAAACACATCTTAGACCGGCGGAGACTAATACCCTGAAGGGTTACACAATCCGCCGGCGAGATGTTTTGCCAGATGTTCAAGCAAGGGGAAGTGTCGCAATATTAATAAGGTTGGGCCTATCTTACCAGGCCCTTCGCCTTAACACCCCCCTTCAAGCTACAGCTGTTAGAATATACGGATCGCTCGAACTGACAGTATGCACAATCTATCTGCCAGAATTCGATTGGAGTATCGAATATCTGGCACGTTTAACCTTGCAACTTCCACAACCATTTCTGATGCTAGGAGATTTTAATGTTCACAGTCAATTGTGGGGCTGTGAGCATAGAGACGCACGTGGGAGACTCATCGAAAGTTTTTTGGATGAGTCAAACACGTTGCGTTTAAATATTGGTGAGAAAACACGATTAAACGCTAGAACTGGTGAGCTGTCAGAAATTGATCTGACGCTATGCTCACCGGCTCTGGCTCATCGACTGGAATGGATAATAATCCCTGATCCTTGTGGGAGTGACCATCAACCCATCAAAATTTTTCATAACTCACCGATGTGGCCACATCCTACTTCGCCGAGATGGCCTCTTCGTCGAGCCAACTGGGACACTTCCATGAAAATTTTTCAAGCTCCCACGTTGGGGGAAGACGTAGAAGAGGATGTGTGCAAAATAACCTCTAAAGGTAATGAAGCAGCTACACGCACTATAATCGAGTCTTCCGGCATTCCACCTAAGAGAAAGTTCCCAGGTGAAATGATGTCGAGAGAGAAGCGGTTGCAGAGAAAAAGAAGGTGTTTAACAAACTGAAAAGACGCCCTACGCAGGAAAATTTGATAGCCTTTAAAAGAAGAAGATCAATAGCAATAAGAATTATTCGAGATCAGAAAAGGCTATCTTGGGAGCAATATGATTCGGTCATCAATACCTTCACACCATCTTCGGAGGTATGGAGGAGAGTAAATGCAATTTCGGGGAAATTTTCCTCATCCCTGGCGCCTGCCCTCCTTAATTAGGGTGGCCGAGTCATATCGAAGCGTGCCTAAATCGCTGAATGTTTAGCGGAGCATTTCGAGCACGTCTGCAGCTCCCAAAATTACGAACAACATGATGATCATGATTTTTCTCAGTTGAATCCCTCTAGTATAACAACGATTTGACAATGCAAGAACTACTTGAGGACCTAAAGTGGTCAACAGATAAATCACCTGGCCTAGATACAATACATTATGCCAAGATCCCGAATCTGCCTTATCCTGATAAGTGCGGATTACTGGATCTATACAACAATATTTTTCGGCAGAGCGTTTACCCTAAGCAATGGTAGGAAGCCATTATTATCCCACTGCTTACAGGCGTTAAAGATTCATCGTAACCATCAAGCTACATCGAATATTTTTTTACTTGCTGCATCAGCAAGATATTGGAAAAAATGGTGAACAGACGTCTCGTCTGGTGGCTGGAAACTAATAATATGATAAGTAAATATCAGAAAGGTTTCCGCCAATACCATTCGACGACGGATCAACTTGTTCGCCTCGAGAATGCCATTCACGACAACTTTCTACTGGGCTATCACTTTGTGGGAGTGTTCTTCGACCTGAAAAAAGCATATGATATCACTTGGAGGCATGGCCTTCTCAGGAAGCTGCATGACTGATGTCTAAGACGATCTCTGCCTCAGTTTATTCAAAGTTTTATGTGTCTTTGTGTTGATGTCTGTGTGTTGATGATCATGCAATTTTCTATGGAGCTCCATCAATGGATACAATTGAAACGAGACTCCAGCAGGGCATCAACGATGTGGTGCATTCTGTAGAAAGTGTCATTTTTCGGTTCTCCACAATTAAAACTAAAGTGCTCCATTTCTGTAGAAAACGCAAGGCACACCCTGATCCGATCCTTTAATTAAAGGGATCCCGCCTTGGATGTGCCGACTCTATTAGGTTTCTGGGACTTGTCTTTGACAAGAAATTAACGTGGCGTCCACACCTCTGAAACTGTCTGAGTGTGTGTGTTGTATATGTCCAATATTTGAAAGTTTATAATTCAATGTATTTGTGTGTTTGATGATTTAATATAAGCAACTTGATTGATTGTGTGTCGTTTTGTGCTGAGCCCCTTTAATCAACAATTAGACATTAGTTTCGTATATATAGATAAATTGTGTTGGAAAGCGCCCTTTTAGTGACAGTAAATAGTCATGCGCGATTTTTATCATACACATCTCAAAACAGTTTGATAAACAACAAATCGATTAATTAATTATAAAAGTTTGAATAAATTAAGAAGCAAACAACTTATTTAAGGATAATGCAATTATTCTGATTGAAAAAATATTAAACAGATAACGGATAATTTTATTTTAAATTAAATGTGTTGTGAATAATTAACAAGAAATAATATAATGTGATGAAAATAAGAATAAAATGTAAAAACGGATTTACATAACAAAATAATTTAATGTGGTGAAAACTATAATTAAATGTAAAATAGATAAACTTAACAAATATTAACAAGTTAACAAATAAGAAAACAATTAACAATGAATAAACTCTAACAAATATGAAACAGCAAAATAACAAGTTAATGTGATACGTTACGATTATTGTTTGCGACTTAATATAATTATAACTTTCATTGGTATAGTCCAAACGTGTTGTTCTGCGGCGTTGGCTGAATTATAACAATGTGGAATTTTCCCAATGAAATTGTTTAATATTCGCGAAACGGTTGTAGTAAATTTAAGTGTTGTGTTCTTCGGATCTGTTGTACGAGTAAGTAATTAAAATTGATCCTTTTTTCACTTGTCTCAAACCTGTTTCAATTTAAATTTACGAAAGATTCTGTAATGGGGTATGTAGATGTGTGCGCACCGAGCCACCGAAACTGTGACAAGTTAGCGTTTTGTTTGAATTAAACGCGGTATTGTGACACCTCCAAGTGAGCTGTCGCAAGGCAATGAATGTGCTTAAGGGATTGGCTGGTACATCGTGGGGTGCGGACCGGGTGATGCTACTGTGGTTCTATTCTTCGCTGGTTTTGCCCAGGATGGGTTATAGCTGTGTATTATTCTCCTCCACCCAGATGTCAGCGCTCAAAATCCAAGATCCTATTCTATGAGTCTATGTGTAGAGTCGGGATTGCCCCCATTGAGGTTGAGGCATGAGCCCAATCATGTTTACTTCCCGGCTCTCTTCAGAAAACCCAGATTTCTATAAGACTCTATGAGAGACGTGCCACGGTCACCAGACCTTTGGCCGTTCGAACGCAGGAGCTTTTAGAGAGTCTTAATTTCGAATTCACTCAGGTATTCCCTATAGTTTCCATGAAGTACCTCTTTGGCTGATCGCAAAGGTAAGATGCCGCTTTGACCTGGGTGGTCTCCGCAAAGAAGAGACCAGTTCCCAGTTCTATCGGACCTGCTTCGAAAAGCTTATTAGAGAATACAATGATTCTCTGTTCATGTGAACGATTGGATCTAAAATCGTTTCTGGTATGGGAAACGCTATTGCTATTGGCAATAGCACACACACTTGGTCGCTCTCCCTCCAGGCATCCGTATACACAGCTGAATTATATGCAATTTTGCAAGCCCTGCGATATTGTGAAGAGTTTTCGAACCTGCACAATACATTCCTCATTTGTTCCGACTCGTTGAGCGCGCTGCAAACACTAATGTGCACGCTTTCAAGGGACCCTCTGGTGCAAAACATCCAAGCGATACCCCACGTGCTCCAGCACATGTCCATCGTTTTTGTATGGACGCCTAGTCACGTGGGTGTTACATGGGAAGGAGATAGCTGATGAAGCGGCGCGGGTCCCGGCTGATTCAGACCACCTGGATCTAATTCCAATACGCCCAGAGGACCTGAAAGTGTGCATACGTTTCAAAAGTAGTGAAAAATTGGAGCGTGAGTGGAACAACTTCACGGGAAAGCTCAAATAGGTCAAGTCAAGCATCAATAAGATGTCGGCACCTGTAAATCTGAGCCGTAGAGAGAGAGTGACCCTTACACGTTTGCGAATAGGCCACACTCAAATCTCGCGTGCATATCTTCTCTGCGGTGAGGATCAGCTAAGGTGCACTGTTTGCGGGACAGTGCAAACCGTGAGGCATATTGTTGAGGAATGTGTAGTCTTTGAACCTTTACGGCGAAGACTACGGCTTCGAAAGAATGTAGCACGAGCATTATCATATAATACGAGCTCCGTGAAGAGGATGAACACATTTTAAAATGAATCTCACCTTCTACGGAGACTCTAGGGCAACAAACATCTCATATTTTATAAAAGTCGTCTCTTTTACATGTTTTTTCGGTACAGCCTCGTACGATTTTATCTTCTTTTTAAATGTTTTGTGGTTTTAAACTATTTATTGATTTTATCTGTGATATTGTGGGCCTTTTATACCCACAATATCACATTTTATTATACATAGTTTTTAAGTTTTATTGTTTTTACTGTAATAATGTGGGCTCTTTACACTTACACTATTACACGTTGTTATATTTTTTTAGTTTTTAGAACTTTTATTGTTGTCTAGTTTTTAAGTTTTAAATTTTTTTTTTTTAATTGTTTTCTAGTTTTTGAAGTATTTTTATTTGTTGCAGTGAAGACCTTTTACGCCTTCACTGCAACGTTGTTATTTGTTGTTACTGTTACTTTTGTTGTTATTTTTTTATTAATATAGTTTATTTTTTGTTACTCTATTCCTACCTAGTTGTTATATTCTGTGATATAGTTAAGTTTTTGTTATTGTTATGTCTTAACCTGCTGGGGCTAATGAGCAAGTTCTCGAAGCCCCTAAAGGGGGGTGAGATTTAGTGAGTAGTCTGGCTCGCCAGGAGTCCCACACTCTATGCGTCAATGCATTTCCCACCTCCCTGCCGCAAATAAAAAAGAAAGTATATTGTTATCAATCATTATTTTCTATGAAAAATAATTATTGTTTGTATATGCAAAATTTTACAAATAGTAATACCATAAACAATTTGTATATCTTTTTTTTTTTATATAATACTTAATAATATAATATTATATATAGTATATATCAATATATTGATAATAGAGAAAAAAATAAAAATAAAAATTTATGTCAAAACAAATTCATGAGTTTTATGTACTCTTTTTATGGACACACATTATAAAAACTCAAAACACAAAAAATAGTTCGAAAAATAATTTTTTTATACATAATTAATATATAACAATAATATATTTTCATAAACGAAAACCAATTATTGTATGTATATATATGTATTGGAAAAAATTCGAACATGTAAAATTTCTATTATATATATATTTATATATATATATGTATATTTATATATATATATATATATATATATATATATATATATATATATATATATATATATATATATACACATATATATAATATTATTTGATATATAATTATATATGTCAAATATATATTATATATATTATATATTTATATATATTATATATATCATGGGTATTTGCTTATTTATGTCAAAGCAAATACCCATGAGTTATTTTATACTCCTTTAAGGGCTTCACAATGTAAACAAAATAATAATATATTATATATTATTTACATTGACTCACTTAATTCCAAGCGAGAATAAATTTTTTATTATTATTATATATAATCATTTTTGTTAAACAAACATAATACGTTATTTTATATTTTATAAAAAATAAAAACTTTTCTTATATATCAAATGTATATACATATATATATTTACATGCATAATATATATATATATATAAATATATATATATATATATATATATATATACATATAAATATATATATATATAAATATATATATATATATATATATATATATATATATATATATATTTAAAAAAAATAATATAAATAAATGACATAATATTATCTTTAATGAATAAATTTGTTCTATACATTTTATTCTCATCTGCTTATCACAACTATCGCTTTACTATTTTATTATTTATATAAAATATATGTATATATATATATATATATATATATATATATATATATATATATATATATATATATATATATATATAAATATATATATATATATATAAATATTATGTATTATGGTAAATAGTTTATACAAAAATTAACAAATTCGCTGTGACAGTAGATACATTGCATAGTTAATTTCTTGTTAATTTATTTACCAGTCGTCATTTTCTATCTTTGCTTTGACTTACATAACCTCTATGCTTACAAATTACATAGTTTCAAATTACGAATTTTGTATCGCTCCGCTAAATAGATAGAGATATTTATTTAGTGTTAAGAGATATTATTATATAAGAGATTTGTATATACGTGTATAGTTCGTAATGATTTATTTAAATTTTATTTTACTTGATTTAATTTGAGATATGAATATTTAATGTTCAAAAGTTATTAAGAGTATCAAGAGCTCGGTAGTGCGATTTTAAGGGACACATTTGGACTTCTCACTACAGTGCTATTACTTAGGAAATATTAGAAGGTGATTTGATCCCAAAATATCTTCTAAACGAAAAGAGCTACAGGGTTGAAATTTCAGATAATCGATAGTTTACAAAATTATAAGCAACCGGTTTTTTCAATGATCGTTAACAAATTAATCGTAAGAAGTTATTCCACTTCAAAAACGCAAAATTTGCGGTAACGCCTGAAAAAACCGTGTATAGAATATCATAATTCTACGCTCCTTCCAGATATCCTATATAGTTGATATTTGGCATACAGGTAGATGTAGTACCCAAACCGATAGGAAAATTGCAATAACTGGAAATTTGTTTCGGAAAAAAAACATTTTTACAATTTTCGTTTTAATCAAATGAGCATTAGAATGCATAAATTCATCTTATTCGTTGATATTTTTAGAGAGTTCTTTCTGAACGGATGACACTAGCTATTTAAATATTGATATTAGACCATATCAAAGTAAAGAACCATGTAGAAAACTTAATGAACAATGGATCCCTAAAAATTTCTTTAACCGATGGTAATGGCCATAGCTTGTTGAATACAGCAGTTTTCGTGTAGTTTTTTGAAGTTAAGCTACATTGGATAAAGTCAGTACTTGGATGGGTGAACATTGTGTGCAGTTGCCTTTTTTGTAATTTTGTAAAGATTAATTGATTTTTATTTTTATCATTATGGACAGAATTACGCGAGGAGAGTGTATCATTCCTCCTCACATCTCATTTAAACCAGGATCCATAAAAAAATTTATTTGGATCATTTCGCGAATCTTTAGGTAATCACAATCCATCACCAAAACAAATAAGATACTGTATGCAGCAGTCTACGTTAGTGAACATTAATAAGCCGCCGAAAGGAAGTAATCGCGATGATGATGGCGCTTCTTTATTATTGAATAGTTTTTCATCCTCGCATTTAACAACTGAGACACATAATAACACAGATATCAATTGTAATATTAATGTTATTTCAACTGCTTCCAGTGTTATGAATGTTACTGATTCTTCTAAAGCTATCGATAACTTATATTTTGATTTTAAAGATGATACAAATAATTTTAATGCAATAAATTATCTGTCTTTAGATGAATGTTCTATTCGTTATGTGGTGGGTTATTTAGCCCATCGATATTTAAAGAACTTTGATTGCATTGGTTGTGTATTTTATTTGGTTAAAGACAATCAAAATCTTGAAGCATCGAGCGAGACATTGATTTTTTGGAAAGCTTTTCAAACCAAAGAAAGAGATGAATTAGGCCATTTAAAACCTCCTACGGAGGAATTTTATCAAATTATTTCAGCTGGATTTAAATTATTTGAAAAAAATATAAGACCAGCTCTCCACGAAATCATGCCTCGTAAGCCTTTCTGTTTAAGTTTTCAATCGTGGATTGTAAAGAATCATTTTGAATGGAAACAAAGTATTTGCCCAAAACATTATGACTTTATTATTGAAATATTTAGTAAAACTTTAATTTATTATTGTTTAAAATGGAAATCGTGGGACATGAGAGATCAGCATTCATTAAAACGATTGAAAAATAAACACGAAACATCAAGCAGTAAATTGAAAAAACTAAAGCATATCTAGTTCTTTGAATTTTCAAATGTATTTTGATGTAATTAGTAATTAGAGTTGCTTTTTAGCGAATGTCCTCCAAAGGAAATGCAGCTATTGTTTTTACACCAATGTTGGAATTTCGTAAAAATTTCTTCAAATGTCCATCGATCCTACCTATTAGATGTTAAAAATCACTATCGCTAAAATTTATATATATATATATATACATATATATATATATGTATATATATATATATATATATATATATATATATATATATATATATATATATATATGTACTTTTGTGTGTCTGTGGACTCCCTAGCGGTCACAATTTTGTTCTGATTGGAATGAAATAGGTATTTGAGGCGCTTTTGGAATTCTGAAGGTCAAGTTCGTTAATGGGTTAAATCGGACAAGGGGAAAGGGGGGTTTAGAGGAAGGGGGAAACTCGAAGTTCGGTATATCTCCCTTAATATTTGAAAAGTCGAAAAATTTATCGGGAGTTAAGTTGTAGATACCATGTTTTACTATAATGTTATTTCTTATCATTTTTAAAGACTGAAAGTTAAAATTCTAAATGTCTTTGTACACATTAGAGTTTGGAAAAAATGATAAGGTAATGGACTATAGCAAACTTGATTTTCTCCAACATTACTCCTTATACATTTTTCGATTGTTCCAATATTAAGAGAGATATTTTATATTTTGTGTTTTCTCCTATTTTTATGCCCCCCTTTCCCCTTGACGTAGGCCATTTATAAACAAAATTGGCCTTGAGAATACAAAAATGATATCAGATACGACATTTCATTTTGATCAGACTTAAATTGTGACAGATCATAATAGCATTTTTCAATCAGCAGTTTACTTAATTCTACTTTGAATTTGTTTAAAGAAAGTAGTTTTAAGTGATAAGGTAACAAATTAAAAATTCTTATTGTACTCCGATAAACACTTTTCATCATATATGTTTTGTCTGTGTATCCCGGAACTAAATGATTTAGTTGTCTTGTATTATACGTATGTATATCACTCACTTTATTATATAAATAAGTGTACGTTTTTACAAAAACTGCAGATTCATAAATATTGATGGAAGGGAGGGTCAGAATTCCATTTTTTTTAAAGAAAGGTGCACAAGAGGTTCTTTTGTGTAGTTTAAATACAGCTCGCACTGCTGCTTTCTGTGATATAAACAAATCACCAAAATCAGTGGAGTTTCCCCAAAATATGATGGCATATTTCAGTTGACACACCAGTCCATAATACGCGGTTACTGTTGTTTGCAGATCCGTATAGTGAGATATATTTCTTAAAGATATATCTTCATACTTTTTTTTGGCGAATTTTTATTATGTGGACGTTCCAAATTAATCTGCTGTCAACGTACAGTCCAAGAAATTTGGCGTTTCCTAAAACATTGTTGAGTTTCTTATAGTTTTAAGTTGTTTAATTTTTTGATAGGAGTGAATTGTCGTAGTTTAATGTAATGTTTAAATGAATTCCTAAACACTGAGCTTGACTATACAACTGTAAGTACATAAATGTCAGGAATCATAAAAACATCATTATAGACCGGTAAGTTGTATGATTAATTGTATTTATGCTTATAAAGATGTGATGTGTGGAAAATGTGTTAGAAATACTATTAGGGCCCATGTAATTTTATAATATGTTACGTAGATACGAGGAAACTCTCCTACAGCTTGTTTCACTAAAGAAAGGAATATCAAAATGATTTTTCAAAATAGGCGGGTAGTCAGCTGATTGAACAAACAAAAATCGTGAAAGAATGAGGTTATATCCTATTTTATGTTTAATTATATTGTGTCAGCTGGAATTCAAATGGTTTACAGAAGATTACATTTCTACAATTCAAATAAAGTCAAAGTTATACTTTAAATGTTTGTGAGTATATATAAATTGATTTACCCCGAATAACGAATTGTAGAATATATTTAATTGATATTCATTTTGATCTTCAGACATGAAACATATAACCTCACCTTTTCACATGATGAGATTTCAACGAGTAGGGTATGATTATAACGTATGGTATTCAACGATAATTTCTCAAAGTTTAAAAGAAAAACTACTCTGAGTAAGTAAATCAAATTTATTTAACTTACATGTACACATTTACCAAACTTTCTTCGTCTGGTTGATGTAGGTTACGCCAACGAAAAACAATTTCTATTCGGATGTCTGTGGTCATCGATCTATGGTCTTGAATGTACAATACTTCCCATAAATCCAGCAGTCCCGACGAAATTGTATAAATTCGTTTGACGATGGTTCTGAATTGTCAACCACGATGCTCCAATTAAATGTACCGGCCAATTATCGATAGTATATCCCAATGGATCAGGTAATACCGAATTAATAAAACACGAAATACCCTTTTTATATGTAAATTTTATTATTCTAACTAGTGGCCAAAACGTGGTAAAACAAAACAAATTTGTACAAAATAAATTTGATAATATACTTTGAAATAAATTTTGTAGATGTTTCCACAAAGAAATATATAATTGTAATGGAAGTTTTGGTTGCTCCACCGTATTTTTTTGGAAAAAAACATCTCCCTAACGTGTCCTTACGACATTCAGGGTGAAACCAGTTTATTATTATGCTGAGTAGTATAATCTAACAAATCGCGCCCACATACCATACAAAAGGTAACTGCTTTATTATCTATGCTTAAATGACTAATACAAAAATTAGCGCGCAATTAAATTACATTATTATAAATAATTTAATTAAATATTATAACAGTTTGTTGATTATACAACTCAACAACATCAAGACGTTTATTATATGCTTCTAGCTCAATGGTGGCATTGTTTCTAGAGAAGTTGATAATCTTAGTTTTATTTACATTTAAACATAGTGCATTGTTTCTAAACCACTGCTCGGATTCTTCTAAGACTGTGTTGAATCTGGTTTTGATATCTAAGTTGTTGTTTGTCTTTAAGAATATGGTTGTGTCATCTGCAAAGAGTGTTGTTGGTGCTGATATGCTGCGTGGTAGATCGTTCACATATATTGATAGTGGTATTTATTATTCAAGCTAATTCTAATCATCCTTTATATATTTCTGTTTTGATATTTATTGTAAAAAATAACAAATTATGTAACGCTCGAATAATAAACACAACATTCATTTTTGCAACCCCCACTATCCGATAAAAGTTATTATCGACGATATTAGCTAAAAATTCATTCTCTTTTCCTGCGATCGACCGAACCATTAACATCTAATTTTAATAATACTTTATTAAAATTATTCATCGATTTTAATTATTTTTTAACATGGTCGGATCATAGCAATTCATATTGGTGATGTACTACATTATTTATTTTAAATTAAAAAAAAAGATATTTACTTGAAAAGAGCTAGCTTGGTAAAACCATAACTTCAATTATTTTCAATATTTTCAATCAAACTTGTTAGGTTATAAAGATTAATTTTAAATTTTGGAAGATATTCATGTTTCAATTTATTAATGATGTTGATTTTTACGGTATTTTCTTTAAATACCATTTTGGTTAATCAACATTTTCTTTTTTTTTATTAATAATTTCAATTGTATCTTGCAGTAATTGTGTAAAAATTATTTTATGCCGGTTTCAATTTGAAACGTTTATTTTGGCATAAACTAATCACAATTATGTTGTTTATTCGATTTTAAACCGCATTTCGTACTGACGATGTCGGTTAAAAATTAAATACACTTGAATCTGGTTTTGATATCTAAGTTGTTGTTTGCCTTTAAGATTATGGTTGTGTCATCTGCAAAGAGTGTTGTTGGTGCTGATATGCTGCGTGGTAGATCGTTCACATATATTATAAACAAAAGAGGTCCAAGGACCCTCCCTTGTGGCACGCCACATATGATGTGTTCTAGGCAGGATTGACATTACATAACTTGTACCTTTTGAGTTCTATTTGTGAGGTAGGATTGAAACCAACTTAGAACTTGACCTCTAAATCCGTACTTTTCCATTTTTTGAAGTAATAATTTTTGGTTGACACAATCAAAAGCCTTACTTAGATCAAGAAATACTCCGACCACTGATTGATTGTTGTTTAATCCTTCAGTAGTTTCGTGAATGGCCTTAAATATTGCAAGATCGCTTCTTTGAGGAAGAAATCCATTTTGTTGTTTTGCAAGTAAATCGTACTTAAACAGGTAATCAATTGTTCGCCTGTCTACATTTTTTCAATGACTTTCGATACATTTTACAGAAGAGCGATCGGTCTGTAATTGGTCATTTGCTTAGGATCGCCGTCCTTGAAAATTGGCTTCACAATCGATTGTTTCAAAAGCTCTGGAAAAACACCAGTCCAAAAAGAAGCATTGATTATATGAGCCAATGGTTCACTTATAAATTCAGCCGATACTTTCAGTATCCTGGCTGGCATGTCATCAAATCCACATGAATTGGTTTTTTTTAATGATTTGATTGTATTTAATACTTCAATTTCATTTGTTGGTAAGAGAAACATGCTTCTTGACTGCGCGACTTCTAACTGATAATTACCACTCGGAATATTTAAATTTAAACTACTTGTTATATTGGCGAAGTATTTGTTAAATTCTCCAGCAATGAGTTTCTTATCTTGTATGTTCTCACTGTTGACAAGAAGGGCTTCAACTTGATTTTTGGAATGACTATTAGATGCTTTTTTTATGACACTCCACATTCGCTGTGTAAGATTGTTACCTTCATAAATATATTTTTTATTAGCATCTCGTTTAGTATTTATGATTTTTAGTTTTACAAATTTACAGTATTTTTTATATACTTCTTCTAAATTAATATCACCTGGATAGTCTCTTGATAGTTCATACAAGTTTATTTTCTTTTGAAGAAAAGCTTTAATCTCTCGGGTTATCCAATTAATTGTTGTGTTCTTATATTTAACCTTTTGTGATATTGGAAACTGAGTTTCAAAATGGAAACTGAATGTTTGAAAGAATTCGTTAAAACTTTCATTACAATCTTCGTTACTCTAAACGTTTGTCCAGTTTTCTTATCCTATTACCCAAACAAAATTATTTATATTAATATCACTATATTGCCTATTTATACTCAGTATATTTGTAAATATACAAGGTATATTAAGTTTAGTCCCGACTTTGTAACGCTTGAAAATATAAATCCTTGACAAAAATGCTTCACAAAGGTATTCATAAAATGGCCTAATTCGGCCATTTTCACATGTCTGTCCGTCCGTCCGTCTGCCCGTCTGTCCGTCTGTCAGTCTTTGAAGCCGATAACTTAAGAACGAAAAGAGATAACGAGCTGAAAATTTTTGTATGTGTTCTAGACGAAAAAAGTAAGGTCAAGTTCGTTAATGGGCAAAATCGGAACGTGTTACCCCCTGCCAGATGAGAAAATATATATCTTTGAAACAGTAGGAGATTAAAAAAAAATTTGCAAACAAAAAATCTTCTTCTCTTTAAAATAAACAACTTTTGATTGAAAACTTTTTTCATAAAGTTGACCGTTTTTTCATAATTTGTGCTTAAAGATGAAAATGAGTCGATCGAAGACGGGCACATGTACAAACATAACATACATCAAATAGTATTGTTTTTATGTTTATTTCAGTTTTGTTAACCAGGTATATATATAAGGTCAAGGTTTAAGTGATTTTCTTTTTCAAAAAAAGAGTTGGTCTCGTACAGATGTCAAAATTTTGCTACAAGATTATACAAAGGTCCTGTCCTATCAAAAATCATCTATATAATTTTTATACATGCATATATATATATATATATATATATATATATATAAATATATATGTATATATATGTATATATATGTATATATATATATATATATATATATATAAATATATTTATATATATATATATATATATATATATATATATATATATATATATATAAATATATTTATATATATAAAATATATTTATATATATATATATATATATATATATATATATATATATATATATATATATATATATATCGGTATATATCGCTACTATACATATATATAGTTATCGGTATATATCGTTGAGTTGCTTACGCTCCGCGTTAACTTTCTCTACGCGTTGCTACGTGTTAACTAGTGCTTCGTAATAATTGACGCTTCGAGTGAACCTAACGCTTCCTATTGACCATAGCTTCTCATTGACCAACGCTTCGCGTTGGGTAACTAACGGTTTGCTTTGGTTAACTCTTTGCGTTTACCAACGCTACGCGTTGATTTACTAACGCTTTGCGTTGGCTGACATACGGTTCACGTTAACTAACGTTTCGAGTTGGTTCATGCTTTTCGTTGCGTAACGATTCGCGTGAAACCACGCATCGCGAATCACTTCGCTTTGGATAACTAACGCTTCTCATTGGCCAACTTTGCATTGGCTGACTTATGGTTTGCTTTAGCTGACGTTTCGCGTTGACCTACCACTTCCTATTAACACAGTCTTCGCGTTGGCTAACTAACGGTTCACTTTAGCTTACGTTTCGCGTTGATTAACGCTTTGCGTTGTTTAACGATTCTCGTGAAATCACGCTTCGCAAATTACCGACGCTTCGCTTTGAATAACTAACGCTTCTCACTAACAAACGCTTCACGTTGGCTTTCTTACGATTCGTTTGAAATCACGCTTGGCGACACTTCGCTTCGAAAAACTAACGATTCTCATTACCCAACGCTTCGCCTTGTCTGACTTACGGTTCGCTTTAGCTTAAGTTTCGCGTTGATTAGTTCACGCTTCGCGTTGACCTGACACTTCCAATGGACCAACGCCTCGCGTTGGTTAACTCTTTACGTTCATTCACGATTCGCGTGAAATCACGCTTCGCGAATCACCAACGTTTCGCTTTGAATTTAACCAACCATTGAATTTAACCAACGTTTCGCGTTGTCTGATTTACGAATCGATTTAGCTTACGTTTCGCGTCAATTTACTCACGCTTCGCGTTGATCTGACACTTTCTATTGACCAACGCTTCTGATTGACCAACACTTCGCGTTGGTTAACGCTTTGCGTTAATTATTGTGTATTTTAGATCATAGATCATTGTAATTGTGTATTTTAGATCATATATGTTTAAAATATCACTTAGTTTCTTATATGTTTTAGTGTTTGTATTCAGCACATCAATATTAAAATCCCCGCAGATGATTAACCTGTTCTGTTCATATGATTTAGCTATTCATTCTGAAAGGTCAGATAAATTATTGAAAAATACGTTAACATCACTGTTAGGAGATCTGTAAATGCAAATTAAAACTATTTTTAATTCATTTATCACTATAGCAGTCGATTCAAAATCAAATTCACTATTAAAATCATGAGTTTGGACAGGAGAGAAATACCACTTTGAGCTCACGTATATACATGAGCCACCATGGATTCCGTAAGCCCGACTATATTGAGCACCTAGCCTAAAATTATCGAGTGAAATCTGTTCGTCAACATTTAACCAGTGTTCAGTCCAGCACAGAATGTCTACTGTATATTTATGTAGTTCGTAGCTTAATTCGTTGTTTTCATTTATTCCTTAGGTATTGTATATTTTGATGGTATACAACTACGTCCTTGCTTGTTGTATCTGAGATTTGTATGATTGGATTAGTCGTCTGAGAATTGTCCACTTGAGGTTCTCCGAAAAAGATACCTTCTTACAACAGTATTGTACGGCCAGAAATTGGGGTCGTTCTACGTTTTGTAATTTTCGTAGTTTCTACTGACTTTAAATGCACAGTTTTGACTCCTTGTAAGTAATTTTTCACACGTAAAATTGCCGGTTGGGATTTTGCGCTTTAAGAACTTTAAAACCATTTCTTCGTCGTATTTGATTCAACACGACCAACAAATAACCACATCTGTTTTTTGGCTCCCTTGAGTTCATCTGTTTCAGTGCTTGTACCAATTATAGCATTTTTGGTTTTTTTTCGTTTATTATGCACAATAGTAAATTCAGTATCATCTACATTCCTTTCGTGTGTAGCGATATTTGACTTTTCGTTTGGAGGTATTATTTCAGTAAACTCATTGTTTTTAATTACTTTAGGTTCACCTGTGTTGATGTTTGACTTATGTGAGCTGGTAGATTCTTCCGATGTATTTGCACTCCTTTTTCTCACTCGTCCAGGTTGTGTGGTATTCTTGATGTCTCTCTTCACTATATTTGCATACGTATTGTTACTTTGATGATTTTTTGATAGTAAACACTTCAAATTTTTAACTTGTTGTTTCAAATTTGAAACTTCATTTAATAATTGGAGGTTATGTTCCTTTATTTCACTTAATTCTTCAGATAGTTTTACATTTGCACTATTAACACATTCTTTTATTATTTTTGACAGAAAAGATTTATATCCTTCTGATATAAAAAAATCATTAATTCCTGTTAATACACTATTCACTGACACTTCTTTTTCTTCGTCTTTTTTGTGTTACGCGTATCAGGCGCCATGTTGGCATATGATATGATATATATACAGGGTGGCCATTAGTAGTCGAGATCCATAAGAGGGTTGGTAGAGGATACGATTTTGGAACGAAAAATCCTTAAATTTTTTTATTCGACACACCGGTAATTAATTATTAATTAATCAAGGAAACTAGGTTGAAACCAGAGTTGCAAAAAGTGCATTTTTTTGAAAATTCGTTATTTATTTAATTATCAATTTTTGGAAAAATGTATTGCTTAAATTTTTCAAATTATTATTTCCTTGAAAAGTGCATTCATTAAATTTTTTAAATTTTTTGAAAAATGTAATAAATAAATTGTTTTAATAATAAATTTAAATAAGAATACGCAAATTAAATTCGTTAAATTATAAAGTTTTCTCAAAAGTGCATTAAAAAATTATTTTATCGATTAATTTTTTTAATAATGCAATAATAAAATTTTTGGAAATACTAATTTTTAGAAAATCGAAAGACATGCACCCCCATAAAACAAAGATCCCTTAAATTTTACTTTCCTGTTTCTGTGGATAAGAGCGACAGATAATAAACCATTCCCGAATGGTCCAAAGTATAAAATCTGTCAAACTCAATAATTAACAAATGTATGACTAGTTGCTGGGCTCAGGTTCTCCAATAAAGAGTCAAGATAAAAAATAAAATAAAAAGAGATGAGTTGACTGAGAGAGGGAAGTGAAACTGAATTAAAATAAAACTATAAAAACCTAAAACTAAGTTAAAATAAATCTCTGAAACCTAAATCTAAATTAAAATAATAAAACTAGTTGTAAACCAATTATTAAAACAAAACTGAAAACTACCAAATAAAACTTAACTAAATTACATTAAAAAAAAAAACTTACGAACTAACGATAAAAAGATTAAAAAATAAATAAAATTAAAACACACGAGAAAGGTTCACGCGTAGTCCATTATCCGACGGAACCGTGTGAACAGCCATTCCTGTAGCGATAATTACACGGAATGTTAGCTTTTTTAATTAAACTCGCAAACAACGGTATGATGTGCATCAATTTGTTATTGATGGATGAAATAAAAAAAAAACAAGGGTCTTATATCATTGGAATCGATACGAGTCACATCGGTAATAATAACTGAACTAAAATTAAAAAGATCCGACCAAAAACATAAATGTAAGAAAGGGCCGAGTTTTCGGGAAAATCCTTAATGTAATAGTTTCTTCTTAAAAAGTGATGATATGAGAGTAATGACCGAGCTATTTACAAAGTAAATAACTCTAGACTTCATATAATAGCTCCTTTTTAAAAAGTGATGATATGGAAGAAAGGACCGAGCTATTTACAAAGTAAACAGCTCTAGACTTTATATAATAGTTGCTTGTTAAAAAGTGATGATATGGAAGAAAGGACCGAGCTATTTACAAAGTAAATAGCTCTAGACTTCAGATAATAGTTGCTCTTTGAAAAGTGATGATATCCCATTAAAGAGCCGAGCTATTTACAAAGTAAATAGCTCGGTAAACTTATAACTAAAAAAAATAATGAGGGGTAAATTGATTAAATGTAAGAAAAAATTTGGTTTAAAATTATTTCATAAGTTTTCCCTTAGTATAATTTTAAAATTTTATAACGCGGCAAGTTTTAAAATATTGGAAATCAGAAAAAATAACTTGCCGCGCTATATAAAATTTTAAAATTATACTAAGGGAAAACTTATGAAATAATTTTAAACCAAATTTTTTCTTACATTTAATCAATTTACCCCTCATTATTTTTTTTAGTTATAAGTTTACCGAGCTATTTACTTTGTAAATAGCTCGGCTCTTTAATGGGATATCATCACTTTTCAAAGAGCAACTATTATCTGAAGTCTAGAGCTATTTACTTTGTAAATAGCTCGGTCCTTTCTTCCATATCATCACTTTTTAACAAGCAACTATTATATAAAGTCTAGAGCTATTTACTTTGTAAATAGCTCGGTCCTTTCTTCCATATCATCACTTTTTAAAAAGCAACTATTATATGAAGTCTAGAGCTATTTACTTTGTAAATAGCTCGGTCATTACTCTCATATCATCACTTTTTAAGAAGGAACTATTACATTAAGGATTTTCCCGAAAACTCGGCCCTTTCTTACATTTATGTTTTTGGTCGGATATCAATAATTTTTGAAAGGCTTAAATATACGAAGCCAAAGGCTTCGCACAAAACGCGTAGCGTTTTGTTACTCTTCGCATATGCTTCACGTATGCTATGCGTTCCTTTCGCTTCGCGATACTTTACTCTTTTTAGATTCACATTTACAAAGGAGACCTCTTCGCGTTATATTACGTCAACTGGCTCTGGTCGCTTTTTGAAGGGCTAAAACATCAATATAGTATGGTTGTAGTATAATATTGGGGACAATGGGAAATCAAACCCTTTAAAACAAAAATATCAAAATCGATTCATAAATGACGGAGTTCTGAGGTAACACGCATTAAAAATTGTCCTGCAATTTTTGTGTTTTAGCGAATTTCCTGAAAGGAAATAGAGCTATTGGTCCCGTACCGAAGTCAAAATTTCGCAAAAATTTCTTCAAATGTCCATCGATCCTACCTAGTAGATGTCAAAAATCACCATCTGAAAAATTTATATATATATATATATATCTATGGACATATATATATATATATACATATATATATATATATATATATATATATATATATATATATGTGTCTGTCATCACTCTAGCGGTCACAGTTTTCATTTTATCGGGATGAGATTTGGTATTTGAGGCGCTTTTGATATTCAAAAGGTCAAGTTCGTTAATGGGTAAAATCGGACCAGGGGAAAGGGGGGTTTAGAGGGAGGGGGAAACATAAAATTTGAGATATCTCCCTTAAAATTTGAAAAATCGAAAAATTTTTTAAGAAGTTAAGTTGTAGGTACTAAGTTTTACTGTAATTTTGTTTCTTATCATTTTTTCTGTAACAATAATATTTACAGAAATATTGACGGTTTAATATTGAAAATTAAATTCCTTAATATCTCTGTACACATTAGAGTTTGAGCAAAAATGATAAGGTGATGAATTGTAGCAAATTTGATTTTATACAACTTTATTCCTTACGCATTTTTCGATTGTTCTAATATTAAGAGAGATATTTTATATTTTGTGTTTTCTTCTTTTTTGATACCTCCCCCCATTCGCCTCGACGTATGTCATTTATTGAGAAAATTGGACTTGCAAATGCTAAAATCATATATGACATTTCATTTTGATCAGACTAAAATTGTGATCACTAGAGAGTGATTTATTCTAAGGAAATTCGCTAAGTTGAAGCAGCTCCTGCGTAACGAATTTTTATTAATAAAACAATTAAATGTGTAACACTTGTATGTGTAACACTTGTATACCTTACATATATGCGATTCTGTACAATATTCTGTACAGTATGTTTTTATTAAAATTTTATAACGCGGCAAGTTAATTTTTCTGATGATTTCAAATATTTTTAAACATGCCGCGTTATAAAATTTTAAAAATTCGTTACGCAGGAGCTACTTCAACTTAGCGAATTTCCTTGGAATAAATAAATTACTCTCTAGCGGTCACAATGTTAGTCTGATCAAAATGAAATGTCGTATCTGATTTTAGTATTTGCATGGCCAATTTTATTAATAAATGACATACGTCAATAGAAAAGGGGTGCATAAAGATAGAAGAAAACACAAAATCTAAAATATCTCTCTTAATATTTGAACAATCGAAAAATGCGTAAGAAACAAAGTTGTAGAAAATCATGTTTTCTACATTTCATCACCTTATCATTTTTGCTCAAACTCTAATGCGTACAGAGATATTGAGGAATTTAATTTTCAATTTTAAACCGTCAATATTTTTGTAAATATTATAGTCCGGTCATTTTAGACATAAAAATAGTGATCAAATAAAGAAAATTCCGACAGAGCCAAATCTTTGTAGAGACCTTAGGTTTACCACAAGGAATAAAGTGTCAAAAGTCCCCATCAGTCCCATGTGAGCTTAGGGACTTATTCGGGGCCCAAGGTCAAAATTTTAGGTTTTTTTGGATTTTTCTCGAAAACGGTAAGTTTTATCGAAAAAGTACCTCGGAGCAAAGTTGTAGATCTTAAAATTCTCTATAAAAATGGTTCCCATGATTTTTTCTCTAAGACCCACTATTTCCCAGATATTGCGCTTGTAAGAATCAAGTTCTACATAATATGCACACATTTCCACACCACCTGTGAGGTAGTGTACTCGGCGCGTTTTTTTTAACGTGGTATCCCCGGTAGGCCTATTCCACGAACCTTTATGACGTTATTTTCAGGAACAATAATTATTTAATAGTATGAAGATTATTGATATGGGTTACTGAGTTTAACTGTCGTTCTAACTTTTTTTTATTACTTTAATCTGACTCATACTCTTCATATTCAACTTCAACAATCATGTTTTCTTCAATTTCTTCTTGTTCTTCTTCTTCTTCTCCTTCCTGTTGATGAACGCTTAGAAATTGTTCAAATGAAGATGAATCAGTTGTCTCTTCATCAAAATCACATGAATCTTCCTCTCTTGTATTTAATTAAACATTTGAGCAAGAGACACCTTGGCAATTGGTACACGCTGGAGAACACTGCAATCCTACTTTTTTACAGCCACATTTGGCACTACAACCTTTCTTGCAATTGCAAAAAATAGTGTTAAGAAGTTTTTCTGGAGCAGGGGGCAGTAAAGTTCGAATCGGTTCCAAAGTATTATTTATCAATTTCCAACCCCAGTCTTCAGGGTTCAGTTCATTGCCTTGCCATGTCTGAACTTGATAGTATACTCGAAACAAATGTTGAGTAGCAGATGCCGATGTTGGAGGAAGACAAGATAGCTGTACTTGCTTTTTGTTTCGTGTATTTTTTACGAATGTTAAATATCTGTACGTATCTATGCAATCAATTTTTTTTGGAGCTCCATAAACCGCAAGAAGAAACCGAATTCCTTTAGTAATTAGTATTTGAGGTGAAGAATTAATTTCTGTAAATACTTTTGCGCAGTCAATCAAATCATTTTTTTCAAATAATTTTAATACTGAATTTTTGCCCCTTCTAAACATTGCTGACGTAGTATCGCATCCGGTTATCGCATGTAAAAATAAAATAAAGTTTTGGCATTTCGGATAAGCTGATAAACTTTTTGAAGAATATATTTCTGTCCGTTGCTGCGCCTTCCCAGGTTTTAAAAAGTAAATAATTTTATCAGATGGAGTCCTTGCAGTGAGTAGTACTAATAAATCAACATCTTCACCCACTACAATAGCTGTATTTCTTGCATTAAATTGTTCTATTGCTGTTTCAATTATGAGGACATCGGCGTCATTAGGAGCTTGTTTCACGGCAATATTTTCAGCTGTTAATTTGTTACTCAACATAGAAATAAAACGAGATTTATTATTAATGTTTGCAAAAAAATGTTGTTGATTAACTGGAACTGTCATAAATTCGTCAAACATTATGTCGGTACCTGAGGATGTTTTTGTAGCACGACGACGTTGTTCTGCAGCTTTTATGTTCTTTGTTGTGTCACTGTAGCCATCAAATACTACCGTAACTGTATGACCATAATGTCTACGTAAATACTGAACATATTTTTCAAAAATTACGTTAAAGGTTTCTTCTCGATCCCACACAACGTGATGTAGTAGATATCCTCCATCAATAACGTAAGCAGCGTTTGTACAATCAACCTCAGCATTGACTGATTGAAAGCAATCGTAAAGAGCCGACTTCATTGTTTTACGCATTCCAGCTGCATCGAAGAGTGACAACGGGTAAGGAGCTAAATCATATGCGAAAAATGTTTTAATTTCATCCTCAAAAGTCTTAGTGACACTCATACGTTGAAATAATAATACTGGGTCTATTGGTACTTCTTCGTCGTGAACTTTCACAGTGCTACTCACAGCTAAAAGAGGAAGTACTTTATCTGTGCGTTTCAATTTTATATGATTGAAAGTTTGACCAGTCATTTTAGACATCGAGGCAATCCCAACTTCACGAGCTTTATGACAATTAATCTTATCGTCACCAACGACTCCTGAAGCAATAGATAAGATTTTGTTAATTTCGGGAAAAGGATCATGTGATGAAAACCAGTCAAGAAAAAAACTGAAAGACCCAGCTGTAATTTAGACTTGAAGGATCTAGGCCGAACAGCAGTCATTATGCTATGACTAATATTTGTGCAAACTAACTTTAAATGATCCAAATTATGACGCTTATTTTTAAGAATGATTTGTCCCAAAAAAAAAGATAATGATTCGGGAATATCGTTATTTATATCTTCAAACATTCTACCCGGTGGCGGGTACATAGTATTATCAAACACACAAGATTGAATATCTTCTCGAATAATTTCTGCCGCAGCTTTTAAAGTTTTCCACCTTTTTTCCTTTTCATTCAAGTTTTTGTTATCAGACCAGGCTTGACTTAAAATGTCTTGGTAATTGTCTACAAAACAAATAAATGTTAATTTTCCAGGCTTCTCTGTAATAATAATTCTACTACCATACTTTAATTTTAATCGTATTTTTATAATCCCGTTTTCTAAAGCTACATTTTGGCAAACATTCTTCAGTTCATCTAACGAAAACTGGCAGTCATCGCTACTTTCGATGAAATTGAAAATTTCCTCCATTGCAGAGTTTATAGCCTCACTTTGAGGACGGCCAATTTTACCGCCAGTATTAGGTCTCAGGAAGGATTTGTAACAACTGTCATGGTATTTAGCGTCAGCAGCAACTAAATCATACTGAAAATTAATACGCGCAAAGACAGCTTTTGACACATCATCAGAACGATCTTTAGCTAATTTTAAAATGGAATCTTTGAATGTAAGTGTAGAAACTTTATGAATTTTTCGGCGATAAATCTTCACTTTCTTCTTTTCTGCTTCTTCATCCGCTTCATCGCCACAAAATAAGCAGTGGTTTTTAAAACAAAAGCTGGATTCACTTATTCGCGCTCTAGTATGAGGTGGACTTACTTTTGAAGTACTGGCCTGTTCTTCCTCACGTTGTCTTTTTGATGCAGAGATTGAAGTTTTCCGGGTGTATGATTTTCTGCAATCCACGTGAATTGTAACGGATTTTTGGCTTCTTAAATAATCAGCAAACTCATCACTTCTCGCGACGCTTGCATCGATTAAAGTTGGCATTCCACGACTGACCACAACAGTTTCATCTTCAGTCAAAAGTTTATTACAAATAAAGCAAAATTGTGACATTTTTTGTTAAATATTAATCAGCACTAATTTCAATAGTAGACGCTTGTAATAAATACGTATAGTCACTCGAACTGCTCGTTCAACACTAAAAGAAGCAGGTATACGTAAACGACACCACATGGACAAAAGAATAGGCAGATGTTTTTCAAGGCCAGATGTTATTCAAGTAGAGGGGATTCGGTAAGGGACCGGCGGTCGTTTTAGAGTAAATTTTCTTAGAATAGTATAATGTATACATAGAAGAGGCACGAGTAGGCATTTTTGCTTGCTTGAGTACCTAAATATGTATATACGTGGCATATGTGTGCATACTATGTAGAACATGATTCTTACAAGCGCAATATCTGGGAAATAGTGGGTCTTAGAGAAAAAATCATAGGAACCATTTTTATAGAGAATTTTAAGATCTACAACTTTGCTCTGAGGTACTTTTTCGATAAAACTTACCGTTTTCGAGAAAAATCCAAAAAACCTAAAATTTTGACCTTGGGCCCCGAATAAGTCCCTAAGCTCACATGGGACTGATGGGGACTTTTGACACTTTATTCCTTGTGGTAAACCTAAGGTCTCTACGAAGATTTAGCTCTGTCGGAATTTTCTTTATTTCAAATGTCTAAAATGACCGGACTATTAGGGTTACAGAAAAAATGATAAGAAACAAAATTACAGTAAAACTTAATACCTACAACTTTACTTCTTATAAAATTTTCGATTTTTCGAATATTAAGGGAGATATGTCAAATTTTGAGTTTCCCCCTCCCTCTAAAACCCCCTTTCCCCTGGTCCGATTTTACCCATTAACGAACTTGACCTTTTGAATACTAAAAGCGCTTTAAATACCAAATCTCATTCCGATAAAATGAAAACTGTGACCGCTAGAGTGATTACAGACACATATATATATATATATATATATATATATATATATATATATATATATATATATATATATGTATATATATATATATATATATATATATATATATATATATATATATATATATATATATATATATATATATATATGTCCATAGATATATATATATATAAATTTTACAGATGGTGATTTTTGACATCTACAAGGTAGGATCGATGGACATTTGAAGAAATTTTTGCGAAATTTTGACTTCGGTTCGGGACCAATAGCTCTATTTCCTTTCAGGAAATTCGCTAATAAAAACATACTAAGGGAAAACTTACGACATAAATTTCAACCAAATTTTTTCTTACACTTAATTAATTTACCCCTCATTTATTTTTTTAATAAATAGTTTACCGAGCTGTTTAGCTTGTAAATAGCTCGAAACTTTATGGGATATCATCACTTTTTAAGGAACAGCTATTATTTGAAGTCTAGAGCTATTAACTTTGTTAATAGCTCGGTCCTTTCTCGTATATCATCACTTTTTAAGGAGCAACTATTATATGAAGTCTGGATCTATTTACTTTGTAAATAGCTCGGTCCTTTATCCCATATCATCACTTATTAAGAAGCAAATATTTTATTAAGATTTTCTCGAAAACTTACCTTTCTTACAATCGGAAAATTTAACAACTTTAATTGTAATTAAAATAACATATGAAGCATATATCGATCTGATTTGTTGACAAGGTTACCGCCTCCTTTTTGATTAGATAGACATTTAGTATTTAAATAAAAATTTTCTAGTTTAATATATCAGTATGTTTTAATACTCCAAATAGAAAACATTGATTGTTGTATTGTATTGTTACAATGTAACTTTTTTTAAGTAAACAAGTTTAAAAATAAACAAGTTTATTTTCAATTAGCAATTCGTAATGATGAAAAGAATTAAATAAATTGTTATAATTTGTAAGAATTGCTCAAGGCGGTATATTACCAAATATTCAAGCAGTGTTATTGCCAAAGAAAACTGAAAACAAAGCATAAATTTTATACATTGGATTATTGATAATAATATTCATCGATCATATATCATAGGCCTTTTATTAAAACGCCACAAATTAATGTGAAATAAGAGTGATATATTTTTTATTAAAATAACTATATAAAATTTAGTATATATAAGATGTTATTTGATTTGTTTCGATTATGACTTCTAAACTAATCGTTTATTACAGATAATTGATTATCAACGTTATAGTCTTTGAAGAAATGACTTGACCCGTTGGCTCCACTTCACAAAAAAAAATTCGTTACGCAGGAGCTGCGTCAACTTAGCGAATTTCCTTAGAATACATAAATCACTCTCTAGCGGTCATATTTTTAGTCTGATCAAAATGCCTTAAGGCAGTTTAAGGGGTGTTTTTCCCATTTTCGGAGTTTTGCGTTATAAGTAAGGAAAGAGTTCTGTTAACTTGACTTTATTTCGGGTCGATTGGTGAAAATTCCATCATTTCATCATATATAGAAATGAAAAACGTAATTTTGGGGGGTGTTTTTTCGATTTTTCGGGAGTTTGCAATAAAAAATATTAAGTTTTTCGAAATAACTTCTTAATTTGTAGCTATTAAGCGTCGATTGCAAAAAATTGCATCTTGTTGTATGTATAGAACAAAAAAGTTGGTTTTGGGGGTGTTTTTACCAAGTTCGAAGGGTTGTGATGGAAAAAAACCGATCTTTCTATCATGAATAGAAGTAAAGAGGTAAGTTTTGGGGATGTTTTTCCCATTTTCGGTGTGGTTGCGATGTAGGTAATGAAATTTTTCAAAATATTCTGTTAATTTTGACGTTATTTCGGGTCGATTAGTGAAAATTCAAACTTTATAGCATTTATAGAACAGAAAAACATAATTTTGGAGGATGTTTTTCCAATTTTCCGAGGCTTCCGTTGCATAACTTTTAAAATCAACGCATACTGCTGTATTCAAATTGCAATGTCTATTTCTATATGGTATAAAAATTAATAGGTATATATGATATATCGTTCTCTACATGGTAGTTTGCGTTAAACTAGTCTTAAAACAAAAAATGTTAAATTTTCCACTTTTCCGATACAAATTTCCAGTTTTCGCAATTTTCCCGTCGGTTTGGGTACTACAGCTATCTACATGCCCAATATCAACTTTACAGCATATCTGGAAGTAGCTAATCATTTTGATCTATTAGTTACCAAGAATTGTGGGCGTTCCCACGAATTTTGCGTTTTTGAAGTGAAATAACTTTTTAACGGTTAATTCGTTAACATTGATTGAAAACATTGGTTCTTATAATTCCGTAAAGTATCTATATTCGAAATATCAACCCTGTAGCTCTTTCCGTTCAAAAGATACAGCACCCAAAAAATGAGCCTAAATTAAGGTGTAGTAATAACACTGTAGTGAAAAGTCCGAATGTCTCCCTTAAAACTCGGCCACGCACTACCGTGCTCTTGATAAATCGCGATTATCTTAAAATATTTCCGTGTTCGTTACGATTGAACCGTACACAGTTTGAATTAATAAAACTAGAAAATAATTGGATCTCGAGAATAGAATAACGATACGAGCTCCTGAATCTAGATATTGGAAAGGATATCCACCTGGATTACACTACAACATCACGTGGACAAATCGTCGCACATCATTCTGGGATTATAAAAGTATTTTACCGTTGGATTGGGGTGGTTATTCGTCTGGCAGCGACTATTACATTTGGTGGCTCCAACACAAGGTGTGTACATTTTGATTTAGTCACTCTCTCTCTCTCTCTCTCTCTCTCTCCTTCTTCCATATCATTCGGTTGGAGGTTTACCTAAAGATAATCAAGAATATAAATAAATTGGATTTACCATACACCAAATACGTCGAGGGTCGGTTGCTTCGATTGCCGTCACACGCCGGATACCTTCAGGAAGTCACACTCGCCGTAATTCACAGGAAATCCCGGGACATTGGGTTATAGACAGCCCTTCATAGGACGTCACCACCCCCAGTGTTGCCACGTGAAGCGACACCCTTCATCTACATTACACGCGCCGTCGATGGGTGTTCGATATCCCGCCTGTCGCACGTGCCGAGTGGATCGTTACAAGTGATAGTCATTACTATATTCATCCGAGAATCAAGGCACCCCATCATCTCGATTTAATAATAATCATTCTATAAATAGTGTATTTTATTGACAATTATTTCACGGTTGAATTGTGTAATGTACAATCAATTATCTCACTATTCGAATCGTATGTTCACTAACAAGAAATCCTACAATTCGACGGTTTATTCTACTAATAACAGTCTATGTGTTAGTTGTACTAATAATTGATTATACGAAATCACCGTTTAACCAAAGAAATGATATTACGACATTTTAAAATTAAATTTTAATTTTTCATTCCTAAAACAATTGTTTTATAAAATTATTATTTGTGCTAATATAATGATGCACTATTAGCAAAAAGAATACAGTTTTTTTAAATCTAGAGCACGGTAGTGCGATAGGCCGAGTTTAAGGGTTTTTTTGCCTTCGCGCTTACTATACTATTACTACACGAAATATCAGAGCAGATTTGACCCCCGAAATATCTTCTGAACGAAAAGAGCTACAGTGCTGGTTTTTCGAATATAAGCAATTTAGGGAATTATAAGAGAACACGTGTTTGCTTTTCGTTAAGAAATAAACGGTTAAACAGTTATTTGCATCGAAAAGTCGTTAAAAAGCGGGAACGCCCATAAATCTGGGCCATACATAATCATAATTCCAGGGCCTAGATCATAAGTCCTTAAAACATAAGATCATAAGTCCTTGATATTTGCCATACAGTTAGATATAGTGACCAAACCGAAAGGAAAATTATCAAACCACGATATCTATAACGGGAAATGGGATAACCTTCGCATTTTTGTTTTGATAAAATGAACATAGGAAATATTGCTCTATTATTAGTCCATATTTCTATAATTATAGTAAAATATTAGCACATACCACTAGTGAGAGGTGTATGCGATATTTTAAAACTTTGTTGCACAACTTCCAGAAATGCTAGAAGGGTAAGGTTTTTCATTCAACGCGGAATTTTTAAATACTTTAAATAAGAATCATTGGGAAAAATTTAATTTTCCCAACGGAACATATGGAAAATCAAAAATTAAATTTATGTGTTTGAGATTGAAAACTAAATTCCATAATATCTCTTTACACATTAGAGTTAGAGCAAAAATGATAAGGTAATGAATTGTAGCAAACTTGATTTCCTACAACTGTATGCCTTACATATTTTTCGATTGTTCTAATATTAAGAGAGATATTTTATATTTTGTGTTTGTATATATTTTATATGACTTTTTATAAGAAAACTGATCTTACATGATATATGAATGCTGTCCGCTCATTGGTCTATGACATTTCTATAAAACCATTGATTAATATCTAATATATGATAAATTATAAATATTATAAATTAATTGAATAATCTTAACATTTTAACATTGTTGTACGAGATTCTGTACAATAAACATACAAATGTTACAGATTTAATATTTATAAATATGAATTCATTCAACCGAAAATCAGATCCACCCTTCTTCCATTTCGATGGTTATTTTTTGGCGCCGACTCAAAATTAAGTGTAGGATTTCATCTTAAATCGAATATGGCGGCCGCCGCAAATGGCGATTTAAAATTTCCAAATTCACCCTTATAATATGGGTAATAATTAAAAGGGATTGATGACGTCATTCTTAATCCAATATGGAGGCCGCCGCAAATAGCGATTTTTAATTTCCACATTAACCCCTATGATATGGGTATCAAATAAAAGGGCTTGATGAACGAAACACACTATATAAAGTGACGTTATTCGAAATCCAATATGGCGGCCGCCGCAAATGGATATTTACAATTTCCACATTAACCACGATGATATGGGTATCAAATGAAAGGGCTTGATGAGCAAAACACAATAAGTAAAGTGATGTCATTCTAAATCCAATATGGCCCCCGCCGCAAATGGAGATTTAAAATTTCCACATTAACCCCTATGATATGAAAATGAAATGAAAAAAAATATTTGGTTGAAATTTATTTCGTAACTTTTCTTTATTATATTTTTAAAATTTTATAATTTAAAATTTTATAACGCGGTAAGTTATTTTTTCTGTTTATTTTAAATATTTTAAAACTTGTCGCGTTATAAAATTTTAAATTATAAAATTTAAAAACATACTAAAGAAAACTTACCAAATAAATTTCAACCAAATTTTTTTTTCATTTTACTTTGCACTTCTTTTCTTATATTTTAGTTTTAACTATATACTTTCAAGCACTAAATAGGTCTTCCAAGCACTAAATGAAGATGAATTGACCGTAGCTCCTTTTCTAGACTTAAGCAAAGCTTGTGATTGTATAGATTCCGATTTGTTAATTCACAAATTGGATTTCTATTTAATTAGATGTCTACCATTGAAATTAATAACATCGTATTAGACAATGCGTGAGCAATGTGTGAAAATTAATTGGCAAATGAACAATGAAATCGTAGAGATGAAATCAAGTTTCAAACATTGTTCACGTTCCACAAGGTTCAGTGCTAGGGCCCCTCTTGTTTGTAATATATGTATACCATTTATCAAAAGTTACTAGAAATAACATGATACTATTTGCCGAAGACACGTCAATATTCTTTCACCACCAAGAGGAAGACGTTTTCATCAAAGACATAAATATTACGCTTTCTATGTTACAAAGCTGGTTCAGGAAGAATACACTAAAAATGAATATTGAAAAAACGTGCGCTTTGACTTTTAGAGAGAGGAATCTGTCAATAATTCGTCTGAACAACCCAAATGCGCACATTGAAATGGTAAAATCTACAAAATTTTTGGGTATTTAAATAGATAGCAATTTAACTGGTAAAGTAAATATCGATAATCTGTCAAAAAAACTTTCTAAGCTTAGCTATATATTATGTAAGCTACGTACATATATATCTTTGAATGCACTTCTTCAAGTGTACTATGCCAACATTCATTCAAATATTAAGAACGGAATTCTCTTTTGGGGCAACTCAATTGATATTGAAAAAATTCTTAAGATACAAAAGCGATGCGTAAGAATAATTTCCAATTCTGGGCCTTTAGAACATGCTAGACCTTTGTTCAAAAATTTAAAAATACTGACGGTAATAGATATATATATATATATATATATATATATATATATATATATATATATATATATATATATCACGGAATGTTCGCTTTTTGTGAAACAAAACGTAGATTTATTTACGGTTTTCGAGACTGAACGTGACTATGACACCAGAAACGCAGAAATCTGGTAACGATACAAACCAAAAAATCTTATATCGACAAAGGAGTCTAAAATATGTGTATCTGAATAAACAATAGAATTCCAATATCAATAAAAACTTTACATTTAAATAGATTTAAAATCGATTTAAAACACGTAATGTAACAACTAACTGAGTTAATTGTTTGAATACCCAGTATATACTGAGTTGTATATCAATGTTTGAATTGTTGATATTCTGCCTATTCAATGTTTATAAAATATGAATTATTTGTAAATGTTTGTTTTGTCTAAATAATTAATATTGAAACAGTAAAAATGTTCTTGCATTTAAAAAAATTTATACAAATGTTCTTGCGATTTTTATATATTTAAATATGGAGTTACATAATTGAGTTAATATACGCGATGCGACCGTTAACGCAAAGCGTTGGTCAACGCGAGCCATTGGGCAACGCAAAAAGCAAGTCAACGCGAAGCTTAAGTAAATGAACGGAAAGCATTGTTAAATGCAAAGCGTTAACCAACGCAAAACGTAAGCTAAAGCGAGCCGTAAGTCAGCCAACGCGAAGAGCTGGTCAATGAGACGCGTTAGCTTCTTAAAGAGAATCGTCAGTGTTCAACGCGAAGCTTGATTTCACGCGAATCGTTAACGCTTAAAGTAAGCGTAAAAAGTTAATCAAATCGTAGCGTTAGTTAACGCGAAGCGTTAGCAAGCGTAAGTTATACAACACGAAGAGTTAGCCGACGTCAAGCTTCAGTCGATACGACGCACTAGCTAACGCGAGGAAATTAACGCGGAGTGTAAGGAAATAAACGCGAAGCGTTAGTAACATTGGTCAACGCAAAGCGATAACCAACGCGAAACGTAAGCTAATGCGAACCCTAAGTCTGCAAATGTGAAGCGTTGTTCAATGAGAAACGTAAGTTATTTAAAGTGAAGCGCCAGTGATTTGCGAAGCGTGAATTCACGCGATTCGTTAACCAACGCAAAGCGTTAACCAACACGAAACGTAAGCTAAACTGAAACGAAAATCACCCAACGCGAAGCGTAGGTCAATAGATAGCGTTAGGTCAACGCGAAGCGTTAGTAAACGCGCAGCGTTTACCAACACGAAACGTAAGTCGAAGAGAACTACAAGTAAGCCAGCGCGAAGCGTTGGCCAACCAGAAGCGTTACTCAATTAGAAGTGTTAAGTCAACGCAAAGCGTAAGCAAACGCAAAACGTTTAGCAACGCGAAACGTTTGCGAGAAATAACCATAAATCGGCCAATGCGAAGCGTTAGTTATTCAAAGCGAAGCATTGGTTATTCGCGAAGCGTGATTTCACGCGAATTGTTAATTATCGCGAACCATAAGCTCAAGCGAGCCAAAAAACGGCCAACGCGAAGCGTTGGTTCATGAGAAGCGTTAGTCAATAGGAAGTGTTAGGTAAACGCGTAACGTAGTCTAAAGCGAACCGTAAGTCAGCCAACGCGAAGCGTTGGTTAATGAGAAGCGTTAGTTATGCAAAGCGAAGCGTCAGTGATTAACAAAGCGAGAATTGAAGCGAATCGTTAACCAACGTAAAGCGTTAACCAACGCGAAACGTAAGCTAAAGTGAACCGTTAGTCAGCCAACGCGAAGCTTTGGTTAATAAGAATCGTTTGTTTTTCAAAGCGGAACGTTAGTTATTCGTGAAGCGTGATTAACGTAATTAACGCAAAGCGTTAACCAACGCGAACCGTAAGATCAAGCGAGCTGTTAGTCAGCAACGCGAAGCGTTGGTCAATGAAAAGCATTAGTCAATAGGAAGTGTTAGGTCAACGCAAAGCGTTATTAAATCAACGCAAAATGGTGGCTAAAGCGAACCGTAAGTCAGCCAACGCGAAGCGTTGGTTAATGGGAAACGTTAGTTATTCAAAGCGAAACGTTGGTGATTCGCGAAGCGTGATTTCACGCGAATCGTTAATTATCGCAAAGCATTAACCAACGCGAGGCGTTGGTCAATCAGAAGCGTTGATCAATAGGAAGTGTCAGGTCAAAGCGAAGCGTGAGTAAATCGACGCGAAACGTAAGCTAAAGCGAACTGTAACTCAGACAACGCAAGCGTTGGTAAAATTCAATGGTTGGTTAAATTCAAAGCGAAACGTTAATGATTCGCGAAGAGTGATTTCACGCGAATCGTTAATTAACGCAAAGCAACCAGAATCGTTGGTCAATAGGAAGTGTCAGGTCAAACGAAAGCTAAAGCGAACCGTAAGTTAGACAACGCGAAGCGTCAGTGATTTGCGAGGCGTGATACGTTAAACAACGCAAAGTAATAACCAACGCAAAACGTAAGCTAAACCGAACCGTTAATCACCCAACGTGAAGCGTTGGTCAATAGAAAGGGTAAGCTCAATGCGAAGCGTAAGCTTACGTAAGCTGAAGTGAACCACAAGTAAGCCAACGCGAAGCTATGGTCAATGAGAAGCGATAGTCAATTAGAAGTGTTAAGTCAACGCGAAACGTTTGCGAGAGCGAACCATAAGTCAGCCAATGCGAAGCGTTGGTTAATGAGAAGCGTTAGTTGTTCAAAGCGAAGCGTTGGTGATTCGCGAAGCCTGATTTCACACGAATCGTTAATTAACGGAACCGTAAGCTCAAGCGAGCCGTAAGTCGGCCAAGGCGAAGCGTTGGTCAATGAGAAGCGTTAGTAAATAGGAAGTGTTAGGTCAACGCGTAACGTAGTCTAAAGCGAACCGTAAGTCAGCGAACGCAAAACGTTGGTCAATGAAAAGCGTAAGTTATGCAAAGCGAAGCGTCAGTGATTCACGAAGCGATAATCTAAGCGAATCGTTAACCAACGCGAAACGTAAGCTAAAGCGAACCGTAAGTCAGCCAACGCGAAGCTTTGGTTAATGAGAACCGTTAGTTTTTCAAAGCGGAACGTTGGTTATTCGTGAAGCGTGATTTCACGCGAATTGTTAATTAACGCAAAGCGTTAACCTACGCAAACCGTAAGATCAAGCGAGTCGAAAACGAGTTAATAGGACGTGGTAAGTCAACGCGAAACGTAAGCTAAAGCGAACCGTAAGTCAACCAACGCAAAGTTGGCTAATGAGAAGCGTTAGTTATCCAAAGCGAAGTGATTCGCGAAGCGTGATTTCACGCGAATCGTTACGCAACGAAAAGCATGAAGCAACTTGAAACGTAAGTAAACGTGAACCGTATGTAAGCCAACGCAAAGCGTTAGTAAATCAACGCATAGCGGTAGCAAACGCAAAGAGTTAACCATAGCAAACCGTTAGTTACCCAACGCGAAGCGTTGGTCAATGAGAAGCGATGGTCAATAGGAAGCGTTAGGTTCACTCGAATCGTCAATTATTACGAAGCACTAGTTAACACGAAGCAACGCGTAGAGAAAGTTAACGCGGAGCGTAAGCAACTCATCGCTAAGCGTTGTTAAACTCAAAGCGTAGCGTAAGCTAAAGCGAACCGTAAGTCAGTAAACGCGAAACGTTGGTCAATACGAAACGTTAGTGCATAGCCGATGTTGCGTTAGAAAGTCGCGTAAAAGCGATATATACCGATATATATATATATATATATATATATATATATAAATACACATATATATATAAATATGTGCATATAATATATATATATATATATATATATATATATATATATATATATATATATATATATATATATATATATACATATATAAATATATATATATATATATATATATATATGTATATATAAATACATATATATATATATATATATATATATAAATATATTTATATATGTATGTATATCCATGTATAAAAATTTTATAGTAATAGTTCCGATTTTGCCCATTGACGAACTTGACCTTACTTTTTTGGTCTAGAACACACACAAAAATTTTCAGCTCGTTATCTCATTTCGTTCTTGAGTTATCGGCTTCACAGACGGACGGACGGACGGACATGTGAAAATGGCCGAATTAGGCCATTTTATAAATACCTTTGTGAAGCATTTTTGTCAAAGATTAATATTTTTAAGCGTTACGAAGTCGGGACTAAACCTAATATACCATATTGACTAAACTTTATTAATTAACTAAACTTAATATACTTTAATACCTATTTACAAATATACTGAGTATAACAATACTATTTGATGTATGTTATGTTTGTACATTAAGCAAAAACTTTAAAAAAACGGTTGACATTATGAAAAAAGTATTCAAACAAAAATGTTTAGTTTAAAGAGAAGAAGATTTCTTGTAAACAAATTTTTTTTCTATCTTCTACAGTTTCAAAGATATCATTTTTCCCTCCTGGTGGGGGGGGGGGGGAATACGATCCGCTTTTGCCCATTAACGAACTTGACCTTACTTTTTTGGTCAAAAACACACACAAAAATTTTCAGCTCGTTATCTCTTTTCGTTCTTGAGTTATCGTGTTCATAGACGGACGGACAGACGAATTAGGTCGAATTAGGCCATTTGAAAAATACCTATTTTCAAGCGTTACAAAGACGAGTCTAAACATAATATACTTTGTATATTTACATATATAGGGTATAAAAATAGTATGTACAGTTGTTATGTATACCTACGGGTCCATGGAGACCATGCCGTCATTCGCCTATCAATTGTATTTCTCATTTTTTTCAACTTTGAGGACAAATTTTGAGAAAACTGTTGAGTTTATGAAAAAAGTTTTCAAACAAAAGGTGTTTATTGTAAAGAGAAAAATATTTTTTGTTATTAAATTTTTTTTCTATCTCCTAAGGTTTCAAATATATAAATTTTTCCTCCTGGCGGGGGGAAGCACGTTCCGATGTTGCCCATTCACGAACTTGACCTTTTTTTTTGGTCTAGAACACACACAAAATTTTCAGCTTGTTATCTCTTTTCGTTTTTGAGTTATCGGCTTCAAAGACGGACAGACGGACGGACGGACGGACTTGTGAAAATGGCTGAATTAGGCCATTACATGAATACCTTTGTGAAGCATTTTTGTCAAGGATTAATATTTTCACGCGTTACAAATTCGGGACTAAACTTAATATACCTTGTAATACAAATATGCTGGGTATAATAAACTATATAAAAAAAAAAAACCAACAAAATATAAACAACAAATTAACAACGTTGCAGTAAACGTGTAAAAGGCCTTTACTGCAACAAATAAAAATACTTAAAAACTAGGTAACAATAAAACAAATTTAAAACTTAAAAAGTAAATAACAATAAAATGTTTTAAAAACTAACAAATATAACAACGTGTAATAGTGTGGGTGTAAAGAGCCCAAACTAGTACAATAAAAACAATAAAACTTAAAAGCTATGCGTAATAAAATGTGATATTGTGGGTGTATAGGGCCCACAATATCACAGATAAAATCAATAAATAATTTAAAAACACAAAACATTTGAAAAAAGGTAAAATTGTACGAGGCTGTATATAAAAAACACATAAAAGAGACGACTTTTATAAAATATGAGATGTTTCCGCTAGAGTCTCCGTAGAAGGTGAGCTTCAATTAAAAATGTAATCATCCTCTTCACGGAGCTCGCAATGTATCATAATGCTCGGGCTACATTCTTTCGAAGCCGTAGTCTTTGCCGTAAAGGTTCAAAGACTACACATTCCTCTACAATATGCCTGGTTTGCACTGTCCTGCAAACAGTGCATCTTGACTGATCCTCACCGCAGAGACGATATGCATGCGAGATTTGAGTGTGGCCTATTCGCAAACGTGTGAGGGCCATACTCTCTCTACGGTTCAGATTTACAGGTACTAGCATCTTATTGATGCTTGCCTTGACCTGTTTGAGCTTTTCCGTGAGGTTTTTCCACTCACGCTGCCATTTTTTATGAGTTTTGAATCGTATGTACACTTTCAGCTCCTCTGGGCGTATGGGAATTAGATCCAGGTGGTCTAAACCAGCCGCGACCCGCGCAGTTTCATCAGCCACCTCATTCCCATGTGTACCCACGTGCCCAGGCTTCCATAAAAAACTATGGACATGTGCTGGAGCACGTGGAGTATCGCTTGGATGTTTTGCACCAGAAGGTCCCTTGAAAGCGTGCACATTAGTGCTTGCAGCGCACTCAACGAGTCGGAACAAATGAGGAATGTATTGTGATGGTTCGAAAACTCTACACAGTATCGCAGGGCTTGTAAAATTGCATATAATTCAGCAGTGTATACGGATGCCTGCGTGGAGAGCGACCATGTATGTGAGCTATTGCCAATGGCAATAGCGCTCCCCACACCAGAAATGGTTTGGATCCATCCGTATACACGCACAGAGAATCATTGTATTCGCTAATAATTTGTTGAAAGCAGGTCTGATAGTACTGGGAACTGGTCTCATTTTTACGGAGACCAGCCAGTTCAAAGCGGCACCTTACCTTTGGGATCAGCCAAGGAGGTACTTCATGAAAACTTTTGGGAAGTACCTGAGTGAATTCGAAATTAAGACTCTCTTAAACCTCCCATAGAGTCTCCCGGAGCCGGAGGCCTGGACATCTCCGGCTTCGGTGAGCTCAGCTCTGCCTTCGGAGCCGGCTCACCCCGTGATGAAGATGGAGGAGGAGTCTTTTCACGATCCACCTCCATCCTTTTTTCTTCGGAGGTGGGCTTATTGATTACCACCTCCGAAACTCCAACGTCATTCTTAAGGGTCTCTCGCTTTTGTTTGGTTGTAATTTTGGGAGGGTCCTGGACGGGTCCCTCCTGCGTCGTTTTGATGAGTTTTGCTGGCCGTGTTGACGCTTGGCCTTCATTTTTTTTATTTAAAAACTTGCTGATGCGAGCGAGCTCTCTAGCCAATGTTGAAGCGTCAACTGAAGGGGCGGGAGTAGCTGTGACGCGGGCATAGGAGATGGCAGGCTGGGAGCAAGGGCCGGAACCCATTTCCCTATTGCGCGTCTCAGGATATGTGAGCTAACCCAGAACTCTCACCCAGGACTCAGCCCGGGCGTCTTTTTACGGAAGGTGGCATTTCCGTTGGTTTGTGGGTGTTTTTGATTTCCATAAAATAAAATCAAAAATACCAGCCATCGTGTGCAAAGGGGCGGGCTGGAATAGCCGGGAATGGGTTTACCCTCGGACTTAAATAGTCCTAGCCCAGTACTCTGGGGCCCGGCCTCCACTTTACCAGTCCCGGAACACGCGGACGGACTGGAACTCACCCGAAGCGATG
The DNA here is from genome assembly GCA_963920215.1 of Nineta flava. Classification (NCBI taxonomy): domain Eukaryota; kingdom Metazoa; phylum Arthropoda; class Insecta; order Neuroptera; family Chrysopidae; genus Nineta; species Nineta flava. The sequence continues at coordinate 7,892,531 of OY986044.1, read as the reverse complement.
CAGATTCCGATCTCTGCATCCATTGCACACTATCCTACCAAGGACCGACGTGGCTGGTGGCTAAGTCTCGCCCACCCTGCCTCGGCAGAGCAAGCTCACACTAGATCTCGGAGAAGCTGAGGCCCCATCCTCAGCTCCCCTTGACCACTCTCAGCAGGGATGCACGAGACCACCAGTTAAACGTCTTCAACGAAGACAATGTCGGCCACATGACGTGGCCGGCAAGTAATGTTGAGACAGTGTACGAACACCGCACACCGAATCCAACGATGACGATGATGACAGCGCGCGACATCCGCACACTGATCTCTACGTTGAGAATCTTGGGTCCGTTAGCTTCCTCTCCTGCAGGCTAGGTTTGCAGGCTAGATACTAGGCCCTCCCACCACGACAAGGTGGACCCACGGAAGGGATTATTATTATTATTATTGTTATATATTTCTATTTATATTATATATATATATATATATATATATATATATATCTTTAATTTAAATAAAGTAATTTCTATTGGTTTACAACGACAAAAGCGTGGCTATTTGCCTCCGTATTGTGGTTACAAATGTGTCGATCTGGCACCTTAATCAAGCAATTAAAATATATATTAAGTTTGTAAACTGTAAAATTATTAACAGTGTAATAATGATAATAATCTTTATTCTGTAAAAAAAGTTGTGTACATTTAACATAGAATGTGTCAAGACCAATATATAATATATAGCCCAATAGTAGTCCAATATAGTAGCCCGTAGCCCAATATATAATAATATAGTACTAATCGTATTCTTTTAAATTGACACAGAGATAGAACATGGCGTCTCATCAACAAATTCCCTTATATCAAAGTAATTCCTTGTTAATAAAAATGCTTTTAGAGATGAGTGCTTAATTTATTTCGTTAATTTATTATATATACGCATACTTGTATTTAACACTCCGCCATCGATAAAGACTTTTGTGGTTTGCATAGGTACAAGATTCTCCTTGTTTCGAGTGTTGTAACCATGTTCCAATTAATAATTTTCAAAGAGATTTGAATTATTTTTTACAAACATAGCACATTCCATAATATATATGTCGATGGCAGTTAATATTTTTAGGCGTTTGAAAATGGGTTTTGCATAGTCGTCTACTTTAGCGTTTACCATTACGCGCACACATTTTTTTTGTATTTTTAATACTTTTTCCATATTGGAAGAGTTTCCCCAGAATATAATACCATGTTTGATGTTACTGTATACGTGGGAATAATAAACTTGCATCATCGTGTTTAAATCAATATTGTCTCGAAGTTTATATAATATATAAATTGATTTTGATATTTTTTTTAAAGCTTCTCTGTATGTACTTTATAGCTTAGATTTTTACATGATTGATCCATTGCTAAGGTTAATATTTATGTCTATTTGTTCAATATCATTTCTAATAAAGAGTATATTTGTTTTTTTAACATTTAATTTCAAGAAGTTAGCTTCAAACCATTTATTTAAACATGTAAATGTTTCTTCAATATTTAATGTCATCTTAAATTTTCCTGCGAAAGAATACTGTTGTATCATCAACATATTGAATTATTTAATTTCTTGGGACCTTTGGAAGTTCATTTACATAAAGGACAAAAAGCAACGGGCCTAATATTGATCCTTGAGGTATACCATGTTTTTCCGTCAAATAGTTTGAGAAAATTTGATTTTTTGTATTAGCATCAGTAGAAGTAATTTTGACACATTGTTGTCTATTTGATAGATACGATTGAAGCAATTCCTAAGCCCTCCCACTTATTCAATAAGAGGTTAGTTTATGTAAGAGCAAGCTTCTGTCTATTGAGTCAAAAGCATTACTTAGATCTAGAATTAAAGTATCTGTAAACTCATTATTGTTAACAGCTTGAAATACCTCGAAAAAAGACTTGAAAATTGCCTGATCGATCGATCTTTTTTTAATATAACCATGTTTTTCAGATGCTAATATGTTATATTTTTCAATAAAACATAATAACCTGTTATACATTACTTTTTCAAATAGAGGGAAACTGATCTGTAATTATTTAATTTCTGAGCATTAGATTTTTTAAAGACTGGCACAACAACAGCCTTTTTTAGCAAATCTGGAAAAATACATGTTGCCAGTGTTTAATTTAGCACGTTTAGTAATGGATTGAGAAATATGAATAAACATTGTTTCACAATCCTGGCTGTAATTTCATCCCATCCATACGAGTTTTTATTTTATAAATTCATTATTATATTTTTCAATTCAACCTCATCACAAGGAAAAAGAAACATTGTTCTGTTAAGTTTAGGAATGTTTATGTTAAATATTTGCATTTTTTTAAATCCAAATTTTCAGCCATGTTCGCAAAAAATTGATTAAAAGCATTAGCTATGCCGTCTTTATCTGTAATTATCTTACCTGTTTGATCACATATTGCTCGTATTTCAGTTTTATTTTTATATGGCTGCGTTAGACTATTTACTACATCCCAAGTAGCGCTATCTTTGTTGTGAGAGTTTTCATTTTTTCCACAGTTATATGCCCTTTTAGCCTCTTTTAGCCTCTTCTGAACTAATGTAATGGAAAGGGACGGATAGACCTTTGTAAGAGCAGTAAAAAAGCATATATTAAGACAGGTTAAGTAGTTGCCCATACTCTTTGGATGATATTTTTCTCTGAGCCTTGAGCACTACATGTGTTGTATTTTTGTTAGAATATTGTTGGCATGTGCGGTCACTCATCGCGCTTCATTTGTGACTTACAAATTTTTAAGACAAATTGTATTTATATCACTTTATAATTATTTATGTATCTTATTTATAATTTTTATTATACATATAGTAATTGACTTCTCAGTTGAGGGGATTGTATTGAATTCCCAATGGAATGTATTATATTCGATAAGGTTGACTCTGATAATTATTTAAAAAAGGAATTTTTAATTTTTTTTTTTCTCTCATACACTTATCTGTACTTATATCATACTTATATCCACACTCAGCAGAGAAAAAACTAAATTTAATTTGTCATCTGTTAGTTTACAGTGATATTTTGATATTTATGTACACTCCCGTTCAATAAAATTGAAACAACCTAAAACTTTCTTATATTTCATAAAACTCCTCATAATTGTATCTCTCTGTATATTATTTATTTATAAACAAAGATAAGTAGTATATTTTTTAAATGTGAAAAAAGAGATGGAAGTTTTATATTTTTCATTTATGTAAACAATTTATTTAAAGAAAAACATTTACTACAAGAAAAATCAAAATTGTGAGAGACTGATTCGGTTCAATTTTCAATTTTATTGAACGGTAGTGCACTTCATCTAAGTATAAAATTTTATGTATTCCTTTTCCAAAAACGAGTCAATGTATGTGATATTCGGTAGGTATATGATCATTGTATTGGATACCGGCTATCCTGCCTCTGGTTTCCTATGGTTTTCCATGAGGATTGCACAAAGGTAGATACCAGGATAGTTCTTAATAAAGTCAGCCGTAGCTGCCTACCCTCCTTTTCCTTTCATTTGCCCAATCCTAAAGCATGACATATTCTGTACAATATTGTATTGTTAAAAAAGAACGAATAAATATTATTATTAAAAATATTATTAAAATTATTAGAATATATATATATATATATATATATATATATATATATGTATATATATATATATATATATAAATATATATTGTAATGGTTGAAATGAAACCAACCGTCATTGATTTATTTTTACTTTTTGATCTATTTGTCGTGGCATCGACGCGACTGGTCGCTGGTGCCACCTGAAAGACATCCGGGCCAGAAACAAAGAGAACGCCTATGAAATCCGATGTCGCTGTTGACGTTTATAATTTTAATTATTTTGTATTTATTGTTTTTCTATTTGTTAAGTAAACCGCACTCATTAAATAATTACCGACCTCGCTCCATCAGCGATCGTCGACATGGTGGTTGGAATGGTGTACGAGGAGCCGACTGTTTGTATGGAGGTCTGTAACATCCATTACTACTCGTCAATTGTATTTTAAGGCTAAATTTAACAGGCCTGTATTATGAACTGGTTGAAAACGTAGTGACGTTAAAATAAACTTCAAGTGTACAATTGTTTTGGACTAGTTGCGTTTACGATGAACAATTAGAATTAACAAGTGTTTATAAACGTTATGCAAGTTATATTTCTGTTGTACGATGGATAAAATGATAATGAATTGTCAACATTGGAAATGGTACGTCGTTGTGTTGAGTTGTTGAATGGATTATGGAGGTGTATGTGAGTTCGATATTTGAAGAATATTTTACGATACTTGCAAAAGCATATTTTATATTGGATGAACAAACGATGCGTGGTGAAACAAAAAATAGCATCAGCATCATCACACCAAATAAAATAGTGAATCAAGTGATTATTGAAAAAAAATTCATAATTGAAAGTTCATCCCTGGTGTTGAAATTATCATTTTGTGACAAATAATCTTTAAGAAATATTGCGGAATGTGAACAACAGTGTTGTTTTTTTGTGTTGTTGTTTTTCGTGTGAGTGTGTGACGGACTTTTTGTTGGATAAGAAATAAACGATTTAATACTTAATAGATTCTGATTTCGAAAGCCGGACAATTCGCATCGTATTGAAATTTGTGGAGCATATTCGTTGTTTGAAACTGTTAAATTGTAGAGACGATTTTGTTGAGCTGCTGTTGTAGATTATTATTAATGTTTTAAATTTTCATAGTTTTTTTTTTTAATTTATTTTTGTTCACCGAAAACGTGGATCGAGTGAGGTTTGGTTTTTTTTTTGCGTGTGAGCGTGTTTATGTGAAATATTTTGTATTAAATCTTCATTGCGAAGTAAATTTCAATTTTGTTTCCCGTATTGTTAAATTTTATTATTATTTATTTTGTTTTTCTCGATTCACGTAAACACGTTCCGTTCGTACCGTATTTAAATAATTTTTTTCATGTTCGATATTTATATTTTTATTGTTAAAATTCGAGTATTTTATTTTTTTTTGTTATTAAATATTTAATTTTTTTTGTGTCGTGAATAAATAATTTATTTTTTGTTTCGTAATTTTGTTTATTTGTTTATCCGTAATCAGACGAGTGTACACCTTTCCGACCTGCCACCCAGATTAAGAATTGACGAGCTGCCGTAGCGTGATCGTGAGTGGTACTCTTGAAAAACCTGGCACCCAACATAATTTTTTTTGTTTTTCGAATTGGTGCTACAATTTGTCGGCTAGCCATCACCTTGTTGATTCCAGGTGGTGAAACTACCGTCACAATATATATATATATATATATATATATATATATATATATATATATATATATTTATATATATATATATTTATATATATATATATATATATACATATATATATATATATATACATAAATATAAGTTTACTTAGGAATATATATAAGTGTATATATATATATATTCTTATATATATTCCTAAGTCAACTTAATTTAATTTATTTACTAGTTTCTTCATTAATTTTGACTGATTATAAGATTGAAATTTGAATGTTAAATATCGGATTAATAACACAGTCAAATTAGGTTCAAAAAGCCGGTTTCAGGCAGGTTGCTTGGCACCGTAATTTTTTTTTAATCGGTTCATCTTGACGTCCTAATATTACCCTAAATTTTTACGGCCCGAATCGTGACGGAATAGGGCCAAAATTGAATTTGTTTATAACAAAAAAGCGTTTTTTCTTAATATCTTTTTTAAAACTAGAAATTTTAAAAATGACATTGAATATTATTCAATTTTATATAAAAAAAAAAAAAACAAATGAGCCAATAAACATTAAAATCGGTTTATTAGAATTCGAGAAAAAAATTCCCAAAGTCTCATACATCCAACATTGGATGTATGAGATAAGCATTTACACTATATAGGACACATATATTTGTGTCTCTATTTGATAAATTTAATCAAGCTGTATTTTAATTTTAAAAATAATATTTTCTAATTAAAAACCGACAGATATTAAACTGGCTTTCTTTAACAAATATACCATATTGGTCGGAAAATTTTTTTGAGTTTGTTATTAGATAGGTTAGTGTTACGCTTTCGATTAAGCCTTATAAAACCTGAATAATATTAATTTGTTTATTAGTAAATTAGCAAAAGGTAAAATGTATGATAACTCTCTTAAAAGTTAACGTATCGGATAATTTTTTGTTTAATTAAAGGTCTATAAAACATCTATAAGTTAAAAGAAAATTAAATTTATTTAAATCATTTCTTTACTGTTTTTTATAATTTGTTTATAGCGCGTTATAAACAAATTGAAAAATTTTGGGTAAATATACAGTTTAAAAAATAATTTTCTTTTTCATTTTATAGATAATTTTAAGACCTTTCATTTAAAAAAAAATGTATTCATCTAAAATGGAATGCACCCTTTTTATTTATAAAAATCGGTGACTCGGTATTTAAATAATTGGTGGGGGCCTAATTTTTTTTAAGGGCTAAAATTGGGCACATTATTTTTAACATATAAAAGGCATACTTTGCCATTGTTAAAAAAAAATTAACTAATTTTTATATTTTTTATTTTAATTTAAAATTTTTTCGTTTTTCGAACTTCTGAACGAAAAGAAGAGGTAGTATTCAAAAGGATTTTGAGAATTAAAATGGATTCAGGAGAACTAAAAATAAATTTCTTTAAATTAATTTTTAATAGTTTTTTTTCAATCAGGATTTTTTATTTTCCATAAAAACAATCCATAATATTAGTAACTTTCTGATTGTAGTGTCTTTAGATAAATGATTTCCTTCTAAAGTTTTTCGTGCATTCTATTTCCCACAGTTTAATTTTTTTTCTTTGGTTGTCGTCTATATAGTTATACGTTAGAGTTTCCTAATACTATTAAATAAAATAATTTTGTTGTAACACAACTACGGCACCTTATGTAGAGTTGCAAATAGCGTTTTTAATACAGAATCTTATGTAATCTAATCAAATCTAATCTAATCTAACTTAATATAATATAATATAAAGCTAGAAGTGAAGATTGACCCCCCGGAAAATAGAAAAAACATCCCCCAAAATTACGATTTTCTGTTCTTTGCATGCTAGAGAGATGAAATTTTCACCAATTGACCCGAAATAAAGTCAAATTAACAGAAAACATCATTACCTCCGTCGCAACCCCCCGAAAATGGGAAAAACACCCCTAAAACTGCCTTTTTCACTAACATTTATGTTAGAATGATCGGATTTTTTCATTCACCGCAAAAATGCTTCAAACCGAATAGAAAAATCGGAAAACTTCAATTTTTTCATTGCAACCTCACGGAAAATCAGGAGAACATCCCCCAAAATTACGTTTTTCTGTTCAATACATGCTAGAAAGTTGGAATTTTCACCAATCGACTCAAAATAAAGTCAAATTAACAGAAAACTTCATTACTTCCATCTTAACCCCCCGAAAATGGGAAAAACACCCCTAAAACTGCCCATCTCCCTTCAGTTCATGCTAGAAAGATAGGGTTTTTTTCATTTGACGTAGAACAGGTTCAAAATAACAAAATTATTTGAAAAAATTTAATTTTTTTATCACAACCCTTCGCAGTTGGGAAAAATACCTCCCAATATTACGTTTCTCTGTTATATACATGCTAAAAAGATGGGATTTTCACTAATCAACTCGAAATAAAGTCAAATTAACACAATACTTTGAAAAAATTCAAAACTTACATCGCAACTCTCCCGAAAATGGGAGGAACATCACTAAAGTTGACTTTTCCACTTCTATTCATGATAGAAAGATCGGTTTTTTTTTCCATTCGACGTGGAACAGGTTTAAAATAACAGAATTATTTGAAAAAAGAAAATTTCTCCATCATTACCCTTCGCAATTGGGAAAAACACCCCCAAAACCAATCCTTTTGTTCTCTAAATGGTAGAAAGATGCAGTTTTTTACAATCGACGCTAAATAGCTACAAATAAGGAAGTTAATTCGAAAAACTTAATATTTTTCATTGCATCCTTCCAGAAAATACAAAAAACACCCCCGAAAATTACGTTCTTCAGTTCTATACATGCTAGAACGATGAGGTTTTCACCAATCGATCCGAAATAAAGTCAAATTAACATAATATTTCGTTATCTACATCGCAATCTTCCGAAAAGTGTAAAACATCCCTAAAACTGCCCTTTTCATTTCTTATCATGTTAGAAAGAACAGTTTTTTCCATTTGATGTGGAACAGGTTTAAAATACAGGATTATTATAAAACATAAATTTTTCCATCGAAACCCTTCAAAAATGGGATAAACACCCCTAAACTATCCCTTTTCTTCTATACATGTTAGATAAAAGCGGTTTTTTGCATCGATGCTAAATAACTACAAATTAAGAAAATTATTCAAACAAATTAAAAATTTGCATCGCTACCCTCCAAAAAATAGGAAAATTTCATTGCTAAGGGGGTGACTTAGCTATTTTTTTAACTTTTATTCATGCTAGAAAGATGGGATTTTCAACAATCGACCCGAAATAAAGTAAAATTACAGAATACTTCGTAAATTTTCATTATTCACATCGCACCCCCTCCCCAAAAAAAAGAGGAAAAACACTCCTTAAATTTCCCTTTTCACTACTATTCATGTTAGAAAGATCGGGTTTCTCCATTCGACGTGGAAGAGGTTTAAAATAACACGATTATATCAAAAACAAAAACTTTTTTATCGCAACTCTTCGCAAATGGGAAAACAACCAAAAAAGCTCATTTTCATCTATACACGCAAAAAAGATGCGGTTTATTGCATTCGACGCTAAATAAATATAAATTATGAAGATAATTCACTTAAAATTTTTCATCGCTTTCCCCTAAAAATTTGGTAAACAACCCCCTTAGCTACCCTTTTATTCATGGTAGAAAGATAGGACTTTTTGCATTTGGTGGAGAATTTCTAATGGGATTATTCGATAACCTTTAATGTTTTCATGGCCACCCCCTTGAAAATGGAAAAAACGCCCCCTAAAATTACCCATTTACGACTTTACATGCTAGAAAGATGCCTTTAACGCAGAATAACAGCAAATTAACAGGTTAATTCGAAAAACCAAATCCCTACCCCTTGAAAATCGTAATGTGAGACCAATCTTTGCACAGTCCCTTCAAGCCCCCCATCATAAACCCATCCCCATAAAACCCTAAAAATAACGCTTCCAAAAAAATCGTTGCCTCAGAATTTAAATTATATACTGCTTATGGCAGTGAAATTAAAACTTATGGCACAAAATTTTTAACCCTCGACTTTGGGCTTGGAAGAACGTTTGAATCACCATTTATACTGGGGTAAACAGAAAAGGCATAATTGGAGCTGATTTTCTTCGCGAATTTGGACTATTGATAGATCTTAAAAATAAAAACTTATTGATAACGTAACTTAGCTCTGTGTTCCCGGATCTGTAGCTGCAGTGACAGCGAGCGGTAGTATTGGAACTATTGGGATAAGAAATGATTATACTTCTTTATTGGAAAAATTTTCGGAGTTAACAAAACCAAAATTAAAAGCTGGAAACAAAAGTCATGGTGTGGTTCATCATATTCTCACGAATGAAAGACTTCCTGTTTACGGTAAACCACGACGATTAGACAAAGCAAAAGCAGTTATAGTCAAACGAGAATTCCAATATTTAATTAACAATGGTATTATTCAATCGTCTGATTCACAAAGGGCAAGTCCACTATATATAGTTAGGAAAAAAATGGCACTTGACGAATTTTTGGAGATTATCGTCGAATAAATGATAAGATGATTTCTGATAGATACCCAATCCCAAGGATGTACGATATAAACATTATGCTGCCTGACACAATATATTTTTCAAAGTTGGATTTATTGCAAGTGTATTATCAGATACCATTGGCAGATGAAGATAAAAGGAAATCCGCAATCATCACGCCATTTGGATTATTCGAGTTCAATTTCATGCCATTCGGTTTGCGAAACGCCCCTTCGTCATTTACAAGATTAATTAATGAAGGGTTAAAAGGTTTAGAATTTACATTGGATTATCTTAATGATATTTTAATAGCCTCAGAAAAAGAACATATTCAACATCTCAATACTGTGTTTCAACGAGTAAATCAATTTTGGTTAACCATAAACCTCAGTAAATCCTAATTTGATACAAATCAAATATTTTTTATTCAACGCGGACACCAAATATCCGCTTCAGGGATACTACCAGACCCGGAAAAAGTCAAAGTCATACCGAACCATAAAAAACCATAGACTATTCCAGAGCTCCGTGCGTTTATCAGTCTCTTGAATTTGTATTTGACAAATGGGAAGTAAAATGATAAACGAAAAATTCAATGGACTAAAGAAAGTACTAAAGGTTTTGAAACTTGCAAGCCAGATCTAGCCAACGCTGCGCTTTTAACATATCCCCGTTCAGATTCTGAATTGGCATTGTTCGTGGTTTCATCCGGTAGTGCGGTGGGAGGAGTATTTCAACAATTAGAAAACTCCTCATGGAAGCCTATCGTTTCTTTTAAAAAAAACTGTCATAGTCACAAACCGATTACAATGAATACGATAGGGAATTGATTGCTGTGTATTCAAATTCTTCAAACATCTCCTGGAAGGTCGAGTTTTTTCAATATACACTGATCATAAACACCTTATTTACTCGTTCAAACAAAAGAACGAAAAAACGTCACCAAGACAGCTTCATCATTAGCAGTACATCTCACAATTCATCACAGATCATCGACACGTATCAGGCAAAAAGAATCAGGTTGCAGATAATTTTTCATGTAAAAGAGTAAATGCTATGAATGCAGCATCATGAAAAGTTGTTGTTGGAACTTGTTGAGGTAAACATAAGTTTATATTTGTTCATGTGAGTGTGAATATTTTTTTGGATTAAGCATGTTGAGGTGAACATCAGTTAACATTTGTTCAGGTGTGTGTGAATATTTTTTTGGATTAAAATAATTATTATTGGTGCATGTTTTGGTCAACATGAATTCACATTTATTCAGGTAAGTGTGATTATGTATTTTTGTATGCAAATTTAATTATACCCACAAAATAAAATAATTTCAAAAATTTAATAATTAAAATATTAAATTTTAATATTAATTAAATTTCATTAATTTTAAATGTAATATTTTTGAAGATTTTAAAGAATTTTTTTATTTAATATATATTTTAAATATTAAATTTGAATATTTGTTCTACATACATGCATAAATATATATATATTATTTTTAAAGTTTCTTCGTAATATTTTTAAAGTTTCGTCGTAATGAGGAAGGTCACTGTAATTGGTTCTGCCATTTTAGAAGTGAGTGAGAAGAATCGACGCGAGCACTTTAATTATTAGTTGGACTCAAAAACAAATAGATGAAAAAATTGATATGCCTTGAGTCGGATTTGGACGCGGGTCCTCTTGCATGGAAGTCCGAAGCGCAACCATTCAGGCATAACCGCTGTTGATTCGAACATCTAATTCTCGAATCAGAACATATTGTCTCAAACATACTCCCCCGCATTGCACCAAATGTTGGAGCAATAATAAATATTCTAGGAAGTGATGATTTTGCTGATCTTTCTTTAGTTACTGGCAGTGTTTGAGTCAGAAATGGGAAGCAAACACAGTTTAACAATAGGACGTTTCAGAACGGTAGTCGCTGTTTTTAGTGTCACTACTCTAGTGATATTATCAGATCCGGGATGCAGTTTGATTACTTTAGCCAATGGCCATTTGGATGCCGGATATCGTTCATCAACAGCAAGCACAATTGATCCAATTTTGATTTGATTTGCAGAATATTGCCATTTATATATAGCTTGTAGTTGTTGAAGATATTCTCTGTACCATTTTGCCCAGAAACTATCGATAATTTGGCATGTTAGTTGCCAACGAGATAAATGAGATAATTGCACGTGGATTAATGTTGGGTCAGGAATAGTCGTTAAGGGACCGCCAGTGAGAAAATGTCCAGGTGTGAACACTGCGAGATCGTCTGGATCATCAGTAAGCTGACAAAGAGGCCATGAATTCAACACTGCTTCAATTTGTGTCAGAACTGTAGTGAATTCTTCATATGTAAGAAAAGTATTACTGATGACCCCCTTCAAATGATGTTTGACGGATTTAACTACAGCCTCCCATCGACCACCAAAATGTGAAGCAGAAGGTGGATTAAAATGCCATTAAGTTCCGTCGTTTGCAAGTAATGCACGAAGGTTTTTGAGCTGCATGGATGATTCCGTAAAAAGTTCTTTAAGCTCAGCATCATCCCCAACTAGATTAGTTCCACAATCATTTGTGAGTGTAGCACAGATTCCACGACGTCCAGTGCAGCGTTTGTACGCAACGATAAATCCACTTGTAGTATAATCCGTGACTAACTCCAAATGAATTACAGATGTAGATGAGCAGATAAACACAACAACGTAACCTTTGTAAATTTCAGTCGCACGCCCACGCCATGTTTTAATGGTAAATTGTCCCGCATAGTCAACACCTGAGTGCTAGAAAGGACGCGATGGAGTCGTCCGAGTGGGTGGCAGTTGTCCCATGAGTTGTTGGGCTCGTTTAGCACGTTGCCGTGCACAGATCACACACTTTTAAATTACTTTTCGAACTGTTAGGCGTCCTCCAAGTATTCAAAATTGTTGTCGAACTGTTGATAACGTGTTGCGGGTCCCACTGTGGAGTGATCGAAGATGGGCTTTTTGGATGATTAAAAGAGACAAAATTGAATCTTTCGAGAGAATATATATAGTGCTTTGAGTCATAGTCGAGTGGCTTGTTCAAGACGTCCGCCAACTCGAATCAGGCCATCTTGATCGATGAACGGAGTAAGATAACGCAAAGAACTTGAGCTAGTGACTGGTTGTTACTTTTTCAAAAGCTTCAAATCGTTGGAAAATGAAATGCCTTGGCTGATGCGAACCCAAATCAAGAGAGATGTTTGAAGATTCTGGGTAGTTAAGTAAACTGGTGAATCATCAACCTTGATTTGTCGGGTATGATTGATGAATTTCATGCACCAAGATATGATACAGATAAGTCGATTTAGATCAGAATAACGACGCAACAATTCCGGTTCTAAGTCCACTTGTGAGCAATGATTCACCTTCGCAGATCTAGCTTCTGAATTAGGCCATTGGTCGGATGTCAGAGAAAGCCAATCTGGACCTCTCCACCATAAGTGATGTTTATTAAGGTTATTAGGTGAGAGTCCACGGGACGCACAGTCAGCTGGATTCTTTTCCAGCAATAAATCAACAACGAGCGGATGGTTGATTTTCTTGGATGAAGGTGACCCGATTTTGAACTAAATTTTTCTATTTAGTTGGATGAGAAGTGATCCAAGTGAGTGCAATGGATGAATCCGTCCAAAGCCATAGTGGTGCTGTTTCTTACTCCATGGTTTTGCGGATATATCCTGCGAGTCGAGTGAGCAGAGCTGCAGCAGTGAGCTCTAAACGTGGAATTGTAACATTTTTAAGAGGTGCTACTTTTGTTTTGGCACACACAATATTAACGAGAATTGAAGATGAGGTTTCCACTCTGAAGTCAACAACAGCACTCAGTGCAAACTGTGGAGCGTCAGAAAATCCATGAAGCTCTATTTTCGAAGATTTAAGAGGTACCAGAAACAGTGGAATTGAAATTGATGACAAATCTTTGCATTTACGTTCGAACTCTCGCCATTGATTGTGTAAGTGTTCTGGAAGGATCTCATCCCAATTTAATTTGACCAACCAAAGATGCTGCATTAAAATTTTGGCTTGAATGATGAACGGCGAGATAAATCCTAGCGGGCCAAATAATTGAGCAATTCGGGAAAGCACACACGTCTCTTAGTTACATGTTCCAGTGGTTCATTGTTAACTATGATTGAAAAATTGTCACTTGATGGATTCCAGGATAGACCTTACGTTCGTAAGCTTGACGATTGATCGATAAGAATCGTGGCTTCTTTGGCATGATATTCTGTGGGAATGCTTGCTAACAAGTCAGGGTGATTGCTAATCCACTTTTTTAGAATAAAACATCCGCGTTTACATAATTGATCCACTTGAGTGATGATTTGATTACATTCGGTGATGGTATCAGCTCCACCAAATACATCATCCACATATCGCCCTTTAGACATCGTTGGCTCAGCCAACGGAAATTGATTTCCATCGTCAAGTATGAGTTGTTTGAGAGTTCGCAAGGGCAGGAATGGCGCACACCCAATACAATAGGTGACGGTTTTCAGTTGATATGTTTGAATGTGACCGCTTTTTATCTAAAGGATTCTTTGAAGATTCCAATCGTGCTGATGGATCAAAATCTGACGATACATTTTCTCGATATCGGAAGCGAAGACATACTTGAATCGTATAAACTACAAGAGAACGTCTGGAAGATCGATTTGAAGTTTTTCTTCAATGTGGAGAATGTCATTGAGTGATTTTCCGGAGCTAGTCTGCATTGATCCATTGAACACAACTCGTAGTTTGGTGGTAGAACTAGTCGAACGTAGCACCCCATGATGAGGTAGATGAAAAACTGACTTTGGCTCTACTGTGTTAGAGGATATATGTGACATATGGTTGAGAGGCGGTGAAACTCATCGTCAGATTTCAGTCGACGTTGAAGTGAATGAAGCATTTTTGTTGCAGGACCTCGAGATTCTCCTAGCGTATCTGGTGATGCTTTCAACGGCAATCATAGTACGTATCGACCAGAGTCCAATCGTCGTGGGTATGAGCGGGTCGATAAGAAATGCTGCTCACAAACTTCTTCATCTGGCCATAACGAGGCCTTAATAAGGCCGGATCCCTCGAAGTCAATTCCAAGGTACTTCCACATGTCCACAGGTGAACGCGTGGGAAGATATCGGTCGATGACTAGAAAAGTCGGCTCAGTAATTAATTTCACCTTCTTATCACGCCCCGAGGCTAGCATGGAGACACCTAGAGATTTGTTGACATTAATCTCCAGTCTGAAAGATCTAAGGGCTCTTGTAAAGAGATCGATGTTATCTTGGATTCCCTTCTGCGTCGATGCGACCAAGATCACATCATCCGCAAAAGCAAGGGACCCAACTGACCCATCCATCATTGGAAAACCAACAGTAGGATTCAATTCATTCAACGCTCGAGAGATAACGAAGTTGAATAAAATTGGTGGCAGAGGATCTCCTTGTCTCACACCGCGGTTAAACCTAATAGGACGCGACCTTGCACCTCGCCTTCACCTCACCTCGACCTGGCCTTCGCGACATGCCAGGGATGCGAGATGAATCGACCAACAGCGTAGCCTAGCTTCGCTTAACAGGGTCTGCAAAAGATACAGATTCCCTGCCAGTCCGTCACGAGAGACAAACGCAGCTTGTCGTTCATTCCGCAACCCCGGAATACTCGCAAGCCTTCTGGCAAAGATGGCGTGGAGTTGCCGAGAGATCACTGAATCTATCGAGATAGGTCGGAACTCGGCGGGAGAAGAAGCTCCCTCCTTCTTTGGTATAAAAACCGTGCGGGATCGACATAGAGGTGGGTGTATCTTCCCTCCAAGCATCATCAGATTAAAGACGATGGCCCTGATGAGAGGTAGAACCTGACTCCACCTATGTGGGGTCAGCCCATAAGGTCCGGCGGCCAAACGGACTTTCGGTCTAGTATCCACAACCTCCCTTAGGGTGATAGAGGCCCTACCTGGCTGGTGCTACCAATTCCGGAGAGTTCACTAATTCAGCATATTTTTCTTGGGCCCCGACACTCTGTCCCTCAATGAGAGGAGACTAGACGTGTTCAATGGACTCCATCGGAATATCGCCGGCAGTAAGTTCATCCCCAAGAACGGATCTTGCCACAGCACCCATATTCTTCCGCCAAAGCTTTTGAATATGGGCATAGTCAGCACGCCTTCGTCGTTTACCTGAACATGCTTGAGATGTTGTTTTCCTGCTTGGAGAAAAACGTCTACCGTTCACTGGCGGAGGAATCTCAGTGGGACGTTGCTCAAACACATCTAAAAGATACGCATAGAGCTCGTCGGTGATACATTTATCGTCCAGGGCATCTTCAACTAGTATACGAAGTCTACCCCGCTGATAGCCCATGTCATCAGCCAGTGACTCTAGGAGTTCACTGAGTGCGACTTTGAGAGCGGATGTTAACTCTCGGTCACTATCAGGTTCAGGATCATCAGAAGCATCAGTAGCAGTAGTATGGCTTTTAGCCGCAATGCGTTCGAGCTCCGTCGAGACCAACTCTCGGGGACTCGGAGATCTCCTACGTCCCTTAATTGACTCAACGGTGCGCTGGGGAAATTTGCCCTCAAGGTGCACGTTGAGGTGCCTAACTCCAGATACTACTGCCTCCGCTTCTGCCTGAGCTAGTAACAGGCATTCTTCCTCGCGCCATTGACGCTTCACACGATCAACATTGATCCGCGCGTTGGCTTCCTCCAGATGTGCCCTCCAATAATGCACACCTAGACCAATTTTACTCGTAAATTTGCGCTGACAGAGTTTGCAAATGAACTCGAGCTCCGACACCACACTGTGTTCCGACGATGAGGTTGTAGAATGGTGGTCGCTGGCCAGTGGGCCAGAGACCGGAACAGGAATGTTAGGTATCCGAGGCTCGTTTGTACTTTCAAGTGTGATCATTCATTTATAACTGTGTGGCGGGGTACAAACCCACCACACAGGGTGACCGGTATGCGTGATCAGTTCTTGATGGGTACCCGAAGGATCCATCTATTAACATTCCCGCCACGAGAAGGCTCACGCAACTTGAGTGCACCATTGTGGACCATAAAGCGAACATTATATTCACAGTGTTACATAATCAAGCGTCATGCCCGGATACAGACATGACGAGAACAAGAAGAGAGTCATAGTTGCTCCCGCCGTTTACCCGTGCTTGCTTGAATTTCTTCACGTTGACATTTAGAGCACTGGGCAGAAATCACATTGCGTCAACACCCATTTGGGGCCATCGCAATGCTTTGTTTTAAATAGACACTCGGATTTCCCTAGTCCGTGCCAGTTCTGAGTTAATTGTTAATATGTTTTATTTTTTATAACAAAATAATAATTTTATTATAATTCAAAAAATATTTGAGATCTGTTTAAAAGTTGTATATTTTCTTATATTTATATTTTATAACAACTTTCTTTATTTTTTTCATAACTTAACAAAGAAAAATTTTGATCAAAAATTTTAAAAATAAAAAATAAAATTTTTAACTTTTTATAACGGTCAACAAAAATATTCCAATATAATTCAATCCTCAGAGTCAATCCTTATCCCGAAGTTACGTGAATGTAGACAAGACAGCTTCATCATTAGCAGTACATCTCATAATTCATCACAGATCATCGACACGTATCAGGCAAAAAGAATCAGGTTGCAGATAATTTTTCACGTATAACAGATATCTCTTTAATCGATTATAACGTCATTGCCGAAGAACAAAAGTATGATACTGAATTAAAACATCTAATTAACTCAGATTCTTCTTTAAGACTAAAAGCCTCTTCAATTAACGATAACATCGTCTTATGGTGCGCGACCTCACAAGATAATATTAGGCCGTTCATCCCAAAAGAGTTAAGATACACTACTTTTAAACAGTACCATGACATGAACCACCCATGTATCAAAGCAATAGTCAAATTAATTTCATCGAAAGTTATTTAATCTACACTAAAGAAAGATGTTCCCAGTTGGTCTCAAAGTTGTTTAGCTTGCCAAAGCAGCAAGGTTAACAGACATAATTTAGCACCAATCTCAAATTTTCCAAAATTTGATTCTCGTTTCACTGTTGTACCATTGATTTGATTGGACCTCTAGCATCATCTGAAGACTACACATATTGCCACACATGCATACAGGTAGCATGACAGGTTCAGCAACTGGACCGAAGTCTCCTCTATAAGTAATATTATGGCAGAGACAGTGGCTCGAGTATTTTGCGAATCGTGGATCGTACGTTTCGGAACTCCAGTGCACGTAATCACTGACCACGGAAGACCATTTAAGTCTGACATGTTTCAGCCATTAAGCAAATTGTGCGGTTGGAAATTACAGCCTATCATCCGCAGTCAAATGGGAAAATTAATCATTTTCAGCGTTCATTTAAAAATGCAATTAAAGCACACGCTACTAAAAGTTAGACTACAGTGTTGCAAATAATCTTACAAGGTTTTCGTTGCCTATAAGGGACGATACTGAAAGTACTGTAGCGGAAATGGTCTATGGTAAAACCATCAACCTACCAGGTGATTTTTTGATTTTACCATCCGAACGAAGTCTCCAAGCACTTTCAGGTTTTGTGGGCGAATTACGTTCACGGATGAATAGTTGTTGAGTATAATTATTTTATTGGTGTTAATTTTGTGTTCAATCTGAATGCACCCAGTATTGTGGTATTAAATTAGTTTGTTAGAATGTAACCAAATTGTTTTGATATGCGCAATCTAGACTCTGTGTGCGAGTAGAGTGATAGTTGATTTAAGTCAGTTGAACAGTATATGATATAAATGATATAAATGAGAACAGAATAAAACCTATTTTGACAAAATGGAAACCCGACTTCTAAAATCAAATATTCTATAACAAAGATGCACTAAAAAGTAAAAAAATAATTGCATATTCTTGTGCCAATTTTAGTTCACCAAAGCAAAAATTTTTAAATATACAATTATTGTTATTTTTGGAGGCGGTGTCCAAAAGTTATGTGAATTTCTCTATGCTGACACCGCCTCCAAAAATAACAATAATTGTACATATATATTTAAAAATTTTTGCTTTGGAGAACTAAAATTGGCACAAGAATATGCAATTATTTTTTTACTTTTTAGTGTATCTTTTGTTATAGAATATTTGATTTTAGAAGTCGGGTTTCCAGTTTGTCAAAATAGGTTTTAATGCGTTAATATTTTACTGCGTACCTGTGAATAAATGGAATATGAATATCAGGTTATGGGCCCAGATATGTAACTACGCATTTTTTTATTTCTCAGCGTGTCAGCAAGTCAGTAATTTTATTTGGTCACAAAATCAAAAAGTCTGGATAATTCATTTATTATCGTGAATGGAATTATAGTATATATAAAATAGTCAGAATAAGCCAGTACAAATCAGTATAAAGAAAGGAAATATGGATTCAGTAAAATCGTAATTGGAAATATTAAATGAAGATAACATTAAAAACGAAAAAATTATTTGAAATTGCAACTGGTATTAAAATAAAACCACATGGTAATGACGAGAGTGAACAAGTTTTCACATGGATAAATAAATATCTCGAAGCGCAAATACTTATTGGCTTAAATTGTAGTAGTACAATAGCAAGAAAAATAGTGAAATGTACATCTGCACATATGATGTTACAAAAATTGGAAACACTTTATGGAAATAAATCTGAAGTAACGGTTGATGGTCTCCAAAGATAATTTTTTGCTTATTAATATAATGAAAAAAAATTCAGTAATGGAAAACTGTTTACAAATTCAAGAATATGCAGACGGTTTGGCGGCAGAAGGAGAAGAAATCAAAGAAACATAAATTATGCAAAGAGTTTTGGGAATTTTGCCACAAAGGCTACACCTTTTTAGAACAGCGTGGGATAATGTTGTTGGAGCAGAACGAAATTTGACAACAATGTTTGATCGTTTGAAGCTAGAAGAAGACAGGAAAATGAGAGTGATACATCTGCACATATGATGTTACAAAAATTGGAAACACTTTATGGAAAAAAATCTGAAGTAACGGTTGATGGTCTCCAAAGATAATTTTTTGCTTATTAATATAATGAAAAAAAATTCAGTAATGGAAAACTGTTTACAAATTCAAAAATATGCAGACGGTTTGGCGGCAGAAGGAGAAGAAATCAAAGAAACATAAATTATGCAAAGAGTTTTGGGAATTTTGCCACAAAGGCTACACCTTTTTAGAACAGCGTGGGATAATGTTGTTGGAGCAGAACGAAATTTGACAACAATGTTTGATCGTTTGAAGCTAGAAGAAGACAGGAAAATGAGAGTGATGATGATGATTTTGAAAAACCACATTCTCAAAATGATTTTGTATCGAAATATAAAACTAGAAAAATTTCAAATCAGTCAGGTAAAACTATTGAATGTTTTAAATGTGGGAAATCTGGACATAAAAAGTCGGAATGTACCGGAGAAGCATGTGCAAAATATTATGAATATTGTAGAAATACATATGGATGTAAAATCTGTAAAAATGAAGGTCATTTTGCAAAAGAAAGCTACAATAGTAATCAAAATAATGAAAATTCAAAAGAAAGACGTGCATATGTCACAGTTAGTTTAACAGCAAATTCTAATCCAAATGAAAATGAGTATTGGTATCAAGACTGTGGAGCTACACAACACATGAGCAGTCATAAAAAATGGTTTATAAATTATGTGAAACTAGAAATACCATCTAGCGTTATGATTGGTGATGCGTCAGTATTACAAGGAATCGGTATTGGTGATATTCCACTTGAAGCTTTTGACGAAAATCATGGATAAAAATAGTATTAAAAAATGTTTTGCATACACCCAAAATGCCATTTAATTTTTTTCGGTAAGCTCTATATTGGATAAAGGGTACAATTAATCTGCAAACTCTGAGAAATCAATCTTTAGAAACAAAAAAGGAAATATTGGAGCAATTGGATTAAGGACGGGAACACTATTCAGAATGCAGTTTCGTAGAGAAATAAATGAAAATTGTCTAGTTGTTTGTTCAATAAGGCAATGGCACGAACAGTTTGCTCATCAAAATATAAGACAAGTTAGAGATATACTAAAAACAAATAACATAAAATTCTTGGATGATTGGGATGTTTGCCAAGGCTTTACATATGGAAAACAGCACAGAGTATCGCACCCAATTAACAATAAAATTGCATCAAAATCATTGGATTTGGTACATGTTCATCTATGGCAGATAGATATTAAATCTTTAGGAGGAGCAAAATATTTTCTTCTTTTCAAAGATGATTTTACACATTTCAGAACTGTTTACTGTTTGAAAAATAAAAGTGAGCCACCTCCAAACTAGAAATTTTATAAAATTAGTCGAAAATCAATTTGGAACTGTTATTAAAACATTAAGATTGGATAATGGGACGGAAATTAAAAATCATTATACAAAAACATTTTTAGAAAATTTTGGAATTTTTCAAAGCAAGTCAAGCGCTTATACACCTCAACAAAATGGGCGTATAGAACGCGATATGCGAACTATTGTTGAAGCAGTTCTATCTGTATTTCATGCTCGTAACTTAAATGAAAATTTATGGGGTGAAGCTATAAATTATGTCATTTTTACCTTGAACCAGACTGGTTCAAGCACGGTAAAAGGGAAAAGTCCAGCAAGTTTATAGTTTGGGCGAAAATTTGACATAAAAAAATTCAAACCATTTGGAAGCAACTGTTATGTATTAATTGAAGATAACAAATACGGTAAAACAAACAAAAAGTCAACGAAAGGAATATTTGTTGGTTATGATTTTGACACAACTGGATTATAGTTTTTTAAGAAACCATACTAGATGTAAAAAGTTCTAGTAACATTATTTTTAATGAAACAATTGGAGTAGAAAGTTTTACTCAGTTAGAAATGAGAGAAGAAATATCAAAAAATTAAAATTAAAATTTAGAAGCTAAATCAGAAAATGGGAGTTCATCTGAATGATATAAGAAATGAGATTCCTAAAAATGAATATGAAGAAGATGAGTATAGTATTATGGAAGAAAATAAAGGTGATAAAAATGATGTCGAAAACAGAAATGAAGACAACCCTATTAGAAGACGGAGAGATCGTGATAAATTAAAAACACCTGCAAAATACGACGATTATTTTATAGAAAATTCTGCTTTTTTAATGAAACACATTGAATCAGCCATGATTGGTGAAGTTGACAAAATCACATTACATGAAGCAGTTGAAGATACAAGTTGGAGAAAAGCCATGAAGGATGAATTGAAATCACTCATAGATATGAAAACATGGAATTTAGTTGAAAAACCTACATATATTAAAATATAAAAAAATCGTTGGGTATTCTGTGAAAAAGAAGATGGAAGAAAAAATGGCGAGATTTGTAGTACGAAGATTTGAACAGAAAGATGGACTGGATTATTTTAATATATTTAGTCCTGTAGCATGTCATCCGTTAATTCGTTTAATGGATGGCACAAATGGATGACGGTGCTATTAATGAATCCATTAATAGCAGCGTCAGACTGGATGAAAATCATGTTATTCGATATAAAAACGGCATTCCTACATGGGAAACTAAAAGAAAAATGATATATGTTTCAACCAGAGGGATTTAATGATGAAAGTGGAAAAGTATGTGAACTACATAAAAGTTTGTACGGGCTAAAACAGGCACCAAAAATATGGAATCAAGAGATTACTAAATATTTTATGATGGTATGCGGCTCATACGGTTCCGACGTATTGTGCCCTTAGGTGTTTTGACCAAATAGGATCGTGGCTCTGGAAGTTTCTTTATCACTTCACTGTATGTGCACTGGATTGCCTTCTTTTACTACAGACAGATCTGTGGCTCAGTGATGTTAATTGAAATAATATTGTTGACGTTCCCCATTTTCTTTTTCTTCTGTGCACAGTTTCTCAGTGTTGATAGACTTTGGCATCAATCTATTGTTTGTTATTGGCAAGGTAGTTCTTAGGCGTCTCCCGAATAACAACTCAGCTGGACTAAATCCATCTACCAAAGGAGTTGAATTTTGATCCCACTTTTAAATATTTTGACAAATGCCTCTGCCATTCCGTTTTATTGGGAGAATTTTGGGGAACTGGTAATATGGCGAAATCCGTATTCTTTAGCGAATTTGTAAAATTCCGATCCCAATATCTGTTAGAATTGTGTTCCGTTGTCACTTCTGACAACTTCTGGACAACCATGTCTTGCGAAGTTGTGTTTCATAAATTCGAAAATATTGCAAGCTTTAAGTCCTTTTAACTTTTCGAGCTCTAAATATCACGAGTAATAGTCTACCATAACTATATTCCATTTTCCGTCGAGTTTGAACAGATCAACACCGACCTTTTGCCATGGACGCTGAGGAAAATCCCAGCTCATAAGTGTTTCGTGGTTGTTTGTCCTCTGTTCAATGCAGTTAGAACAACTTTTTACCATTTCGACTATTTCAGTCGAAATGTCTGGCCACCACAATGTATCCTTGCTCGTGCTCTGGTTTTTGACACCCCTAGATTCCCCTCGTGTAAGCACTTTAAAATCTCTGCACGTATTTTGATTTGTACAATTAATGCTACCCCACCATCAGAAGGTCATTCTGCACTGTAATTTCATCTCTGTGACTCCAGTATTTTCGTAATCCCCGTGAGAGTGTCTCTCTTGCTGGCCAATCCGAAGTCGCAAATTCTTTTAACTATTTACAAACATCGTCGCAATTTTGTTCGTGCCAAAGTCTAGCTAATTTCTCATCGCTGTTTTCCATGATAAATTGAACATACGCTATCGTATCTTGAATCAATTCATCACTGAATAGGACTTCTTGATAAAGTGTCTGCTAGCACTAATTTCTTTCCTGAGTGTAGTAGATTTTATATGCGAATCTCATTAATCTGATTCTAAATCTTTGCAGACGAGGTGATAGCTCGTCTATATTCTTATTTGTAAATATGGATACCAAAGGTTTGTGATCTGTGTCGATAAAGATATCTAAGCCTGTTATATAATTTTCCAATTTAACGCATGCCCAGGTTAGAGCTATGGCTTCTCTTTCAATGTTAGCTGAGTTTCTTCCCGGATTATTTAGCGTTCTCGATACATATGCAACTGGCCTTACCACTCCTTCATGCTCTTGTAACAATGCGACCCTTAAGCCCGGCATTGAAGCATCCGAAGAAATTATGGTTTTCTTATTTGGGTCGAAAATTTCCAAAACCGGAGCACTGGATACCATATTTTTAATAGTGTCGAAAGCTTGCTGTTAGCCCCAGTACCAGTCTATATCTTTTCTCAACAGATCATTCAGAGGTTTGCAAATCGCTGACTTATTTGCAATCGAATGGCCCACGAAATTTAGCATACCCAAAAATCTCATTACCTCTTTCGCGTTGCTTGGTTCTTTCATATCCGTAATTGCCCCGACCTTTTCTTCTCGATACCAATTCCATATTTACAAACTTTAGTGCCTAGAAATATTATTTCTGCTTGTAAAAATTTACATTTTTCCTTATTCAGTGTCATCCCTGCTTCCTGCAGTTTTTTCAGTACTGAGCGAACTCTTTTGTCGTGAGTTTCTACATCTGGACCAATCATTAAAATGTCGTCCATATGACATAGAACTCCTTCAAGGCCGCTTTAGATTTTTGACATGACCAACTGAAAAATTTCGCGTCCTGCTGTTATATCAAAAGGCATTCTATTGAAAACAAACCTTCCGAATGGAGTTAAAAAACATGTCAATTGTCTTGAATTTTCCGACAATTTGATTTGCCAGAAACCAGAGTTTGAATCAAGTTTTGTAAAGTATTTGGCTCCCGCAAGCTGTCCTAACGTTGATTCTACGTTTGGTATTGGATGAATTTATCTTTTTATAGAATGGTTAAGCTTTGTCAAGTCTACACAGATTCTTACCTTACTTCCCTTATCAACCACTACCATTGGGGAACACCAATCCGTCGGTTCTTCTACTTGTGAAATAATGCCGTACTCTTGCATTCTTTTAAACTCGCTTTCAACTCTTTTGAGGAGAGGAAGGGGAGCTTTTCTAGGAACTGTGGTAGAGTAAGGTTCATAGCCTGGTTGTTGTTTTATTTCGTATTCGTAAGCTAGTCTACCTATATCGCCCCAGAGTTTCAAAAATTCCTTAAAAAAATCGAGCTTAGAGTTCTTAATTTCATCAATGACTTTAATTTAATTTAAGTCCTCGATAGCTTGTCGACGTAATAAGGCGGTTTGTACTCCCTCGACTATGTATACAGATTGATTGGTGGACCTACCGTTATAATAATAATAATAATAATCTTTATTCTGTAAAAATTGAGTACATAGTACATAGAATGTGTCAAGACTACCAGTAGCCCAATATATAATAATATAGTATTAATCTTATTCTTTTAAATTGGCACATGTCGTCTCATCAACAAATTCCCTTATATCATAGTATTTTCTTGTTAATAAAAATGCTTTTAGCTTCTTCTTCAGTACTGTTGGAGATGATTGATTAATTTCTTTCGTTAATTTATTATATATACGCATACTTAAATTTAACATTCCGCCATCGATAAAGGCTTTTCTGGTTTGCATAGGTACAAGATTCTCCTTGTTTCGAGTGTTGTAACCATGTTCCAATTGATAATTTTCAGAGAGATTTGAATTATTTTTTACAAACATAGCACATTGCATAGTATATATGTCGATGGCAGTTAATATTTTTAGGCGTTTGAAAATGGATTTTGCATGGTCGTCTACTTTAGCGTGTACCATTACGCGCACAAATATTTTTTGTATTTTTAATACTTTTTCCATATTGGAAGAGTTTTCCCAGAATAGAATACCATATTTAATGTACCTGTATACGTGGGAATAATAAACTTGCATCATCGTGTCTAAATCAACATTGTCTGGAAGTTTATATAATATATAAATTGATGTTGATATTTCTTTTAAAAGCTTCTCTGTATGTACTTTATAGCTTATATAGGTTTTAATCCAGAAACAACCCTAGAAATTTTACATGATCTGATCCCGTGATAACATTATTATTTATCTCTATTTTTTCAATATCATTTCTAATGAAGAGTTTATTTGTTATTTCAACATTTAATTTCAAGGAGTTATCGTCAAACCATTTATTTAAACATGTAAATGTTTCTTCAATATTTAATGTCATCTTTAATTTTCCTGCGAAAGAATACTGTTGTATCATCAACATATTGAATTATTTTATTTCTTGTGACCTTTGGAAGTTCATTTACATAAAGAACATAAAGCAACGGGCCTAATACTTATTCTTGTATACCATGTTTTACCGTCAAATAGTTTGAGAAAATTTGATTTTTGGTATTAGCCTTAGTAGAAGTAATTTTGACACATTGTTGTCTATTTGATAGATACGATTGAAGCAATTCCCAAGCCCTCCCTCTTATTCCATAAGAGGTTAGTTTATGTAAGACCAAGCTTGTTTCTGTTGAGTCAAAAGCTTTACTTAGATCTAGAAATGAAGAAGCTGTAAACTCATTATTGTTTAGAGCTTGAAATACCTCGATAAAAGACTTGAAAATTGCCTGATCGATCAATCTTTTTTTAATAAAACCATGTTGTTCTGGTGCTTATATGTTATATTTTTCAATAAAACATAATCCGACCAAAAACATAAATGTAAGAAAGGGCCGAGTTTTCGGGAAAATCCTTAATGTAATAGATCCTTCTTAAAAAGTGATAATAAGACAGTAAGGACCGAGCTATTTACATAGTAATATATGAAGTCTGGAACTATTTACAAAGTAGCCCTTTCTTCCATATCATCACTTTTTAAGAAGCAACTATTGTATGAAGTCTAGAGGTGTTTTCTTTGTAAATAGCTCGGTCCTTAATCTCACATCATCACTTTTTAAGAAGGAAGTATTACATTAAGGATTTTCCCGAAAAATCGGCCCTTTCTTACATTTATGTTTTTGGCTGGATATCAATCCTTTTTGAAAAGCTTCAATATACGAAGCCGAAAGCTTCGCACAAAATGCTACGCGTTTTGTTACTCTTCACGTATGCTTTGCGTTTCTTTACGCTTCGCGATACTTTACTATTTTTAGATTCACATATACAAAGGAGACCGCTTTGCGTTAAATAGCGTCAACTGGCTATGCTCTTGAAAGGCTTAAACATCAATATAGTATGGTTGTTATATAATAATGGTGACAATGAGAAATCAAACTCTTTAAAGCAAAAAATTCAAAATCGGTTCATAAATGACGAAGTTCTGAGCTAAAACAATTAAATGTGTAACACTTGTAAGTTTATTGTATAAAATCTCATATATGTACGGTATTGATCAACAGTATAATAGAAATGTGTTAGAAGTTCTCCACCAAATGCAAAAAACCCCATCTTTCTACCATGAATAGAACTTTAGGGGGTTGTTTTCCCATCTTTTTAGGGAGCGGTAAGGAAAAGTTTTAAGTTTTTCTAATTATCTTCTTAATTTGTTGCTATTAAGCGTCGAATGCAAAAAACCACATCTTCCTAGAATGTATAGAAGAAAATGGGTGCTTATAGGGGTGTTTTTCCATTTGTGAATGGTTGCGATTGGAATATTTACTCTATACTAAAATAATCCTGTTAATTTAATCCAGTTCCACGTTGAATAAAAAAAACCCGTTTTTTCTAACATGAAAAGAAGTGAAGAGGGCAGTTTTAGGGGTGTTTTTCCTCTTTTTGGGGATCGCGATGTAGGTTATGAAATTTTCGTTGTATTTTGGTAATTTGACTTTATTTTGGGCGATTGGAGAAAATCCCATCTTTCTGCCATGAATAGAAGTTAAAAGGGTAGCTTCGGGGGTGCTTTTCAGATTTTTTTTGGGAGGAAGCGATGAAAGTTTTTAGGTCTTTCTAACATGAATAGATGTGAAAAGGGGTGTTTTTCCCATTTTCGGAGGTTTCCGATGTAGGTAATGAAATTTTTCAAAGTAATCTATTAATATAACTTTAAAAAGAAAATCCAATCTCTCTAACTAGAATTGAAGTGAAATGGCAATTTTACGGTTTTCTTTATTTTCGGGAAGGAAAATATGCGATATTATTTCGATGTAGGAAGTATTTTGTTAACTTGACTTTATTTCGGGTCTATTGGTTAAAATTCCATCTTTCTAGCATATAAAAAACAGAAAAACGTTATGAGTTAGGAGTTGCAACGAAAAAATTGAAGTTTTCCGATTTTTTCCGTCGGTTTCAAGCAAGTTCATGTCAAAAATCATGCCAAAAATCGCAACTTCCTAGCTTGAGTCAGTCAGCTTCTCTTTCAGCTTTATAGTATAGCAAAAATGTCCATCGATCATAGCTAATATATGTCGAAAATCAACATCTGTAAAATTTATATATATATATATATATATATATATATATATATATATATATACATATATATATGTACATTTATATATATATATAAATATATTTATATATATATATATATATATATATATATATATATATATATATATATATATATATAAATATATTTATATATATATATATATATATATATATATATATATATATATATATATATATATATATATATATATATATATATGTGTGTGTCTGTAATCACTCTGGCGGTGATTACAGAATGGGCCATAGGGTTAAAGTGCAATAGTTTTTACCCCAATATTAATTAATAATCTACTAATTAATTTGTTAATAAGCAGACAAAAAAACACTTTGTATTTATGTTTTCTACAAGGTAGTTTACTTATTATATACATATATATATGGGAATTTATATAATTATAATTTCATTACCTAAATCTACGTAAAACATTAGGGGTAAATTGTTTAAATGACAAAAAAATTTGGTTAAAATTTATTACGTAATAAGTTTTCTTAAAGTAAAATTTTTGTAGTATGTTTCTAAAATTTTATATAACGCGGCAAGTTGTTTGGCAAAATTCCTGAAAGGAAATAAAATATTGACCGCTAGAAAGTGATTTGAGTATTTGAAGGAAATTCTCTCGAAGATAAAGCAGCTCCTGCGTAATTTTGGATGATTTCAAATATTTAAAAACTTACCACGTTATAAATAAAATTTTAAATTATAAAATTATAAAAACATACTAAAGAAAACTAACGAAATATTATTTCAACCTAATTTTTTCTTACATTTAATCAATTTACCCCTTATGATAACAAGAAAACTCGTATTATACCTCGTCATTTACAATTAGCAATTCGTAATGATGAAGAATTAAATAAATTATTATCTCGTGTAACAATTGCCCAAGGAGGTGTATTACCAAATATACAAGCAGTGCTATTGCCAAAGAAAACTGAAAAGAAAGCGTAAATTATATACATTGGATTATTGATAATAATATTAATCGATCATAGGCCTTTTTAATAAAAGGCCACAAATTAATGTGAAATAAGAGTGATATATTTTTATTAAAATAACTATATAAAATTTAGTATCTTGATTTATTTCGATTATAACTTCTAAAATAATCGATTTTTTCTTCTTCAGATAATTGATTATCAACGTAACAGTCTTTGAACTTATTCCACAACAACATCATATTCCACAACAACGTGCTGCATGCAATTGTTTTGATATATATAACAAAGATAATACGGCAATTGGCAGCTCGGATTCGAAGAAATGGCTTGACCCGTTGGCTCCGGTTCACAAAAAAAAATTCGTTACGCAGAAGCTGCGTCAACTTAGCGAATTTCCTTAGAATACATAAATCACTCACTAGCGGTCATATTTTTAGTGTGATCAAAATGCCTTAAGCCATTTTCAGGGGTGTATTTCCCATTTTCGGAGGTTTACGATATAGGTAATGAAATTTTTCAAAGTAATCTGTTAATTTGACTTTATAAAGAAGTGAAATGGCAATTTTACTTCATTTAATTGGAGGGGGGGGGGTGATATGCGATGTAGGTAATGAAATTTTTCAAAGTGTTCTGTTAACTTGACTTTATTTCGGGTCGATTGTTGAAAATTCCATCATTTCAGCATGTATAGAACTGAAAAATTTTGTAAACTGTAATTTTGGGGTTTTTTTTTTCGATATTTCTGGAGGTTGCAATAAAAAATATTAAGTTTTTCGAAATAACCTCCTAATTTGTAGCTATTAAGCGTCGATTGCAAAAAACTGCATCTTGTTGCATGTATAGATTAAAAAGGTTGGTTTTTTACAAGTTCGAAGGGTTGTGATGAAAAAATTTTCTTCCTTCAAATAATTCTGTTATTTTGAACCTGTTTCACGTCGAATGGAAAAAAACCGATCTTTCTATCATGAATAGAACTGAAAAATAAAATTTTCCGGGGGGTTGCACTGAAAAAATTGAAGTTTACCGATTTAAAAATAATAATAATAAATAATAATTGATCAATGCAAAATATAATAAAAAAACTAAAATGAGAATATAAATTAATGTTTACAAAATTACAAAAAAAAAACCAACTGCACACAATGTCCACCCATCCAAGTACTTATTTTAATCAATGTGGCATAACTTTAAACACAATACGACAACAACTGTATTCAACATGACATTGTCACTATCATCTGTTAAAGAAATGTTTTGAGTTCATTGTGTTTTCGACCTGGTTCTTTAGGATGATATGGTCTAATACAATTAATATTCATTTACCTATGTGTCATCCAATCAGATAGGACTCTAAAAATATCAACGAATAAGATAAATGCATACGTTCTAATGCTAATTTGATTAAAACGAAAATTGTACAAATTTTCTTTTTTCCGATACAATTTACCAGTTTTCGCAATTTTCCCGTCGGTTTGGGTACTAGATCTACCCGTATGCCAAATATCAACTTTACAGCATATCTGGAATTATCGTAGAATATTGATCTATTAGTTACCAAAAATTGGGGGTTTTACCGCGAATTTTGTGTTTTTGAGGTGAAATAACTTTTAAACGGTTAATTCGTTAACGATTATTGAAAAAACCGGGTTCTTATAATTCCGTAAAGTATCGATAATTCGAAATTTCAACACTGTAGCTCTTTTCGTTCAGAAGATATTTCGGGGTCAAATCAACTCCTAATATTTCCATATGTAATAGCACTGTTGTGAAAAGTCCGAATGTGTCCCTTAAACTCAGCCTTACGCACTACCGTGCTCTAGATAACCTATTAAATATTTCAAATATTATTGAAAAAACCGGCAAGAGGGAAACTGGTCTGTAATTATTTAATTTCTTTAATCAGATTTTTTAAAGACTGGCAGAACCACAGCCTTTTTTAGCAAATCAGGAAAAATACCTGTTGGCAGTGTTTTATTTAGCACGTTTAGTAATGGATTGAGAAATATGAATAAACATTGTTTCACAATCCTGGCTGTAATTTCGTCCCATCCAAACTAGTTTTTATTTTTTAAATTCATTATAATATTTTGCAATTCAACCTCATCACAAGGAAAAAGAAACATTGTTCTGTTAAGTTTAGGAATGTTTATGTTAAAGTTTGCATTTTTTAAATTCAAATTTTCAGCCATGTTCGCAAAAAATTGATTAAAAGCATTAGATATGCCATCGTTAACTGTAATTATCTTACCTGTTCGATTACATATTGCTCGCATTTCAGTTTCATGTTTATTTGGCTGCGTTCTATTTACTATTACTATTTACTACATCCCAGGTAGCCCTACCTTTGTTGTGAGAGTTTTCAATTTTTCCACAGTAATATGCCCTTTTAGCCTTTTTTATTCATGTTTTAAGATAATTGCAAAACATTTTATAATGCTTTTTAAGCCTGGTATTTTCTGGGTTTTGAAACTTAGTTTGTCACCAAAGTCTGTTCTTTTCCTTAGAAAGTTCCCTAATTTCAGCAGTGTTCCATTCATTTCCTTTTTTAGTGCCAACAAATACTTTTTTACGCACTGTTTCAAAATCATCCGCATTTAATGATTTAACAATACCAGATTCTGGATTATCTTTAAATTTTTCAGTATCGTCAGCTATTAATACGTCTTTGTAACTGCGGTTGCCTGAACTGCTGGTTGTCGTTGACATTAGAAAATTTTTTGTTTTTTGTTTTTTTTTGTTTATCAGTGTTTACCAGTATGCCTATGTTTTCTTTTGGACAAGGAAGTTTATTTTTTGGTGTGTTCACATTTTTTTATATTTTGTGCTTCATTTTCTATATTTTTGGTGAGTGAAACATTCAAATTTAATTTTGCTTCGAGAAGTTTATTTTTATCATTCATATCTTGTATCAAGCGATTCAATAATGCATTTTCTTGTTTCAAAAAGCAATTTTTCTGTACAATAACTTCCACTGGTACGTATCTACTTTCCTCAGGCATGAATATAAGGCTGCATTGTTCTTCATTTCTTTGTTTGCTAGATCTGTTTTCTGGTCTTGGCGTTATGTCAAGACACTTTAGACATTCCCAAAATTTTATTTCTTTTGAGTCTGTAATTCTTCGAAGTTCTTCGAGGCACATATTTATACACTCGATATGATAATATTCATCACATTTACTACATCTTATGAAGTCTGTATAACGATCAATAACTTTTTTACATTTATCACAGGTTATACCATGTCCTCCACCCATGGCGGATTCTGATCTTATACGATAATACCGCTTTAAACGAACCATAAACATTTAACCTATTATTATCTGCACCTACTAAAATATTTTTCTGATTAGTATCAATATTTATATTGGATAACTTACACATTCGTACAAATTTTTTCGGTACCACATTGACGCCAGCCCCAGTATCTATTTTGAATTAAACTTCATGGTTATCAACCTTTATATTTTTGATCCATCCCGTTTTTGTATCATTTTGCCGAATTGTATTGATGTAAAATGTTTGGTTTTGATTACTAGAATCCCTATTTTCCATACTTATTTCGCTTACTTTATTTTTCTTCAAACATACTTCTGCATAATGGCCAATTTTTTTACATAGATTACATCGTGCTTTAGAAGCTGGGCAATATTTTCTGTCATGACCAGTCATTCCACACCATTAAAATTTTTGATCAGTCATGTCGTTTCTATTTTGATGATTTTGAAAACTTTGGACTTGTTCAAATTGTTTTGAGTTTTTAGGTTAAGAGATTTGGTTTACGCTTGATGGATTTCCTAATATTTCATTTTGTTTTTCTAATATTTCTTTTTGTTGAGCTGTGCTGACAGCTTTTTCAAGTGTCAAAATTTCTTCCAATTGTAATCTCTCGCCAATGTTTTTGTTTAGTAGGCGAACAACCAATCTGTTTTGAATGAGTTCATCACGTAGACCTTGCTATTTTTCGTAATTACAATTCTCAGATAATTCATATAATGCAGTCAAATAATCTTTAAGAGTTTCGCCGGTTTGTTGTATTCTCGAACTAAATTTCGCTCGTTTCAAAAAATAAATTTCATTCTTTTGCGGAATAAAATATTTGTTGAACCTATCAATTACGACGCTTTACTGATTTTCTTCTTCTTTGGTCAGCTTGAAACTTAAAAAAATGTCATGTGTAGACAATATAATGCACAATTATTGTTATTTTTGCAGTCGGTGTCAGCCAATAAAAATATTAATAATAATAATAATAATATTTCCCTCCCGTGGGTCCACCTTGATGTGGTGGGAGGGCCTAGTACCTAGCCTGCAAGCCTGCAGTAGGGGAAGCTAACGGACCCAAACTTTTCAATGTTGGCATCAGTGTGCAAATATCGCGCACTGTCATCATTGTCATCGTTGGTTTCGGTGTGTGGTGTTTGTGCACTGTCTCAACATAACTTGTCGGCCACTTCATCTGGCCGACATTGTCTCCGTTGACGACGTTGAACTGTTGAGGATAGCTGAGGGTGGAGCCTCAGTTTCTCCGAGATCTGATTTGAGCTTACTTTGCCGAGGCAGGGTGTGCTGGCCTTAGCCATCAGCCACGTCAGTCCTTAGTAGGATAGTGTGCAATGGATGCAGAGATCGGAATCTGCATTGCTTCGGGGGAGTTCCAGCCCGTTCGCGTATTCCGGGACTGTTGAAGTGGAGTTCAGGCCCCAGAGTACTGGGGTAGGGCTATTAAAGTCCGAGGGTATATCCATGCCCGGCTATTCAAACCTGCTCCTTTGCACACGATGGCTGGTTTTTTATAAGTTTATGGATCATGAAAAAACCCATAAACAAACGGAAATGCAACCTTCCGTAAAAGGAGG
The DNA here is from genome assembly GCA_963920215.1 of Nineta flava. Classification (NCBI taxonomy): domain Eukaryota; kingdom Metazoa; phylum Arthropoda; class Insecta; order Neuroptera; family Chrysopidae; genus Nineta; species Nineta flava. The sequence goes on along the minus strand of OY986044.1, from coordinate 7,858,600 downwards.
CCCGGGTGGCGTCCCGGTTATCACCGAAACATCGGGGGACCCACCCCCTAAAGATAAAAGGAAATTCCGTGGGAACCTGGTATCGCTTCCAGGTTCCCAAAAGCAAGTTATTTTAAAGAATTTTCTAATTAAGAAAAACGGTGACTCATGCGACTTTAAGTCGGTGAGCCCTTTTTTAATAGCAAAAAATTTGTACGAAGGTGTAGAACGTCTTAAAGATTAAAAAAGTAAACAACTGGTTGTTGGTCGAGACTTTTGGCGACAAATCGACAAATGAAAAACTTTTATGTCTAAAGATGCTAGGCGATCATGAGGTGGAAGTGTCACCCCATGGAACTTTAAATAATTCCCAGGGGGTGATCTTTTGCAGAGACCTCATGATTTGCTCCATTGAAGACATAGCAGAAAGTCTGCCCGACCAAGAAGTTAAAGAGGCCCGATGGATTAAGTGGAGGCAGGATGGTGAGTTGAAAGAATCACCTCTCCTCCTACTTACCAGCAACCATCGACGCTGGCATTCACAAAAAAATCCCCGTGCGTCCGTACATTCCAACACCGATGCGATGCTATCTGTGTCAAAGATACGGACACACGGCAAGTAGATGTGAAAGGCCTCAAATTTATGTCTGCGGGGAGCCATTTCACGAAGGAAAACCGTGCAATGAGCCAATTACATGCGTGAACTGTGGGGGTAGTCACTTGGCAAAATCGATGAACTGCCCCAAACACAAAGAGGAAATTGCTTTCGAGAAAGTGAGAGTTCTGGATAAGCTCACTTGTCGTGAGGCGCACAGGAGGGTGATGGGCTCCAACCCTCGCACTCAGCCCAAGTCCAGGCACTCCTTTCCCTTCAGCTGACGCATCAACTCTGGCCAAAGAGCTTGAAAATCATCAGCGAGTTTTTAAATAAATAAAAATGAGAAGGTCAAGCGTCAGCACGGCCAGCAAAAGTTATTTAAACTTCTCCGGAGGGGCCTATTCAGGTTCCTCCTAAAACAACAACCAAACGAAAAAGAGAGACCATAAGGACTGACGTGAGATTTTCGGAGGTGGCAACCAATAAGCCCACCTCTGGCCCACATCTGGAGAGGTCCAGACATCCGGCTTCAACATCGCTGGGAGGTATCCCAGCGCGCAAGCTGCGCTCGAGTAGCCTCCCGCATCGGGAAAAAAGGGTCGTAGTTTCTGACAGGGTGACGTCAGAGACGGATTCAGATTACATCACTTTCTCCGACAAGGAGACGAACAAAAGAGAAAGAAGAGGCTGGCCGAAGGGGAAACCCAGAAAGTGTTCCTACAACTTTCTGGGACAACCCATCCAAGCCAATAGAAATGGTAAATATATTACTGTGGAATTGCAATGGTATTAAACAACGCTACTGTGAGCTAAACATGCTTCTGGCAGAGCAAACATCTATGTGTATATGTATACAAGAAACAGATATTAGACCGGCGGAGACCCGGTAGTTATAACCCTGAAGATTTGCCAGATTTTCAAGCAAGGGGAGGTGTCGCAATATTAATAAGGCAGGGCCTATCTTCGCCTTGAAACTCTCCTACAAGCTATAGCTGTTAGAATATTTATACAAGAATATCCCCTAAAAGCTATAGCTGATAGAATATTATCCGGACTTGGATTAGGGTATCGAAGATCTGGCACGTTTAACCTTGCAACTTCCAAAACAATTTCTGATGCATGGTGATTTTAACGCTCACAGTCTATTGTAGGGCTGTGAGCATAGAGACGCACGTGGAAGACTCATCGAAAGTTTTTTGGATGAGTCAAACACGTTTCTTTTAAATACCGGTGAGAAAACACGATTAAACGTCAGAACTGGTGAGATGTCAGCAATTGATCTGACACTATGCTCAACGGCTCTGGCTCATCAACTGGAACGGATTGTACTTCCTGATCCTTGTCGGCGTGACCATCTACCCATCAAAATTTCTCATAACTCACCGATCAGTCCACATCCTACTTCGCCAAGGCGTCTTCGTCGAGCCAACTGGGCCAAGTTCCCACATTGGGCGGAGACGTAGAAGAGGATGTGTGCAAAATAACCCGAGTCATTGTAAGTGTACATAAGTAAGTTTTTCGGCATTCCACCTAAGAGAAAAAAAAAGTTCCCTGGTGGAATGATGTCGTGAAAGTAGCAGTTGCAGAGAAAAAGCGGGTGTTTAACAAACTGAAAAGACGCCCCACGCCGGAAAATTTGATAGCCTTTAAAAGAAGAAGTTCAATAGCAATAAGAATTATTCGAGATCAAAAATGGCTATCTTGGGAGCATTATATTTCGGCCATCAACACATCCACACCATCTTTGGAGGTATGTAGGAGGGTGAAGGCTATTTCGGGAAAATTATCTTCATCACCGGCACCTGCTCTCTACGCGAGCCGAAATCGCTGAGTGTTTAGCGGAGAATTTCAAGCACGTCTGCAGCTCCCAAAATTATGACCCGGATTTCTTGCGGATCAAGATGCATCACGACGAACATGATGGTCTCGATTTTTTCTCACATGAATCCCTCCAGTATAACAACGATTTTACAATGCAAGAGCTACTGTAGGCGCTAAAGGGGTCAAAAGATACATCACCTGGTCCCGATACAATACATTATGCCATGATCCAGAATCAGCCTTATCCTGGTAAGTGCGGATTACTGGATCTATATAACTATTATTATCCGGCTGCTTAAAGAGGGTAATGATTCATCGCAACCATCAAGCTACCGTCCAATATCTTTGACTTGCTGCTTCAGCAAGATATTGGAAAAATTGGTGAACAGTCGTCTCGTCTGGTGGCTGGAAACAAATCATCTGATAATATCAGACAGGTTTCCGCCAATACCATTCGACGACGGATCAAATTGTTTGCCTTGAGAATGCCATTCACGACAACTTTCTCCGGGGTTATCACCTTGTGGAAGTGTTCTTCGACCTGGAGAAGGCATATGATAGGACTTGGAGGTATGGCATTCTCTGGAAGCTGCATGACTGGAGTCTAAGAAGATCTCTCCCTCAGTGCATTCAAAGTTTTATGTGTGACCGCAAATTTCGTGTCCGGGTGGGTGGCACTGACTCTGGGATCCATTCCCAGGAGAATGGTTTTCCCCAAGGCTCGACGCTTAGTGTCACCCTTTTTGCTGTAGCGGTCAATCACATCGCAGCTTCAGCCCCGATTCGTCAATGTCTGTATGTTGGTGACCTTGCAATTTTTTATGGAGCTCCATCAATGGATAAATTTGAAACGAGACTCCAACAGTGGTCCATTTCTGTAGAAAACGCAAGGCCCATCCTAATCCAATCCTTTACATAAAGGGATACCGCCTTGGATGTACCGACTCTATTAGGTTTCTGGGACTTGTCTTTGACAAGAAATTAACGTGGTGTCCACGCCTCCAATCCCTGGCAGCGAGTTGTCGCAAGGCAATGAATGTGCTTAAGGGATTGTCTGGTATATCGTGGGGTGCGGACCGGCAGATGCTACTGTGGCTCTATTCATCGTTGGTTCTGTCAAGGACGGATTATGGCAGTGTAGTATTCTCCTCCACCCGGATGTCAGCGCTCAAAATCCTAGATCCTATTCACCACGCTGGCATTAGACTTGCTACAGGAGCCTTTCGAATGAGTTCCTCTATGCGTCTATGTGTAGAGTCAGGATTGCCCCCATTGAGGTTGAGGAGTGAGCGCCTGCTCCTTAATTATGTCGCTGGGAGATGAGCTAAATCCAATCATGTCAACTTCTCGGTTCTCATCAGAAAATCCAGATTTCTGAGGACACTCTTTGAGAGACGTGCCACGGTCACCAGACCTTTGGCTGTTCGAACGCAGGAGCTTTTAGAGAGTCTTAATTTCGAATTCGCTCAGGTACTTCCCTATAATTTTCATGAAGTACCTCCTTGGCTGATTCCAAAGGTAAGGTGCCGCTTTGACCTAGCTGGTCTCCGTAAAGAAGAAACCAGTTCCCAGTTCTATCGGACCTGCTTCCAACAGCTTTTTAGCGAATACAATGACTCTCTGTGCGTGAATACGGATGGATCTAAAACCGTTTCTGGTGTGGGGAGCGCTATTGCCATTGGCAATAGGTCACACACTTGGACGGTCTCCCCACAGGCATCCGTGTACACTGCTGAGTTATATGCAATTTTGCAAGCTCTGCGATATTGTGAAGAGTTTTCGAACCTTCACAATACATTCCTCATTTGTTCCGACTCATTGAGCGCGCTGTAGGCACTAATGTGCTCGCTTTCAAGGGACTCTCTGGTGCAAAACATCCAAGCGATACTCCACGTGCTCCAGCAAATGTCCATTGTTTTTGTATGGACGCCTGGGCACGTGGGCGCCTGGGCTGCGTGGGTCGAGGCTGATTCAGACTACCAAGATCTAATTCCAATACGCCCAGAGGACCGGAAAGTGTGCATACATTTCAAAATTAATGAAAAATGGCAGCGTGAGTGAAACAACCTCACGGATAAGCTCAAACATGTCAAGCCAAGCATTAATAAGATGCCGGCACCTGTAAATCTGAGCCGTAGAGAGAGTGTGGCCCTTACACGTTTGCGAATGGGCCACACTCAAATCTCGCATGCATATTATCTTCTCTGCGGTGAGGATCAGCCATGGTGCACTGTTTGCAAGACAGTGCAAACCGTGAGGCATATTGTTGAGCAATGTATAGTCTTTGAACCTTTACGGCAAAGACTACGGCTTCGAAAAATGTAGCACAAGCATTATCATTTAATGCGAGCTCCGTGAAGAGGATGATTCTTTTTTTAAATTAATCTCACCTTCTACGGAGACTCTAGGGGAAACATCTCATATTTTATAAAAGTCGTCTCTTTTATGTGTTTTTTTATGTACAGCCTCGTACAATTTTATCTTCTTTTTAAACGTTTTGTGTTTTTAATTTATTTATTGATTTTATCTGTGATATTGTGGGCCCTTACACCCACAATATCACATTTTATTACGCATAGTTTTATGTTTTATTGTTTTTATTGTAAAAGTGTTGGCTCTTTACATCCACACTATTACACGTTGTTATATTTTTTGTTTTTAATATTTTTTATTATTATCTAGTTTTTAAGTTATAATTTTTTTTTATTGATATCTAGTTTTTTTTTTTTTTTATCTGTTGTAGTTTTTTTTTTATCTGTTGTAGGTCTTTTACACCTTCACTGTAACGTTGTTATTTTGTAATTGTTGTTGTTTATAATTTGTTTTTGTTTTTTTTATAAAGTTTATTTTTGTTATTTTTTTCCTACCTTGGTAGTGTTGTGATATTCAATGTTTTGTTATGTTATTGCTTTTTTTTTAACCTGTGGGGGCTAATGAGCATCTTTTCGAAGCCCCTAAAGGGGGGTGGGTTTTAGTGGGTAGTCTGACTGGCCAGGAGTCAGCAAACACTTGTGCGTCAATGCATTTCCCACCTCCCTGCCGCAAAAAAAAAATAGTATGTACAAAATAAAATGAATTTTTGCGAATTCGGCAATATTTTTCGACAATATCCAACAATTCACTCATTTATTCATTTAAAATTAAATCGTAAACACAAGCCGTTGTTAGTATAACTAAACTACCTATATAATAAAACAAAACAATCATGTAGAAAACATAAATAATTTATATAAATACAATATTTTTTTGAAAAAAAAAACGACAATATTTTTTCAATTTCTCGTGGCTGACACCAACTACAAAAATAACAACAATTGTACATTATATTATCCTGATAATTTGGTTGTCTTTTAAGCAGTCTACACATATATTTAAAAATTTTTGCTTAGATGAACTAAAATTCACACAAGAATACGCAATTATTCTTTTACTTTTAAGTGCATTTTTGGTTATAAAATATTTGATTTTTGAAGTCGAGTTTCCATTTTGTCAAAACATTTTTTTAATAAATACATTTGTATTTCTTCACATAATTATGAAAATTTTTATCATAATTATGTAATGGTTGCTCCTTAAAAAGAGATGATATCTCAATTAAAGAGCCGAGCAATTTATAAATTAATGAGTTATAACTAAAATGTAAGAATATAAGTGCAAAGTAAAATGAAAAAAAAATTTGGTTGAAATAATTTATTTCGTAAGTTTTCTCATAGTATGTTTTTAAAATTTTATAACGCGGCAATATTTTACAATATCCAGTGTTGTACAAATAAAACATACATATTTAAGCAACAAATTGTATTGGAGTATATTTATTTATTTTTTATATCGTTCCCCATAATATACAAAAATCTGACATATAAACGCATTAAATACATTGTATTTTTATCCTCCAAAAAACATTTTTTCTTCTTTTTTTTTCTCTGCCGATTTTTTTTTTCCATTTTAGTGTATCCATTTTACTTTCGTTGTCTGAAGGAGACTCATACCGACTCAAGTGAAATCTGAAAACAAAAAAACGTTTTGTCCGAAAAATAAAAGTTAATTGGGTTCAAAAAATTGTTTCATCATAACCATCATGAATAACTAATCCACAAACCAACCTGGAACACCGTATACACCAAACGGATTTCTAAATCCCAACATCACGTCACCATCGCAAAGAACACCACCAGCACCAACCACTGTTATCGCGGCTCTAACCTACAACACCAATCAATATTATTTAGTACAACCGGACGGTAGATTAACATCCATCCCGAACCAGAATATACAACAAACGCAATATATTTACCAATATTTGCCAATTTCAAACATAGCGCGACCACCCAACACAACAGTGCCCTCTATGAGTTTTTTTAATAACACTCAGGCCCACGGTTTTAATACCCCTAAAGCGAAAGTTAGTCAAACTCAAACACTAACAGACCTGATGCAGATCCACGATCCAACGACATACTCTTGGATACTCACCGTCGTGTGCCTGATTTGACAAATTCCACACAGAACTTTCAGCCTGACACTCATCGCTTGTGTTCTGATATTCCCCTTACGGATGGTGATGATCCGGAAAAATTTCTCGAATTCCTGATAAAAGTTGAAAAAGTCATAAGTTTGAACCTGGTTCCATTAGGGAGTTTATTGCGCAATCTGACCATGTATACTGATGGTCAACTACAGCTTTGGTTAGCTCAATCTGCAGATGCGAGAGCGGATTGGAAATCGGTGAAATCCACCTTAATAAATTCCCTTTTTACTCCAACTCAGATTTCCCGATTACAGCTCACGAAAATATATCGTTTTCAAAGGGTCGATGAAAACCCAAAACAGTTCATCCATAGTTTAGAAACAACCGTCAAGGCCCTAAATATTTATGACGAATTTCAGATATGCACCCACATATGTGATGCTGCTTCAACTAGGTATCTTCAATACTTATCAAACGTGTTTCCTTCACCTTCGATCTTACAACAGCTCTACCAAATTGCCAAACGTGTCGACGAAGCAGCCACTAGATTTCAAGATGCTTAAAAGCGGGAACATTGTGAGAATCCAAAAAACTGATAACCACAACGAACGAACAGTTGAAACCACCACCAGGTCGAAAACTGTTTTTACTTCGCTGTCCAACAAATCGGAGTCTTAGTACAACAAATCCATACCCTTTAATATACAAGGCATCAAAATATAATGTATTGGTGGACACCGGTTTTTTATATAATATTATTCTTTCGGACTTGACTTAAAATCTCAAACACACCAAATTTCAAATAATCATAATTTTCATGAAAATCGCCATTGCGAATAATTCAAACATTACCATTGATAAATCTATCAACCTAAAAATAAAAATTGCAAACAATTCATGGAATATACAATTTTTAATTATAAAAAATTCACCTTTTCAAATAATTCTGGGTAACGAATTTTCACACCACGTCATGGCGAATTTGAATTCTCAACTCGACAATGTAACGTTCCAGAATTCAAGCAACAGCGCACCAATAGTTTTTGAAAATTTGAACAACCAACTTGTGTTACTTTTGGAAAATGAAGCCAAACTCCGAACGAAAGACTATGAACCTCTGCAGAAAATCAAAAATGCTTTTAAAGACGTACTCACCAATAGGATAGGATGTGCCACGCACCATACCATGAAAATATTACTGAAATATAGGACCCCCGTATACAAGCAACCATACAAAATGTCACCACCCAAAATGGCCATTTTGCAAGATATCGTTGACGATTTACTGCAACAAAGAGTAATCGAACGATGTGCGTCATCCTGGAGATCTGCGACGTTCCTGGTGAAGAAAAATGACGGTAAATACAGACTCGTTCATGATGAGAGGGACGTAAATAAAAAAATTCTCTTCGACCCCTTTCCACGCAGCCAAATAAGTGAATGTTTCAACTGTTTGAACGGATCGAAAGTATACTCAAGTCTTGATTTAACGTCGAGTTTTCACCAGGTATCTTTGTACTCCAAATCAATATTACAAAACGTCACCAGTTTTGAAATACCCAATGGGCAATTTCATTACAAGATGGCTCCAAAAGGTTTATCAAACAGCTCACAAGCCTTAAACCGAATTATGATGGACATCTTCGTAGACCTGAAATATGAATTTTGTATACCATATGTAGACGACCTTTCAATATATTCTGCGTCAATTACCGAACATTTCTAGCACCTGCAAGAAATCCTACATCGTTTGAGGAAACATGGACTTCCGGCAAAGCCAGAAAAATGTCGCTTTTTTATGACCAAATTAAAATATCTAGGTCATATTATAGATGAAAATGGCGTCTCGGTCGACCAGTCCAAGGTTCAAGCCATCAACGACCTCCCTTCTCCACGTAATATTAAACAACTAAGGAGCTTTTTGGGGATGACTGGACATGAGGTTCATAAAAAATTACGCAGAAATATGTGCGCCACTGAACAACTTACGCAAGAAGAACACAAAACCTATTTGCAAGGAAGAACACAAAGAGGCTTTCAATAAATTAAAAAGTGAACTTACCAACAGTCCGATCTTAAAATTTCCAGATTTTTTGATACACTTCTCCGTGAGGACTGACGCATCGGACGTAGCGATTGGAGTCGTACTTCTTCAAAAACATCACGGAGTCCTACATCCCGTCTCGTACACCTCTAGAAAGCTAACCGTTCCTGAAACAAGAACCCACATATATGAACGTGAAGCTTTGTCACTGGTTTCGTCCATAAATAAGTTCCAGAAATATCTTCAGCACGCCGAGTTCATTGTTCAAGTGGATAACGCAGCCCTATCTTATTTACTTAAACATGGCCGCAGCGCGAATAACTTAAACAGTAAATTGGCTAGAGGGATTCTCACATTGTCCAACTTCCGTTTTGAAGTCGAACACATAAGTGACACCACAAATAATATTGCTGATGCCATAAAGCCTTTATATGACGAGGAAGCTCCACCGATTTCTGACCCGATCTCCCATTTGACTCGATCCTGCATGTAACACCCGAGGATAAACTAATGTTTCCTAACGAATATCCTCCAATTTTTCCAAACTTCCGCATTGCTCAATCCGAAGACGACAGATGCAAAGACATCACTCTCCGTATTCGAAACGGAGCTGATGGTGAAAAAGACTTTGCACTTCACCGAGGTTTACTGTGGAAGAAAGTGGGAAAATCGAATAAATTCAGCACCTCAATACATCATATCCGATAATGCTAGTTATTTTAAGTCAAAAATATACATAGATTTTGTTATCGGTGTGCTGTAAAACTACGGTATTTACCTCCGCATAACCCAGGCCCAAATAAATCCGAGGCCATGAATAAAATTCTAATATCAAATATTAGTACACTACTTGAATCCACGGCATCAAAGCACAGTGCTTGGGATGAATTTGTAAAAACAGTTACTTTTGCATATAACAACTCGTTTTCCGCAACAACGAATACAACTCCTGCTTCTATTTTCTTCGGGAGAGGGTTAGTAATGCCTTTGGATCATTTGTGGAAAATTCACAGAGTATTACCTATGACAGCACGACCATCTAGGGACATTGTTGATCATTTCCTGAAGAAATCTTTACACAAAAGGAAGGAAGATTTTAATAGAACCAAACGTCCACATAAATTTATAGTCAATGATGCAGTTATTCTAAGAAAAAAACAGATATCTGTGCATGGAATTTCGAAAAAAAAATTTGCAGTTAAGTACTTGGGCCCATATCAAATTATAAATTTCAAAACAATTAACACCGTAGTTTTAAGAAACCTAACAAACGGTAAAACCTTGAAATGTCATTTACAGTATATTAAAAAATAGAATAAGCGCTCCACGATCGGAAACTGAAGGAATGATACAAATGCTTCACGTACCTATCCTTTTGCTAAACCACACTGGAATCGATACAGTCGAATCGTGGAAAGAATCCAAACAGTACACCCCGGGTCATCACTAGTCCGACCGCCAGTCCATCGTGGGGTTTGTCTAATGATTCTTGGGACGAAAGTTATTATCAGATCGATGTCACAAAATTCTTCTACGGGGGGGGGGGGGCTTTAGCACCAACAACCTCCATACAGCATCCAAAAAATCATTCCACCTGTACGTCACGTACACCCTCAACACCAAGAACCAAGCCTAGAGATAAGGGGGGAATTATGTTGTGAAATTATTTCAGATTTGGCGTTTTATTGTTTTTTAAATTAAAATATATAATTTAAATAATTCTTTATTAAAGTAACACCATCTGTTACATGAACTTTCATTTAACGTGACAGTTCAATTCATCTATACGCGCCAAATTTGAGATAATTTCAAAAACATATTAATCAATCAATACGTTACGTATTACTGCAACCAAATTGAACTCCTTTCTCAAGGTCAGGACAGGAATGTTATTCAATTAAAAAAATAAAATATTTAGGATCCATTTCATGTATTAATTTTTTATATATTATTCTTTTAAAATTTTTCATTTGAGAGACATCTCCGGAATGTACATGTTTTGTAAGGTTTGAGATTTTGTATCTGAAATAACCAACATTAACATAAAATAAATAAGACCATCGAAGTGCCAATTTGTTTTTTTTTTAATTATCTAGTTACCTTATAAACTACCTTTGGAGAAGTTGTGGAGATTTATTTACTGAAACCATCAACGTTATAAAATTCTGAAGCAGTAGTCGACATTTGGTAAACCACGTGAAATTCGAGGGTTACATTTCGTCGCAATAATAATTAAACGTAAGTTATTCGCTTTTTAATATTTCATTAACTTCCCCAAAATTTGTTCAACTCACGTTTCCTGGGTCCTAGGGTTTCTGTGCCGGTTTTTCCATTTTAAAACTATTCGCTGTTTACAGACCATAGCACTGCAATTTTACTATAATTCTGTGCATAAATATCAGATAATATTGGGTTCGAACGTGTTGTGTCGGTAAATATAACAGCCGGTTATTCTACCATCTGCAGAATAATATTACAACACACCACAGAAACCAACCAATTTTTACTTCAGTCAAATTATTCAGTGTCAAATATCTTTAGTCAAAATAGTTTTGGATTTTGAAATACGATCTAGATCTACGGAACGGATATCAAGTACTATTCCACTATTCCACACCCTTAGTTCTTTAATAATTGATTTTCCAAACCTCTCAACTATGTCATCAACTTTAGCGTATTGGTTTATTTTGTACGTTGAACAATCCATATATCGATTTTATATATTGATGAAAATTATATATATATTTCATTGTGATTGGGATCTCAAAACGTCACAATATTATACACATTTATATTAACACCACAGTACGATCACAAGTCTCAAAACAGTGTAAATGAAAAATATATATATATATATGTATACTTTTTTATGAGTATACTTTAAAAAAAATATTTATTAAAGTAATTGTTACATTTATATGTACATGTATATATATAAAAATATATAAATTTATATATATATATATATATATACATGTATATATATATATATATATATATACATGTAAATATATATATATATATATATATATATATATATATATATATATATATATATAAATATATATATATTTTTAAAGTGTAAATAAATTAAAAAAATATATATACAGGTGTCCCATAAGTAGTCGAGTTCCATACGAGGGTAGGTAGAGGGTACGATTTTGATTAGACGCACCGTTAATTAATTATTAATTAATAAAGGAAACTGGTAAACAAGAGTAATAAGGCTTATTGAGCCTGTTATTATTATTATTGTCATATTATCATAGTTCAATTATTACTTGAAATTTGAAACAAAACAAAAAAACAAAAATGACAAAGATAAAAAATAAAAAAATCTTGATTTATTAACTGAAAAATTGATTTATTAATTATTTGATAATAATAAATTTTGAAACAGATTTTATTACAGCAAAACGATTTTTCCAGAAAGTTGCGCCCCCAGCTAGAAATGCTTCTGGTAATTACGATTTATTTATTCATTATTTTTCGCTAATGAAAGTGACTTTTAACTGAGTTCGAAACCTAAATGAAAGAGTTGAGATTTGAAGCGTTGGATCTTCGTTTTATAGAAGTGCATGTCTCTGGTGATTTATTAACAGGCTTGGGACATCTTATAAAAATATCTGCTCACTATAACTTGTGTCCCAAAGCTACTATGAATTTTATCTGTCGCTTTTATCCACAGAAACAGGAAAGTAAAATTTAAGGGATCTTTGTTTTTTGGGGGTGCATGTCTTGCGATTTTCTAAAAATTGATATTTCAAAAAATTTAATTATTGCATTATTAAAAAAATTAATCAATAAAATAATTTTATTAATGCACTTTTGAGAAAACTTTATAATTGAACGAATTTAATTTGCACATTTTTATTAAAATTTATTATTAAAACAATTTATTTATTACATTTTTCAAAAAATAAAGGAATTAATAATTTGAAAAATTTACATTTTTCCAAAAATTGATAATCAAATCAAAAACGAATTTTCCAAAAAATGCTTTTTTTTCATTTCTGGTTTCAACCTAGTTTCCTTGATTAATTAATAATTAATTAATGGTGCTAATAAAAAAATGTCTAAGGACTTTTCGTTCCAAAATCGTATCCTCTACCTACCCTCTTATGGAACTCGACTACTTATACTATTATATATCCTGTATAAATATATATATATATATATATATATATATATATATATATATATATATATATATATATATATATATATATACATATATATATATATATATATATATCCGACCAAAAACATAAATATAAGAAAGGGCCGAGTTTTCGGGAAAATCCTTAATGTAATAGTTCCTTCTTAAAAAGTGATGATATGAGAGTATGGACCGAGCTATATACAAAGTAAATAGCTCTAGTCTTTATATAATAGTTGCTTCTTAAAAAGTGATGATAAAGAAGAAAGGACCGATCTATTTACAAAGTAAATAGCTCTAGACTACATATAAAAGTTGCTCTTTAAAAAGTGATGATATCCTATTAAAGAGCCGAGCTATTTACAAAGTAAATAGCTTGGTTAACTTTTAACTAAAAAAATTAATGAAGGGTAAATTGATTAAATGTAAAAAAATATTTGGTTGAAATTTATTTCGTAAGTTTTTCCTTAGTATGTTTTTAAAATTTTTTATAACGCGGCAAGTTTTAAATATTTGAAATCATCAGAAAATATCACTTGCCGCGTTATAAAAAATTTTAAAAACATACAAAGTGAAAACTTACAAATAAATTTAAACAAAATTTTTTCTTACATTTATTCAATTTACCCCTCATTAATTTTTTTTAGTTAATAGTTATCCGAGCTATTTACTTTGTAAATAGCTCGGCTCTTTAATGGGATAGCATCACTTTTTAAAGAGCAATTAGTTAATAGTTTACCGAGCTTTTTACTTTGCAAATAGATGGGCTCTTTAATGAGATATCATCACTTTTTAAAGAGCAACTATTATATGAAGTCTAGAGCTGCTTACTTTGTAAACAGCTTGGTCCTTACTCTCATGTCAACACTTTTTAAGAAGGAATTATTACATTAAGGATTTTCCCGAAAACTCGGCCCATTCTTACATTTATGTTTTTGGTCGGATATTAATCCTATTTGTAAGGCTTAAATATACGAAGCCGAAGGCTTCGCACAAAACGCTACGCATTTTGATACTCTTCACGTATGCTTTGCGGTTCTTTACGCTTCGCGATACTTTACTCTTTTTAGATTCACATATACAAAGGAGACCGCTTCGCGAAATATAAGAACAACTGGCTCTGCTCGCTTTTTGAAAGGCTTAAACATCAATATAGTATGGTTGTCATATTATAATGGTGACAATGAGAAATCAAAACCTTAAAACTAAAAATTCAAAATCGGTTCATAAATGACATAGTTCTGAGGTAAAACAATTAAATGTGTTTTTCCCGATTGCGAAGAGTTGTGATGGAAATATTTACTTTTTTCAAATAATTCTGTTAGTTTGAACCTGTTCCACGTCGAATGGAAAAAACCCTATCTTTCTATCATGAATAAAAGTGAAAAGGTCAGTTTTAGGGATGTTTTTCCCATTTTCAGGAGGGTTGCGATGTAGGGGGTGGAATGCGTTGTAGGTAATGAAATTTTTCAAAGTGTTCTGTTAACTTGACTTTATTTCGGGTTGATTGGTGAAAATTCCATCATTTCAGCATGTATAGAACTGAAAAACATAATTTTGTGGGGTGTTTTTTCGATTTTTCGGGAGTTAGCAATAAAAAATATTAAGTTTATCGAAATAACCTCCTAATTTGCAGCTATTGGGCGTCGATTTCAAAAAATAATCGGTTAATTTGACGTTATTTCGGGTCGATTCGTGAAAATTCCATCTTTCTAGCATTTATAGAACAGGAAAACGTAATTTTGGAGGATGTTTTTCCGATTTTCCGGAGGGTTGCACTGCAAAAATTGAAGTTTACCGATTAATAAATAATAGAATTAAATAATAATTGATCAATGCAAAATATAATAAAAAAGTTAAAATGAGAATATAAATTAATGTTTACAAAATTACAAAAAAAAAAAACTGCACACAATGTTGACTCATCCAAGTACTGATTTTAATCAATGTGGCTTAACTTTTTTCACTATACGACAACTACTGTATTCAACAAGCCATTGTCACTATCATCTGTTAAAGAAATTATAAGAGATAATATAGTTCATTGTGTTTTCTGCATGGTTCTATACGATGATATGGTCTAATACAATCAATATTAAAATACCTAAGTGTCATACAATCAGATAGGACTCTATAAAAATATCAACTAATAAGATAAATATATGCGTTCTAATGCTAATTGGATTACAACGAAAATTGTAAAAATTTCCTTTTTTCCGATACAAATTTCCAGTTTTCGCAATTTTCCCGTTGGTTTGGGTACTAGATCTACCCGTATGCCAAATATCAACTTTACAGCATATCTGGAAGTATCGTAGAATATTGATCTATTAGTTACCAAAAATTGGGGGTTTTACCGCGAATTTTGCGTTTTTGAAGTGAAATAACTTTTAAACGGTTAATTCGTTAACGATCATTGAAAAAACCGGGTTCTTATAATTCTGTAAAGTATCGATAATTTGAAATTTCATCACTGTAGTTCTTTTCGTTCAGAAGATATTTCGGGGTCAAATCAACTTTTAATATTTCCATAAGTAATAATAGCACTGTAGTGAAAAGTCCGAATGTGTCCCTTAAAATCGGCTTTACGCACGACCGTGCTCTAGATATAAATATATATAAATATATATAAATTTTTAATTTTTATTTACATTTACAAATATTTTTTAAAGTTGTTGTTACATCAAATAATAAAATTAAAACAGTATTATATATTACAAACTTTTATATATTATGTACATCAAATTATTACCACATTTAACAAAGCAGCAATTATAAAATAAAAAATATTTGTTACACAGGAGCTGCGTCAGCTTAGTGAATTTCCTTATAATACATAAATATCTCTATTCACAATTTAAGTCTGATCAAAATGAAATGTCGTATCTGATTTCTTTTAAGTATTTTCAAGGCCAATTTTATTAATAACTGGCATACGTCAAGGGGGAAGGGGGGCATAAAAATAGGAGAAAACACAAAATATAAATTATCCCTCTTAATATTGGAACAATCGAAAAATTTATAACGAGTAAAGAATCAAGAGTAGAAAATCAAGTTGGCTATAATTCATTACCTGATCATTTTTCTCATACTCTAATGTGAACAGAGATATTTAGAATTTTAACTTTCAGTCATTAATTGTAAATCTTTCTGTAAATATTAGTGTAACAGAAAAATGATTAAAAAAACATTACAGTAAAACTTAGTACCGTTAACTTAACTCTAGATAAATTTTTAGATTTTTCAAATATTAAGAGAGGTATACCAAATTTTGTGTTTCCCCCTTCCTCTAAACCTCCCTTTTCGCTTGTCAGATTTTACTCATTAACGAACTTGATCTTTAGAATTCCGAAAGCGCCTCAAATGCCAATTTCATTCCAATCAGAATAAAACTGTGACCGCTACGGAGTCCACAGACATATATATATATATATATATATATATATATATATATATATATATATGTATATATATATATATATATATATATATATATATATATATATAGTGATTTTTAACATTTAATAGGTAGGATGGATGGACATTTGAAGAAATTTTTACGAAATTCCAACATTGGTGTAAAAACAATAGCTGCATTTCCTTTGGAGAAAATTCGCTAAAAAGCAACTCTAATTACTAATTATATCAAAATACATTTGAAAATTAAAAGAACTAGATATTCTTTAGTTTTTTCAATTTACTGGAATGTTTCATGTTTATTTTTCAATCGTTTTAATGAATGCTGATCTCTCATGTCCCACGAATTCCATTTTAAATAATAATAAATTAACATTTTACTAAATATTTCAATAATAAATTCAAAATGTTTTGAGCAAACATTTTGTTTTCATTCAAAATGATTCTTTACAATCCACTATTGAAAACTTTAACAGAAACGTTACGAGGCATGATTTCGTGAAGAGCTGGTCTTATATTTTGATCAAATAATTTAAATCCAGCTGAAATAATTTGATAAAATTCCTGAGGTTTTAAATGGTCTAATTCATCTTTTTCTTTGGTTTGAAAAGCTTTCCAAAAAATCAATGTCTCGCTCGTTGCTTCAAGATTTTGAATGTCTTTAACTAAATAAAATAAACAACCAATGCAATCAAAGTTCTTTAAACATCGATGGGTTAAATAACCTGTCTCATAAAGAATAGAACATTCTGCTAAAGACTGATAATTTATTGCATTAAAATTATTGGTATCTAGAGCACGGTAGTGTGCAAGGCCGAGTTTAAGGGACACATTTGAACTCCTCACTACAGTGCTATTACTACAGGAAATATTAGAAGTTGATTTGACGCAGAAATATCTTCTGAACGAAAAGAGCTACAGTGTTGAAATTTCGAATTATCGATACTTTACGGAATTATAAGAAACCGGTTTTTTCAATGATCGTTAACGAATTAACCGTTAAAAAGTTATTTCACTTCAAAAACGCAAAATTCGCGGGAACGCCTACAATTCTTGGTAACTAATAGATCAATATTCTACGATACTTCCAGATATGATGTAAAGTTGATATTTGGCATACGAGTTGAACTAGTACTCAAACCAACGGGAAAATTGCGAAAACTGGAAATTTGTATCGGAAAAAAGAACATTTTTACAATTTTCGTTTTAATCAAATTAGCATTAGAACGCATATATTCATCTTATTTCATCTTATTCGCTGATATTTTTCTATCTGTCCTATCTGAGTCCTATCTGATTAGATGACACTAGCTATTTAAATATTGAGTGGTATTAGACCATATCATAGTAAAGAACCATGTAGAAAACATAGTGAACAATATGATCCCTAAAAATTTCTTTAACCGATGGTAATGGCAATGGCTTGTTGAATATAGCAGTTTTCGTCTAGTGTTTGGAGATAAGCGACATTGTTTAAAGTCAGTACTTGGATGGGTAATTTTGTAAACATTAATTTATATTCTCATTTTAACTTTTTTATTATATTTTGCATTGATCAATTATTATATTATTAATTTCATTGATTAATTATTATACGGACAAAATCTGGAAACTTCAATTTTTTAGTTGCAACCCCCTGGAATATAGAAAAAACACCCTCCAAAATTATGTTTTTCTGTTCTATACATGGTAGAAACATGGAATTTTCACCAATAGACCCAAAATAATGTCAAATTAACAGACAACTTCATTACCTCCATCGCAACCACCGAAAATGGGAAAAACATCCCTAAAACTACCCCATTCACTGCTATGCATGCTAGAATAATAAGTTTTTTTTGCATTCGACGCGAAATTGCTTCAAACCGACGAGAAAAATCGGTAAACTTCATTTTTTTAGTGCAACAATCCGGATAATCGGAAAACCTCCTGCAAAATTACGTTTTTCTGTACTTTACATGCTTGAAAGATGGGATTTTCATAAATCGACCCGCAATAACGTCAAATTAACAGAATATTTTGAAAAATTTCATTACCAACATCGCAACGCCCCCCCCCCCCGAAAATGGGAAAAACATCCCTAACACTGACCTTTTAACTTCTATTCATGATAGAAAGGTCGGGTTTTTTCCATTCAACGTTGGAGAGGTTCAAGATAACAGAATGATTTGAAAAAAGTAAATTTTTCCATCACAACCCTTCGCAATCGAGAAAAAAACCCGTAAAACAACCCCTTTCCTTGTTTTTCACTTCTATTCATGTTAGAAAGGTCAGGTTTTTTCATTCGACATGGACCGGGTTTAAAATAGGATTATTTTAAAAACGTAAATTTTTCCATTGGCACCCTTCGCAAATGGGATAAACACCCTTAAAACTACCACTTTTCTTGTATACATACTAGAAAGATGCAGTTTTTAATATTCGACGCTAAACCGCAACAAATTAAGAAGGTTATTCAAAAAACTTTAAAACTTTCATCGCTTCCTCCCAAAACAAATCTGAAAAGCACCCCCGATGCTACCCTTTAACTTCTATTAATAGTAGAAAGATGGGATTTCACCAATCAAAATCACCACCATGAAAATCGGTGTAGCAGTTTTTGAGTTTATCGTGAACAGACAGACGCGGCTGGGGGTTTTGTTTTATACTATGTAGTGATTTTTATTTATAAACATAAACAAGATAATTTAAAAAAAAAGTTTTAAAACAACCTTTTATTTAAACTTAATTTTAGTAAAACTAATCAAATGTCAATCGATTATTATTATTAAATAAAAAAATTTTTTGTTACGCAAAGCGTAAAGCGTTTACGCGATACAGAAGAAAGGACCGAGCTAATTACAAAGTAAATTACTCTAGACTTCATATAATAGTTTCTCTTTAAAAAGTGATGATTCCCATTAAAAAGCCGAGCTATTTGCAAAGTAAATAGCTCGGTAAACTATTGACTAAAACAATTAATGAGGGGTAAATTGATTAAATGTAAAAAAAATTTCGTTGAAATTTATTTCGTAAGTTTTCCCTTAGTATGTTTTTAAAATTTTATAACGCGGCAAGTTTTAAAATATTTGAAATCTTCAGAAAAAATAACTTGCCGCGTTGTATAAAATTTTAAAAACATGCTAAGGGAAAACTTACGAAATAAATTTCAATCAAATTTTTTCTTACATTTAATCAATTTATCCCTCATTAATTGTTTTAGTTAATAGTTTACCGAGCTATTTACTTTGTAAACAGCTCGGCTCTTTAACGGGAATCATCACTTTTTAAAGAGTGACTATTATATGAAGTCTAGAGCTATTTATTTTGTAAATAGCCCGTCCTTACTCTTAAATTATCACTTTTTAAGAACGAACTATTACATTAAGGATTTTCCTGAAAACTCGGTCCTTTCTTACATTTATGTTTTTGGTCGGATATCACTCCTTTTTGAGAGGCTTAAATATACAAAGTCGAAGGCTTCGCACAAAGCGCTAAAAAATTTTTATATTTATTAATAATAGTCGATTGTCATTTGATTAGTTTTACTATAATTAAGTTTAAATAAAAGTTTGTTTTAAAACTTATATTTAAACATAAAAGCCCCAGCCACGTCTGTCTGTTCACGATAAACTCAAAAACTACTACACCGATTTTCATGGTGGTGATTTCGATTGGTGAAAATCCCATCTTTCTACTATTAATAGAAGTTAAAAGGGTAGCATCGGGGGTGCTTTTCAGATTTTTTTTTTGGGAGGAAGCGATGAAAGTTTTAAAGTTTTTTGAATAACCTTCTTAATTTGTAGCTGTTTAGCGTCGAATATAAAAAACTTCATCTTTCTAGTATGTATACAAGAAAAGGGGTAGTTTTAGGGGTGTTTATCCCATTTGCGAAGGGTAACGATGGAAAAATTTACGTTTTTAAAATAATCCTATTTTAAACCCGGTCCACGTCGATTGAAAAAACGTGACTAGAACATGAATAGAAGTGAAAATGGCAGTTTAAGGGTTAAGGTTACCTCGTAGCCTCGGCAACACTATTACAACCTAAAGAATCGCGAAATGATCCAAATAAATTTTCGAATGGATCCTGGTTTAAATGAGATGTGAGGAGGAATGATACATTCTCCTCGCGTAATTTTGTCCATAATGATAAAATGCTTTTAATTGTACAACGTAAATTACCAATACAAGGAGGTACTGATGCACCATTAGCAAGCTCCAAATTCTCTAGCCATTGTACGGATTCCTTCAAAAAGTCTTCTATAAAATTTCTTGAATCATATAAGCCTGCATGAAAAGGATTTCTATCGTTGGCAGAACGGCTGTTTAAACAATCAAATAATGTATTCATTTTTTCGAGAAATTTTGCAGATGATACACTAGCGGGGTGTTTCAACTCTCCCGATTCGACACCCGTCATTAAACTAGCATAGTTCGAATAACTAAACAGTTGAACTGCTAATTTAACATTCATTTTCTCTAAATTATTTGGATTTAAATGACGATCTGTCATTTTAAAAGAAGCTTTACAAACGTTATTTTTCTCTTATTTAACTAATTACCGGATGGCGTCAAGAGAAATTGTTTCTCCATTTAACAATAAATCTGATCTTAGTAAAGTATGACGTACACACTTTACTTAATGTGGTACATCGTAACCACAGAAGATTTTATAATTATTATTTACGTAATAACATTTACTTTCTGAAAAGCCTAGAGAAGCAAATGTACTACGATTTGTGGTTGCTTGATCGCAAACCATAAATCCAATTTGTAACCCAACTGATTGAAGGTTCTCTGTGCATTCCTTTACCAGCGCACTTAATGAATAAGCTTTAACTGGTCCACGAGATAAGAAAAAGGATACTGGCTGTTTCCATGATGAAAATAAACCACGTGCCATAAATACTAATGCGGTATTGGGAATTTCATTATTACGACCTTCAGATCCTAAATCTACAAAACTATCTACAATATCTTTTTTTACATTATATTCTAGTAATTGTTTCAAAGCCATTTCATCCCACATTTGTACACAATGGCGGTCATGTTCACGCATGGAATCAACTTTCTCACTTAATTTCGCTAAAAAAGCTGCATTGATGCCAGTAGAAATTTGCAGTTCATTTATCCATTTGCGAATAAGAGGCACATGGCAAAGCCATCTTATACTCTTTTCGCAAAAAGTTGTAACATTTTGAACTGCGTGAATACATAGAAAGTGCAAAAATTTTTCAACGTCAGACCAACTACATTTTCTATCATGCCGAATTTGCATTTGAACAAGAAACATTTTTTGTTTGTTTTTAATTACAGAATTTGCTGCAGAAACTAATTGCGATTTATTTCACTTTCTTGAAGAGTTCTGTAACCGAGAAACTCTGTGCCGCAAAGCATTTTTTTTACTACGCAGCTTCTTAATAACGCCACAGGCGTTATCAAGAGCTTTTGATAAAATCGACACTCTACTGTCATCAATGTCGTTTTTTTTTATCGCATGGACCTCTGAAGATGACTTATGACAATTATCATTATTATCATTGTCATAATTCAATCTTTCATGACTTACAATACTACTGGCTACATTACGTATATTTTGAGAATGGAAGTCCTTGGGCACGGCGTTTGAATGCAGGATTCGTCTGTTTATTAAAGGCTTATAATCTTCTAAATTAAAATGAGTGGAACAAATCAACCGATGCTTCCATGCACTGTAGACCTCTTCTGCAGCAGCACCGTTACCAGATCGATCGATCCATACCAATAATCAATATATAAATAATTATAGTAATATATAATATGTTTATAAATATATAAATAGTCCAGAGGTGGTTTGTAAATTTGAGCAACTGGACTCTCCATAAGCAGAGTAAGAGTAAGCAAGAAAGGTATGTTTTGAAGAAAGACGGAACGATGTTTCAATACAAGGTGCCTACCAATTAATGCCCAATAATTTATTTGATTTTATATGTTTCATATATGAAATTCCCGATTCACACAGATAAGAAGATGCGAAATAACTACATAATCAACTAAGTTTGTTATTTATTTATTTTTAATAATTCCGGATATTCAAACGAAGATGGGTTTTCTGCGACTATTTCCCAAATACTTTTAGTGCTCGTATTCATGGCTCCTAATAAATTATAATTTGTTGGAAGGGTAATCATTTCGTTCAATAACGCGCAATCGTTGGGTTCCGGAAAAAATTTCTATTACAGCGGGAATTTTAATTTTTCTATTAAAAGGAGCCTCTAAAAAATCATTACATTTGTATTTTCGAAATCTTTAAATCGATTGTTAAATTGTAAAATTACCGTTTCACTAAAATCACTACTTTTATTTTTTTTGAAAAACAAAATTATGCGAAAAATAATTTTTATTAGCACGAATAGTACTTTTCACTTTTTTAATTCAAAGTTGACTAACTCGAAGAAATTCAGTCAGGTTGAGTTACTAACATAAAATTCCCATTTTATGTAAAATTTAACCATTTAAAAATTAGTAACTAATTATTACCCCCTCCTCCACCCAGCTTCATCATTAGCATGTTTATTGTATCCAGTGTTATCAAATTCCCATGACACTAGACCCCCTACTAAGAAAAAATAATTAAATTAGGTAAATAATTGTTTATTAGTTCTCCGATATGAATAGTTTAGGCAAATTATTTGAAATTGTCGAAGTGGTTTACAATTGTCAAGCGGTAAACGAAAAAGATCAAAAGATTAATATTTGATAATTTATATAACATGTAGGTATTGTAAACTTTGTATAATAGTGACCATAAAAAAGAGTTGGTATTATTTTATTTTTTTCAAAAAATGTTTCAATTAAAAAAAGAAAATAATAATTGGAAGGTACCTTGTATTTACTCTATCTCTCTTTCTACCTCTCACTCAAACTATGAAGTGAAGCTGAGTGAAGTCAAACTATGCCCACCTATGAAATACACTTAGAATAAAAAATTAGGGAAGCAGAAAAATTAGATATTTAAGAAAATCTACCTCTACTTTACAATTACTGCAGAAACGACTAATGATTGTAGTTTTTTTTATAGCTTATTTCATAGCATAAAAGGCGTCCTAATAATAGTACAATTATTGCTCCTTAATCACCAAATGATGATTAGTTTTTCTATGAAATTTCCTATGAAAGTTTTTTTGCTGTTATTTTTTTTACAATTTCGTAATAAATACTCTTAAAACTCGTTTTATGAAAAAAGTTATATTAAATATAAAAAAAAAAATTATATTTCTAAAATTGTGGTCTGTTGTGCTCCATCCTCCTCTGTATATATATATATATATATATATACATATATATATATATATATATATATATATATATATATATATTTATATATATATATATATATATATATATATATATACATACTTTTCAAAACAGTGAATAATATTCATAACTGTAACCATAACGAGTGGTTGGTGATTGTTTCATACAACACAACACAACAGTTACAAAACAAACCTATAAGATCTCCTTCTCATACACATTGCTTAATGTATACATATGTACTCTCTCATACTCGTGGGATATATACGTGTGTGTTGGAAAGCTTTTCCATTTCCATGAGTATCCACAATCTCCGTCACTTCAATCACGTGATATGTAAACAACACAAAAATAGAATAAGATTTTGTTATATTTTTAAATTAAAAAAATGTAAGGGAATATTAAATTTTCACGAAAACCTATAAAACTTTGTCACAATTATAAATTCAATTTATATAACACAAAGTTCTGAAGATTTTATATCTTTAATTACTATGAATGCAAATTATTATTTACTTTTCTTTATCCGATGGAAATCGGTGAAATGTCAATTCCGGTTGAGATTTCTTCGTGTTATTACACCCTCTATAAAAACACGGATTGCGAGCTCACATATTATAATTCAATAAACCACAATTGGTCACTGATTAAAATCACCAAAACAATAAATATAAACGATACAACGTAGAAGTACATTCATCAATGAGCGCCACCAACAAATAAATAACTGGATTTTATAAACATTTTAAAAGACAAATTCCGGCTTATAAAAAGGGCAAAATATTCTAAGAATAAATCTGTATATATGTATAAACAAACCAATAACAGGCTAACTGACTCAAATTCACCTCATTAGAAATATAATAAAAAAATATTAAGACTAGAAAAAAAAATAGTTTCACTGACGTAAAAAATTTTTATAAAAAAAATTGAATAATAAATTTTATTTTATTATGAATAAAAATACTAGTAAATGATGAAAAAAAAGACTAGTTTGTGAATCGAACACGGGACAAAAAGACAATTGAGTGAACCGCATTCAGTTGAACTAGACAATATTAAAATATTCAAAGTCATAAGTAAGATAAAACGTGCACTTGTGCTCTAAGATCAGACTTAAAATTTAATAGACTTATTATACGTGAATTTTCTTTTACAGCAAGTTTATCGTTACGATAAATAATAACAATATTTTTTGCTTACAGTTCTAATGAATATGTTACGATTAAGATATATTTAAAAAAATTATCTCTTACAAGAGATGAGGCTGGTGGGAAAAAAAATTAATTAATTAATATGTTATGGATTGCACTTAGGGAGAAACCGAGATAGTTCCTAAAAAAGTCAGTTCTGGACCTTTAAACATGTTCTGTACAATATATATATATATATATATATATATATATATATATATATATATATATATATATATATATATATATATATATATATATATATATGTATATATATATATATATTTATATATATATATATATACATATATATATATGTATATATATATATGTATACATATACATATATATATGTATACATATATACATGTATACATATAAATATGTATACATATATATATTATATACATATATATATATACATATATATACTATATATATATATATATATATGTATATATATATATTTATATATATTTATTTACATTTCATAAAACTCAATTCCTCAATTTTGTAGCTCTCTGTATAATGTATAATTTTATTTATTTATAAACAAAGATAAGTAGTATATTTTTTAAGTGTGTCATAAAGAAATAGAAGTATAAACCGAATTTATATTTTTTATTTGTATATACGGTGTCATTGACAGAGTGAGAATTTAAACAAGTATAATGTTAGAACAACTGTTAGCTAACTGTTGTTAGTTTTAACAACTAACTGAGTTAATTGTTTGAATACCCACTATATATTGAATTTATGGAATAAATTTTCAAACAATAGTTGTTTATTTTAAAGAGAAGAAGATTTTTTGTTTTTAAATTTTGATATATCTCTTACGGTTTGAAAGATAGACAGTTTTGCCAATTTTCCCCAAATCCGATTAAATAAAGTCTGATGAAGTCCGATTTTGCCGATTAACGAATTAGACCTCACTTTTATGCTATAGAACACACACAAAAATTTTCAGCTCGTTATCTCATTTTTGAGTTACGGCTTCACTGACAGACAGACAGACAGACGGAACGAACATGCAGAAATGGACTAATCAGCTAATTTTATGAACACCTATAACAAAAATTTTTTTTTGCGATCAATATTTTAAAGCATTACATAGTCAAAACTAACCTTAATATACCTTGTATATTTGCAAATATACTGGTACTGGGTATAAAAATATATGTAATGCTAATACATGTTAAGTGTTATATCTTACTCTTACGTTTAAAAATAAAATAAAATGTTGTATCTGTTACTAAAAGAATAATCAAAATTGTGAGAGACTGATTCGGTTCAGGTGTGTTCAATTTTATTGAACGAGAGTGTGTATATATTATATATATATATTGTAGCGGTTTGCCCCGGTTCGTTTATTGAATGAAGTAAATTATTTTTGACTTTAATAATTTATTGACGATTTTAAATAGTATGTGTATTATTTACAAAAGTTATAATTTCTAGAGTATTTTTTATAATGTTCACCGTTTGCTTGCCTTTCACATACTGTCATATATTTCAATCTGTATTGATAATAAAAACAATATCAACATTTCGTTTTCCTAGAAACATTACATAATTTGTTCAATTCCACTTCCACAGGTAACTTAGTTTCGTTCCAAAATACGTTGCCAGATTAATATTCGTTACACTGCCCCCTTCTTAGACCTTTCGACTCGAAAGGTTTCTTTATTTTCTTCGTAAGGGGCCAACCGATTGAAATGGACTATACGTGGTTTTCCTTGACCCTTCTTCAAACGATAAATGACATCATTGATTCATTTCTTAACCTCATATGGTCCTTCCTATTTGTTCTGTAGCTTGGGTGAGACTCCTCGTCTGCGTTGTGGGTTGTAGAGCCATACCAAATCTCCAGGCTGATAACCACCTTTATCAGCCTTTAGGTCGTAGTACTCCTTCATTCGATCGCTAAACTGTTGGATGTTGTGGCGTACCCGTTCGTGGACATCACTCATACGATTGCAAAGGGTGTTGTCATAGTCTTCTCCGGCTTCGTTGTCTCCTGGTGGACGACCAATCATGAGATCACAGGGTTAACGAAGTTCTCATCCCATGGTGATACAAGCTGGTGTTTGACCAGTACTTTCATGAACCGACGAGCCATAAGCGAACCGGAACAGGTGTAAAAACGTATCCCAGTCTCGTTGGTGATCTGAAACCACTATGGCTAAGTGTCGGTTGATGGTTCGGTTCATTCGTTCCACCATTCCATCCGATTGAGGATGCAAAGCTGTTGATCTTGTCTTGTGGATATTCAAGGTCGTACAAACGTTCTGGAATAATTCCGACTCAAAGTTCCTGCCTTGATCTGAATGGAGCTCCATGGGCACTCCAAATCCACATATCCATTCCTTTACTAGAACATCAGCAATGGTTCTAGCCTCCTGATTCTTCACTGCATACGCTTCTACCCATTTACTAAAATAATCCATTACAACCACGATGTATTTATTTCCCGAGTCAGATTCTGGAAAAGGTCCAGCAACATCAACAGCAATCCTTTCAAATGGATTTCCGACGTTGTATTGGCGCATGGGATACTTAGGACGTTTCTGGGGTCCATTGCTCGCTGCACACATAGTGCATTTACAACACCAATCTTGAACATCAGATTTGTAGTGTACCCAATAGAACCGTTCCCGTACTTTGGCTAGAGTCCTATTGACTCCCAAATGTCCTCCACTGGTCCCGCCATGAATCTCGTTCAGAACTTCGGCTACTCGCTTTTGAGGAACAATAACTTGTCTCTTCCTTACGTCCCCGTTCACATCCTCAACCACGCGGACCAGCATACCATCATCCAATGCCAAGGAGTTCCATTGAGTCCAATAAGCTTCCACATTCACGGAATGTGGAGAAACTGTTTCCCAGGATTGTCTATTGGCACTTGTCTTCCATACAATTACCATCCTAAAATCTGGATCTGCTTCCTGGTCCTTCTGGAGTTCCTTAGGCAGCCATCTCTCATCAATTGCCGTTGTCTTACAAACCGAGGACTCATTGGCGCTTGTCTTCCGTGCCATTACCATCTTCACATCTGAGTTGGCTGTCCGTTCTTCTGTTTTACTGCAATGCCTACAATCCTCTGTGCGTGGTCTCCTAGACAAGGCGTCAGTAATACGATGCATGGTTCCAGGTCGA
The DNA here is from genome assembly GCA_963920215.1 of Nineta flava. Classification (NCBI taxonomy): domain Eukaryota; kingdom Metazoa; phylum Arthropoda; class Insecta; order Neuroptera; family Chrysopidae; genus Nineta; species Nineta flava. The sequence goes on along the minus strand of OY986044.1, from coordinate 7,830,487 downwards.
TGTTCGATAGTAGAATCGAAAATCTGTAGTCTGGATTCTTGAATTTTAGAAGCCATTTCAAGGCTGCGTGATCCGTTCTCAATAAAAAATTTCTGCCGTAGAGGTATTTATAGAATTGTTCTATGGATTCAACCACAGCCAAAAGTTCACGTCGAGTCACACAATAATTTTTTTCTGGCTTGGACAACGTTTTACTGAAGTAAGATATGACCCTTTCCTGTCCATTCTGGACCTGAGACAACACTCCAACAATCCCGACATTACTTGCGTCTGTGTCCAAGATAAACAATTCGTTGGACAAGGGATAACTCAGAACAGGCGCAAAACACAATGCATATTTCAGAGCTTGAAATGCTCATTGACATTCTTCATCCCACAGATACTTTCTATCACTTTCAGTTAAACGAGCTAATGGTTTCGTGACGTTAGCAAAACCAGTGACAAATCGCCGATAGTAAGTGCATAGTCCCAAAAAGCTTCGCAATTCATGCTTGTTTCGTGGCCTTGGCCACTCCTCTATTGATTTTATTTTTCCACTAACAACAGAGACTCCTTCAGGAGAAACGATATGGCCTAGATACTGCACTTGTCTCTGAAGAAGATGAAGCTTTACTCAATCGTTGAAACACTTCCTTCAGATTCCTTAAGTGATCTTCAAATTATTTTATCACGGCAATTATATCGTCCAGGTACACTAGGCATATTTTCCAGGATAGTCCTGCCAGCACGGTCTCCATTAGTCGTTCAAACGTCACTGGCGCATTGCAGAGTCCGAATGGCATGGCTGTAAATTGCCAAAATCCAGAACCAACTGTGAATGCGATTAATTCTCGATCCTTAGGTGCCATGTCAACCTGCCAATAACCACTCTTTAGATCCAATGTTGAAAAAAACTGTGATCCAACAAGAGTGTCTAGGGTATCGTCAATCCTGGGCAGAGGGTAGCTGTCTTTTTTAGTGATATTATTTAACTGACGATAATCGACGCAGAATCTCGTTGAACCGTCCTTTTTCTTGACCAGCACTACTGGAGAAGATCACGGACTGCTAGATGGTTCTATAATGCCCTCTTTCTGCATATCATTGATAATTTTGTCGGATTCTTCTCTCTTTGCTAATGGTAACCGTCGTGCTGCTTGTCGGATAGGTCGTATGTCGCCAGTATCAATTTCATGCTTCACAATATCAGTCCTGCCCCTTAATCCATTGCCAACATCAAAGGTGTCTTGGTACCCGCGGAGAAGTTGTTTGAGGGACTCGACTTGTTGGTCGTTAAGATGTCTGGATGACTCCTTAACTAGATTGGCCAATTCTTTTGACATCCCACCAACATTCTTGCCAGTAACATATTGGTCAGTTTTTACTATCGATAAAATTGGCTCACATTCGCCTAAAACGATTCCTTTTTTAAGGGCCACAGAGTGCTTTATCACTCTCATGGGCACAGTTCTCCGTATTTGTGACAACGTTCTTCCAATTGCTATACCCTTACTGACCAGCTCTTCGTTAGCTCGTGATCTGAACAACAAGACACATCCCTGACGAGCACCTCCCCCTGTTCGAACTTCCACGATCATCTCGATACAGGTCAACGTTCGCCCCTTTGCGTCGGCCCTTTTTAGTTTTCCGAAGCAGTCGGTGCTGATGCTTCTTTAATTCTTTCCCACAGTTCCAAGTTTCGCACAGTTCCAACAACGAATTGGCCCTCGTGGACCCTTTTGGCTCCCGACGAATTTTTGGAACATTTTTCTCATCGTCTCCTCCTGAGTGGTGTCATCTGTAGTTAAGGTACGTACACGTGTTGACCAGGATCCCTCTTGCTTCGCATCCTCAAACTCCAATGCTTGAGACAAAACGTCATTCAATTTCTTCGGGCGCGCGAGTGTAAGTGCTTGCCTAGTCTCACTATCCCTAAGCCCATCGATAAAAACCATCTATGATGCTGTAAGGTATGCTAGTCGAACGAGTCGAGTGACATCACTATCTAATTCTTGTAACGTTTCATTTGGTTTTTGGATACGATTCTTTAGTTGGGAATGATAAACGTGTTCCAAGTGGGAATCTCCAAACCGGAGTTCCAGACGACCGCTCAACAGTTTGTAATCGTTACGTTCCGTCGGTGACAATGTTTGTAGCACATCTGTAGCGTCCCCTCTCAAGGCCACTGTAAGTTCCACTGCCCTGCGATAATCTGACCACTCGTTACTAGCAGCAGCAGCTTTAAACTGTACAGAGTAGTTAGTCCATGATGTTTTTCCATCAAAGGGTGGTGGTTTTGTGTGTTGTTTCCTTCCGTGTTGACACCTTGAAGCACTGTTATTAACTACCGCTTCTCTCTCATGAGTCTCCACTATTTCACTGCTTGTCGTTGCTACGAGTCTAGCTTCTAGCTCTAGAATTCTGGTTTCCATTTGTTTGAATCTATCATCGAAGACTTCTATAGATTGTAAAGCAACATCGATGGAGTTTTGAACTGTGTGTAACTCGTCTTTCATGACATTTTGACTTTCTTGTAACTCTTCTTTCACGGCATTTTGTAAATCGTTCATGGCCTTTTGTATCGCTTCCATGTTCTTGACATTTTGGTGTTTCAGAATCCTTAATTCTGGGTCCACTCCTTCTTTAACAAGTGATTCCCGCAACTGTTGAACCAATGCCCTCTTCTTGCTGCCGCTATCAAGATCCCTTTCTTCCAGTTCACTTCTCAACTGAGCGACGGTTAAATTATTTAAAGTTGTCATTTTTTTTTTTTTTTATATATTTTAATATATTTTTTTCAATTTACCCCAAACACCTGACACCAAATGTAACGGTTTGCCCCGGTTCGTTTAATGAATGAAGTGAATTCTTTTTGACTTTAATAATTGATTGACGATTTAAAATATTATGTGTATAATTTACAAAAGTTATAATTTCAAGAGTATTTTTTATAATGTTCACCGTTTGCTTGTCTTTCACATACTGCCATATATTTCAATATGTATTGGTAATAAAAACAATATCAACATTTCGTTTAGTTTCGTTTCAAAATACGTGGCCAACTGCTAGGTTAATATTCGTTACAATACATATATATATATATATATATATATATATATATATATATATATATATATATATCTTCTTCAAATTGTATTTTCTTTTATAAAATATAAAATTGTTAAGTTTGGTTACTATGTATAGCTTTAATTTTTGTTAATTTTTGTTAATTTCTGGTTGTTTTCTTATAATGTTTGTTGGTTATTTGATTTGTGGAATCTCTGATTTCTTTGTTGTATTGTAACTACATTGTTTCTTTCCCCCCGTTCTGATGAAGATAACTAAACGTTATCGAAACGTCAATAATTGGTTTTTGTTTTTCTTAATTTTATAAAATTGGCAATAAAATACAAATAATTTTCTTTTACAATCATATATTTTACATTTGCCATTATTTTCTCAGATATATATATATATATATATATATATATATATATATATACATATATATATATATATAATATATATATATATATATATATATATATATATATATATATATATATATATATATATCTTAAAATGGATTAAAACCTAATAAAAAGGTCATATCCGTATTCCTGTTGTGTCCAACATCAAAAATTACTCTTCTTCATTAAAGACACTTGCATCGGTGCATAACAAGATAAAATATCTCAAACAGTGTTTACGACAAAATATTTTTCCTAATAATTTTATACATTTGCTTGACTCATTTAAACACTTGGAAATCTTCCATTCTTTTAAGAAAGAAAAATATCAATTTTTATGTTTCACCTTGAAGAGAGAAATAAATTTTCTATACAGAAATAAAACGAATTTGTTTGTGTGAACAATGATTTGTTTAATTTACTGTGCAATGATTTGCATGTGGAGTGCGATGATCATTTTTCTAATTTTTAATCGAATATCTCTCAAAAATATAAACATAAACATTTAAACAAGCTGCATTCATTGCAGTCTCGGATTTTGGATGGATTCACCGTTAAGCTGACTTGGATTGTCAACAGAACAGTATTGATCTTAACAAAGGAAGTTCTATTCTTTTTGTCACTTGCTCCCTCTTTCAATGTCAACAGAAACAACAATGTTAAACATTTAGTCAGGTCCACTTTTGATATTATTTCTAATATTGAATCACGATTGTCAAATATTGATGGTGCAGATGCCTCCAGGATACGTGCACAATTGATTTCTTTTGTGAATTTGCAAACTCAACATTCGCACGCAAAACAATATGAATCCGATATCTCCATCACCAAAGACATCAACTTATTGTTTAATACCACCAAAAAGTTCTTGAAATTACATCCAGAATTGTTGGTTGTTAATCATGACAAGGGAAACCATACCATCATTATGTACAAAGATGAATATGAGCATTGGGCGAATGAACATCTTCAAGATGTTTCACTATACACGGCCTTGGATAAGAATCCATTGCTGACAATCACTAGACGTAATAACGTTTTGGTCAGAAAATTAAAAAGCGCTAAACACATTGATGATGATTTGTACAAGAGTTTATTAAGTTCTCATGCTTCGTTGGCAGAGATTTATTTTCTGCCAAAGATCCACAAAGAGGACTTTAAAATGAGACCGATAATCTCATTTATTAATTATCCAACGTACAAATTATCGAAATTCATTGCAGAACCTTTGAAACTGGCGTTGAATGCTCAATTTTCGATACTTAATTCTTTTTCCTTGATCAAAGATTTATAATTTTTGCTGATTTCCCCTGATGATAGGATTTGGTCGTTTGACATAGAAAACATGTATACCTCGATCCCTATAGATGTCGCTATAACAGCAATTAAAAGACAATTGATGAGATTGAATGAGTTCCTTCCTAATATAAACTTAGTTGTGAGAGGGAGACTGATTCCAAATTGGAATTCCTTGACGTGCTATTGATCAGACACCAACATACCCTGACACTTTACACAATGTGGAGCAAAAAAGATTACCAATCTTCGGGGATGTTGAACTTCCACACGTATCATCACTTCAACATTAAGTACTCCGTTTTGTTTAACAATATCTTTAGAGCACTTCAACTTAAATCACCATCATTGTGATGTTGAAGGACCAACATGGTTACCAACATCATTAAAAAAGCCACCAATAAAGTGTACAATAGAACTTCTTTTATCAAAGATCATCAACACACCAAATATGTCAAACTTTCCTTTTCACATACTTTTCCACCTAACTTGAAAAGTTCATTGCAAAGATTAAACATGCAACCAGTGTTCACCTACAATAATCAAGTTCGCACTTTGTTTTCCCATCTCAAGTCTAGCAAAGAACCGGGCCTTTCACATAATGTCGTTTACAGAGTGAATTGTATGGATTGCAATTCAGAATACATAGGCCAATCGTCTCGAACACTATCAGATCGGATGTACCACCACAAATATGATCTTCGGCGTGGTAACCTTACAACTGGATTGCAAGTCCATGTTCTTGAATGTAATCACAGAATGGATTTAGATAGCCCTGAGATTTTAAAAAAGGAAAATCATCTACAGACTAAATTGAATCTTGAAAATTGTTTTATTTCTTCAACAAGAAATATTAATCGTCACATTGACGATGAACATCTCCAAGGGTCATTTAATTCGATTTTCAATTTGGCCAAAAATAACAATCTTTTTTAAGTGGTTCTATTCACCATTCATCGGTGATCATGCGCATTAAGAATGCACCTATGTCATACAATTTCTCCATGCGCCATTTTGCCACCACCAGGTGCACACGTTGACGATGTTTGTTTTCTGTATCTATACATGTTGTTGTTGTATTTTTTACAATACAACATTCATTTAATCTTGCTCTTTGAGTGTAGTATTTTTATATTTTTGGTTATTGAATTTTATTTCAATGGTTTTTCTGAGATGATATGTTAATTATTTCATTCATTTTATCACAAAATTTGTCATTCATAATTTTTGATGCAGCAAGAAATTTTGTGTTAGTGTTGTTTGCTGCAGTTTTTCATTACATTCGTTTTGTGTGTTAAATTTTTTGTTTTCTTCTTGAAATTGTGGTTCCAAAAACTGTTAAGTTCAATTACGATGCATAACTTTTGTTTGTTTGTAATCAATTTTGTTACAAATTTTCCTTGATTAATTAATTTATCAGTTGATTTAATCGTTGATTTAAGTTTCATTATAATGCATTACTTTAATTTTGTTGATTTCTTTTTATTTTTCTTATGATTTTATCATAATTTTTATTCATCACTTACGATGCAGCAACAAATTAGTGCTGTTTGTTTCAGTTGTCACTACATTCATGTGTGTGTGACAAATTTGGTTACAAATTTTCATAAATTAATCTTTTCAATTTATTCAACTTAGTAATTATTGAATTGGAGTGAATGCAAATAATCCACACTTTGGTATAACAAATTGCATAGTTGCGATTATAATCTCAACATAGCAAAACTATTATCAATCAACGATTAACTAGTAAGTCTAGTTACTATAAAAGGACATTCCTATCAACAAATCCAAGGGTCGTATATTAATTGGTTATTCTTTGTAAATTAGTTTCGGGATCTACTTCAAACGATCGACCTGGTGACAGCCCTGTCTCAAAACTTACCAGTTTGGAAACCAACTACGGAAATCCAACAATATATATATATTTATATATATATATATATATAAATTATCCCTTATAAAAATTATCCATTTATTAATTTACATGCTAGAAGGATGCGGTTTTTTGCATTCAACGCAGAATAACTGCAAATTAATCGGTTAATTCGAAAAACTAAATTTTTTTCATCGCTGCCCTTTGAAAATTATAATGTGAAACCAAACTTTACACATCCCCCTCCTACCAAACCCATTATCATAAACCCACCTCCCCAAAAAAATTACCCCCCCCACAAAATCCCTCTCATAAAAATTCCGCTTCCAAAAAAATCTCCCCCCATTAATTCTCTAATAGTACGCACTTTTTGGTAAGTGTAGTTTTCACCTTTTTTTAGAATGTAATGTTATTTTCTGTGACGCGGAACCAAGGGGTCAAGGCGGGAACCTCCTTGCGAGCAGAGTGAGGTCTTTTTAATAAACATACAAGTGTTACATAATTAATTTCAATGGTTCTATGGTTTTGTATTTCTAGAGCATGGAAGTGCGTATGGCCGAGTTGAAGGGATTTTTGGCCTTCGTAGGTTTTTTGTTTAAAAATAGTGTTTTCTACATGATTGTTTAAATATATATGGGTAATAGATTTTGCAAATCGAATATGTGATTATCTATCCATTTAGTTGCAATTCAAAAATGCAATCAATGATATTTTTAAGAATACTTTTCCATTCCTTAACGATAATTTATTTTTTAATAAAAATTTTCATCCATTATTTAGTTTGTCTCTATAAAGGAACATTTATTTAAATATTTCAATGTTTTTGGATGCATTTTCATGAAAAAATTAAAATTTTTGTCTGGGCCTAGCAATGAAAATATCTTCTCGTAAATTTGTCGTGCTATGTCACGTGAATTTTAGGACCGTGCCGAATTAACGAGAAATATTACAAAAAACCTAAATCTTAAGTTTCATAACCGTAGGACCACTTTGCAAATTTTTGTATTTAAACAAAAAACAAAAACAAAGATTTTGTCTGGTATTATTATCTGAATGTAATTTTGTTTAAAAAAAATCTAACCCACTTCTAGACACGCGGAGTAACTTGAATCTTGAAAAATTAGAAAACTTTAATATTCCCAAAAATGAACGTAGCATTTTCTTGTAATCTTTCTTAGACTCGAAGCCAAGGCCAAAGGCCACCTGCTAGAACCCCTTAGCGAGTTGACATTACATAACGTGAAGCGGTTTCCTTTATATATGTGAATCTACTTAAAAGTAACGCAAAGCATAACAAAGCGCGTAGCATTTTGTGCGAAGCCTTCGGCATTGTATATTTAAGCCTTGCAAAAAGTAGGCATATACGAGGGGTAAACTGATTAATTGTAAGAAAAAATCTTATTGAAAAATTTTTTTCGTAAGTTTTTCCTAAGTATGTTTTAAAATTTTATAACTTGGCAAGTTATTCTTTCTTTTGTTTCAAATATTTTAAAACTCACCAATCGCAAATGCCATTTTTATGAGTTGATAGCCCCAAATATCACTATTTCCACACTTTATAATAATATTTTGGCGTTATTCAATTCACAACCTATTTTGAATTTGAGTGACAATATACAGCTATGGCAATGTTTCTTCTATATGGTTAATAGTGTTGCCTATACTTTGCTAATAAAATTAATTTTACCTCGATAAACTACTGCATTCAAATGGCATTTCATTAAGTTTGAGTTTTGTAGTATAGTATATAATTTCTATGGAAATGACAATCAAAATAGACATTTCAAAATTGAAACAAAATTTTTGCATGCCACGCGGAAACAGATGCATGAAACAAAACCTTTTATAGTGTGTCGAATTAATTTTTCTAATTAATGACTTTTGAGTCAATAAAGTTGAATAACTTTCAAAATTAAATCGTCACTACATCGTTCTCGCCATGAACGGTTTGGCAAAGTTGAATTGTCACCTCACAGTTCTGACACTGAGTAATAGATGTCACCTCACGTCATAAAGTAGAATCAGTCGGTGATATTCGCCAGAGGGCGAAGTTACTGAATAGTTTTTTCTCGCGAAACACTTAATATAAGTAGACATGCGAAAAAGATAAAGGCACTTGTTTTTGGAGTGTCGAGGTGAAATCATAAACTTGACTTATTTTTGGAATGTCGTGGTGAATTCATATACTTCACTAGTTTTTTTTTGGAGTGTCATGGAAAATTCATATACACCGCTCTAAATGAGTTGGTTTCAAATTATTTTCAAAATGTATATATAAAATGGATGTCTGCGTCAATGCAGTGATATTCCGCATCCTCATGGTGATGTATTATTAAAAAAAAAAATTTATTAATTCCTCTGGATGATGATCGAAATTTGTTTTGTATTTACTTTCAATTTTGAATATTAACTTATTCTCGCGTGTGCAAGTGAGAACTCGCTTCACACGAATCGTTGTATATTTTCTCAACTTTTTACATTAAGCTGCGGTTTCAATATTTACTTTTCAATCTCTCGGGACGGGTCAGGTCGGTTGAAAGATTTATACCGTTTCAGATTGAAATTCTGTGAATCGTTTTGTAAGATATACATACTTTTCAATTTTGGGTTAGGTCAAGTTGATTTGATTTATACTACCCCAGTTTCATTATTTTGTTTCGCGTTTCGTAAATCTAACACTTCAATTCATTATTATTCGTCGTTCGATCCTATAAAATAGATTCATAATGTTTCGCATCAAGAATCTCATTTCATGGCGCAATTTACGCTATTTATGATATTTTTTATAAATAAAGAAGATTTGGGCAAGCATTCCAGAACGCAATCTCTCATCATCATCATCCATCTTTTCGAATCATTTCACCGTTACCTTTTGTGGTTTCCGGTATCGTTTTCTATCTCTTTGCTTATTCACTCCACTGTTTTCATAAGCAGCGAACATCTTGTTCAAATCTTAAACTTATACAAACTGTTGCACTTGCGCATAACACGATTAATGGTCAATTTATATTTCTTGTTTTATCGCGTTTATTCCCCCGTTTATGCATCCGAATCTCACCAATACACCGCGACACTCCAAAGAACAGTCAATATAATTAATTTGTATTCCTAGAGAATACCTAGGGTATATTCCTCAACGGGTATACCCTTTTAAGCGAATTTTCGCATCAATTGTTTTCAACAATTCTACGGTACATTCACAATTGAATGTGCTCTTTTAAACGGTTATCTGTAACCAACGAGTCATATGCTCGATAGTTTATGTTTGTTACAATCAAAATTCATTATCAAATGATAAAGGATTGAATAGTAAATTTCGAATATTAAGTCTTTATTTTTAGTTGAATTTTACCATTCCAAATAGTTGTATTTGTTGATGTATTTGTTCAATTAGTTGTACAATGTTACCTTCAGTGACATATAGGAATATTAATATCCATTTAATTTTTTTTGTGAATAAATTTAATTGTTTGTTCAAAACATTTTGTTAATTCGTCGACGTAGGCCGCAGGCGATACCATTTAAGTTTTCCCTTTTAAATAATTTTCAAATTGATTTAAATTTCGTTAACGTCCCTTCAGAGCTTTTGGGTAAATTTTGGTTATCGTTTTATTTGGGTCTGCGACCAAAATCGGCCTATCGGACGATAGAGTAAAACTCTGGTTTTTTGTCAACATACATACATATAACGATTTTGTATTAAAAATTAGTTATCGCACACGACACAATTAATTTCAACTCAATTATCGTCCACACCTGTAACACAATATCCCAATTAATCCCAGCACACTTTCAACACGACCACACCTGAGGAGTTCACCTCTGGCTCTTCAACTATTTTATTGGGGCAATAGTTTGGTGTGACCGAATCCAAAAATACACTTATATATGAATGTAAATATTCAAATTCACTCATAACAGTCTTATAATATTCGAATGCACGTCTAATGGTCTTCTTGTCCATTCAAAGTTATTTGAAAGGTCTGACCATCCCTCTCGGCATTTGTTCTTTATGTTATATATATGTTGTCCCCTTCCAGTGGTAAATATCAAGTTTACCGATATTTTACCCTCCATCGAAAATTTGAAACAATAAGTTTCAAGTTTTCTTTCGTTCAAATAAACCTTTAAAATCCAAATCTTATGATTTTATTTCCATTTTTCTCAATCATTGCGTTCATTTCCAAACAACACCACGAATACAATTCCAGAAGAGAAAATTTCTCTTAAATTTCACCACTTTGCAGATCCAAGTGAACATCTAGATCCGACATGAGGTCGCAATTCTTCAATAACGATCGTTTGCGGAGGGCGCCGAGCAGCGTCTGGATAATTGGTGGGTTCCTCCGGATACGCAACAAAGAAGTTACTTTTGAGAGAATGCGCAAAGAGGGCGCTTCCGTTGGAATTGTTAGACATACAGTTCCAAGCTATGTGACGCGCATTAAAATCGCCCATGATCATGACGCGATCATGAGTTCTCATAATACGATCAATATCCGTTCCCTGTCAGAGTCTATTAGGAGGGTTATATAAAGATGTAACTTTATAATTACCACAATTGGCCGAGATAAGAATAGAGATGGCTTCAAGGCTGCCGTCTTCGGGAGGCAATAAAGAATGTTTGACGTCGTGTCGAACAAGAAGGGTGAACGCACCGCCATTTCTGGTGTCTCGATCGTGGCGGTATGTATAGAATCCAGAGATTCTAAATTTATTATCCGGCTTAAACCATGTTTCGTTGATGGCTGCAACATGGATCTGCTGCTGTTGGAGGAATGAGTAAAGCTCGGGATGTTTGTGCAGGAGACTTTTGGAGTTCCATTGCAAAAATCGGATTTGGGACCTAGAATTTGAAGGATGGAATGTCATTTTCGAATAAATGAGCAATCATCTCGAAAAACTTGAGAAGTTTTTCGGAATTCGATGTGCAAGATTTCCATGCAACTTCCACGTCAATCCTGAGTTTCAGGAGTTCCATGTAATTGAGTTCAGGTTTCGGGCTTTCGCCCTTCTCCAATGGAGACGGTGAGAGTGGAGAGTCTATGATGGACTCAAAAAATGGGTTGGTTGTAGAAAGGGTGGCAGTTGATAGGATCTCAATTACCTCATTTATTGATGGCTTCCTGGTTGTCCACGTGTTCATTTTTGGGGGTGGTGGTGGAACAAACATCGGCCTTGGTGCTGGTGCTGGAGTCATACGCTGCGCTAGGAGGCCTCTGCTAGGGGCGTTGTCGTCTTTTGCGTGATGGGGGGCCGGCAAATCCCGGACCTGGAATAATGGTGGTGGGCGGCGTTGCGCCTCGCACCTGCTACTCGGGATGCCGTTGCTGCTACGTATGTCCTGAGTGCGGGACACTCCACAGAACTGGCCGGGTGCGCAGCGCTACAATTGCAGCATTTCGCCGGCTCCGACCGTGGGACTGCGCATTCCATTGAAGTGTTATTATCACCACACTTCACGCAACGCACAAGTCCGCGACAGTTCCGTGATCCGTGCCCGTACAGCTGACAGCGGTAGCACTGAACTGCACGCTGTTTGTTGATGTACCTTTCTACTTTTGCAGGTACCCCACAGATCCATTTTATTTTGAGGATGCTTTGAGCTTGCGTCCCCTTGGCGAACTGAGCCAATCGTGATACGCGAATGGTTTCTTCACCTGTTTGGCTGAACTTAACGGCTTTATTGGGTTCAAGGCCGTTGTTCTACAAATCATCTGCCACCATATCGTCCGAATGGTGGCGCATGGTACCATGGATCACGAATTTGGGATCGTGATCCCCCTTGGTACAATAAAAATGGTGAGGCATCTGCAAGGCTTCCAAACGCTCCTTGCACTTTGCGTAGTCATGGTCCGACTCACAATGGACGCTAATGATTTTTGGTCCAAATGTGAATCGGACGCTAGCTTCCGTTTTAATAGGTTCCTCGATTTTGGCGAAGCTCGAAGACCCATGTGGACCACTATGGCCGAGGGTTTCTTTTGTTTTACGATGGTGGCTGCTGGGGCAGCTTGATTGTCGATCAATGTGGTGTAACTATTCGACACTTGAATAGCTGCTTTTTTGGAAGTGATACTTTCCACCCTTCCACGTCGTCGTTCCCTGTCGTTTTTCACCAGATGGAAATCTGCTTCCATTGGTCCATTTCCTGTTACTGAAGTTGCGGATGCTACGGGTGATGGTGATGGTGGTGGCGGTAATGATGGTGATGATGTTGTTGATCCTGGAGTTGCTTGACACATCTACGGGTTTGGGGCCACCGCCTTGATGGCGGTGGTAGGCAATGCTAAGGGTTTCTAATCTAGATATCAAAAGAAAAACATATTAGTTGGTAATATATAAAGTGTAAGAGCCTAGGTTGTAAAATAAAATGTAATTTATGATTGTGAAAAAACCAGAAATTATATTTTATTTTAAATAAAAAGATTTCAAATCATTTCTGTTACAAAAATCTTCAAACAATAGAATCTAATATAAATAAATTATATTGTCAAGGGTAAAACCGTAACAGAACGAGGTAACTCTTTCTTTGGTTTTTCCTGAATTGTCAACTCAACATGAATCCAGTATAATAGAGTATAATCAATAGATTCAATAAAGTGTAAACCCCAGCAAAAAAAAAAAATTTTTTGTTTCCGAAAGTAAATAAATATATTGTAAGATGATAGCAGGTGAGGAATCTCAGTTAAAATTTGAGATAAATTGTTACGATGCAGCGATGTTCACAGCGTCAACAACTAACATCCAATGAAAATCTTTAAAATGTTAAGATTATTCAATGAATTTATAATATTTATTATTTATCATATGTTAGGTATTAACCAATAGTATTATAGAAATGTCATAGACCAATGAGCGTACAGCATTCATATATCATGTAAGATCAGTTTTCATATATATATATATATATATATATATATTGTTGGGAGTAACTGGTTTAGTAAATTACAAAGGAAATCAACATATGAATCATCAAAACTATATAATTTACCTCTCCAAATAGCGTACACGCGCTATATCAAAATTGCTCACGAATATCCTGAATCGTCCTATAAATACTCAAAATCATTCAATACAAATCGAACTGTCTTTCTAAATTTTTGTTGAAATACTTTAAAGCTGAAATTATTGTTATTTATAATCAAATTGTATTTTCAATGTTGCAATAAATAAAGTCAATTAAATTATATTTAAAATAATAGTAATTATTTTAAAGTGTTAGGGTCAATAACAATCATCTGCCTGATTATTCTAGTAGTCTCAGTATCAGTCAGTAATATACTAATAGTCTAGTTAATCTTCAGAAGCTGTTCCGGTCCATTTAATCATTTAAGATTAATCATCTAAATTGGTAATTGGTATCTAAAGTTTACGGAGTTGGACTTAATAAACTGCCCTGGTGACAGCAATGCTCTGCAGTCCCAATTGGAAACCGAAAAACAACAGGAATCCAACATAATTTGGTGACAGCGGTGGGATACAACACATTGGAAGAACAAAATTAATCTAGTGGTTCACTTCAGTGTTTTGGTTGTTTTCAAAGAAACAAACCCTTTCGACGACAAGAACATTGCGAGCCTACAAAAGTAGCCGAAACTCTCAACTGTAAGTCGTATTTTATTTAGTTTTTATTTTATCATATTTGTGTTCATCCTTCATTCCTTAAATCAAATAAAATGTCTCGTCCAGCTTCACCTGACGGACATAACATTTCAGTCAATGAATCAAATTCTAGCAACGAGAATTTAATAATGTCTCTTTCATTTTTATGTAGATTAATCACCCCATTTAATGGTGATCGCGAAGAAGTTGAAAACACATGCTCACGAATTTGCACAGCCAAATAAAATCGTTCCATTGTTCGCATTCATATTATCACAAATTTCAAGTTCGGTAAAAAACAAATTAAATCTTTCTGAAATTACAGATTTCAAAAATTTAAAAATCTCATTGAGAAGATTATACGTGGATCATACTCATTACACTCAATTGATGGAAGATTTAGATACAATAAAACAAAAATCTAATGAATCCATCACAGAATACTATACGCGTCTTGATAAACTAACTAGTAGATGTTTATCAGCTCTTAAAACAAACAATAACGATAACCCAAATCTGCTAAATGGAAAATTAGCTTTCATAAAAGACACAGCTCTTAGACGGTTTATTTTTCATTCACATCCTGATATTTCTCGTGTTTTAAGAATTCATAGAACTTTGAACAATCTAAATGAAGCTTACAGTATTGCAATATCAGAAGAGAAGGCTCTTCAAATGTATAAAAAATCGTACAACAATCCTTCAGATTCAAAATATTGTAAAAAATGTAAATTAAAATCACATAACACCCGAGATTGTCCTTCAAAAAGTAATAATAATGAAAAAAATCATTTTTCATCCGACAATAATACAAAATTTTGTCGATATTGTAAAAATAAAGGGCACGAAATATCGGAATGTAAGAAAAAAAAACCAAGTGATGAAAGACGTAATGCACTAAATCCACCAAATCCACGAATTAGTCATTTAAACTCAAAAATGTCCGATCTCAGTGTCGGAGCATCGGACAATTACATCAAGTCGACATAGATAACAGTTCAAATGCTCGATTAAAGAAAATAATTTTTAAATCTAACAATGCAAAAAATAAACAATTTATATTTTTAGTTGATACAGGTGCTACTGTTTCTTAAGTAATACACAAAAATGTTACAAAAGAAACACCATTCGATCCTCTTACTTTAGCAATTGATCCAAATTTTGAATGTAAGTTTAATTTTTATTACGTAAATGCAAATAAAATTAATTTGAATTACGACGGCATTATTGGACATGATTTTCTTTCCAAATTTAACTCAAACATTGATTTTCTTACGAAATCATTAACACATTCATCACATACTCCACTCGAAATAACCATTAAACCACGTACTCATCAAATTACCAATTAACGTTATTGACAATTTTATCGGAGTCCTAGATAAAACAAAAATTAATATTTCTGATAGTATAATTATTTCGGATAAATTATTGATTGATAAAAATACAAAATTTTATCCAGTAATAAATACTTCTGATGAAGAAATCCAAATCCAAATTCCACAAATACATTTATTCGAAATGTCAATCATACCATTAGAACAAATATTTTCTATTTCAAAAAATAATAATAATTCTACACAAAGCAAAAATGATCGCATACGACCTTTAAACGAAAATCTTCGTATTGATCACTTAAACAAAGAAGAAAAAGAATCTTTAACACAAATTTGTCAAAATTATAAAGAAATTTTCCATCTTCCTGGTGATAAATTAACTTACACCAGAACATTAGAACACGAAATTATCACATCCAATCCTACCCCAATATATACCAAAACGTATCGATATCCAAAAATCCTTGAACAGGAAGTCAATAAACAAGTCGACAAAATGCTTGAACAGGGAATCATTCAACCATCATCATCTTCTTACTCTTCTCCAGTTTGGGTCGTTCCAAAAATTAGATGCATCCGGTGAATAAAAATGGAGAATCGTAATTGATTACCGAAAGTTGAATGATGTAACCATCACTGATCCCTATCCTATCCCCAATATCGAAGATATTCTGGATCAATTAGGACAATCGGTTTATT
The DNA here is from genome assembly GCA_963920215.1 of Nineta flava. Lineage (NCBI taxonomy): Eukaryota > Metazoa > Arthropoda > Insecta > Neuroptera > Chrysopidae > Nineta > Nineta flava. The sequence continues at coordinate 7,814,225 of OY986044.1, read as the reverse complement.
TTTCAACCTTGGATCTCGTTTTGGGCTTCAACCAAATTCAAATGACCGAGAAAGATAAACAAAAAACAGCATTTACAATACCTTCCGGGCACTACGAATTTAATACAATGCCATTCGGTTTAAAGAATGCACCGGGAACGTTTCAAAAATTAATGAATACTGTTTTAAGTGGTCTTCAAGGCATTAAATGTTTTGTTTATCTCGACGATATTGTAGTTTACGGTTCATCTTTAGAAAACCATAAAGAAAAACTATGTCTTGTATTCGATAAATTACGCGAACACAACCAAAAATGACAACCAGATAAATGTGAATTTCTACGAAAAGAAGTCGCTTATCTTAGTCATATTATAACTAATGATGTTGTCAAACCTAATCCTTAAAAAATTGAAGCTATTACAAAAATCAGAGAACCAAAGAATCCAAAGGATATCAAATCCTTCCCCGGGTTAATCGGGTATTACAGGAAATTCATCCCTCAATTTGCAAAAATTTCCAAACCCTTATCCTCTCTTATAAAAAAAGGATGTCCCTTTCATTTGGTCTGATCAATGTCAATTATCAGTTTTATCTCAAGGAGAAATCGGAAAAGATTTACCAATATCGTATTATTTTAGAACATTAAACGCAGCAGAACGAAACTATTCAACAACAGAGAAAGAACTCCTCTCGATTGTGGATTCCCTGAAGCATTTTAGGCCTTATTTATTCGGACAAAAATTTATAATCGTTACGGATCATCGTCCCCTCACATGGCTCTTTTCATGCAAAGATCCATCATCTAAACTCGTGCGATGGAGACTGAAAATTATTCATAACCTTACGGATACAAATTTCGAAAATTTCCAATGGTTTCACCAAGAAAATCTTGATATACAAGCGCCTCCGAGAGAAATATCTTCTCGTCATTCCCGTCTCTTGCGATCTATCCGAAAATAATAATTATTCATATTATTTAGAAGAAAATTGTTCAACCCTTCACAATTTTATTCATCATAGACCGGGAGAAGTAGCTTTTCTAAATTCAAAACAAGAAAAACAAAAAATTATACTCATATTTGTAAAACAGTTTTACAACGATATTATAGAGTATAAAACTTTATTCAATTGCATGTTAAATCTACGATGCATTGTTCATCTTCAAAATTTAGAAAACCTAACAATAAGTAATATTTCATTTAATAATCCAATTATTAAATTAGAAACTCTCTATTCAATGATCCAATATTTATTTAAAAATAAAACATTCAGAATACTTCAACATACAAAAATTAAAATCAATACTCTAATAGATATCGAAACCGTATTAAAAGAAAATCACGACCATCCTTTAGCTGGGCATCCAGGCTTCAATCGAATGAAAGACGCGATTCGTGAAAATTATACGTGGGAAACTATCAAGCGGGATATCCAAAATTAAAAAAAAAATGCAAAACCTGTCAAATAAATAAAACAAATTTTAAACCAAACAAATCTCCTATGATGATAACTACTACTGCTTGCTCATTTAATGAACAAATTGCAATGGATATTATGGGTCCATATCCAGAAACTCCAAATGGTAATCAATTTATCCTTACAATCAAAGATGACCTGACCAAAATTATCCAAGCTCACCCTATAACCAGCCACAGTGCTGAAATAGTTGCTATTCAACTACTTAAATATTGTTCAATTTTCGGATTCCCCACTTACATCCTTACTGATCAAGGATCGGAATTTACTTCGAAATTCTAAATTACTTGAAATCAAACATAATCTCACCACTCCGTATCATCCTCAAACAAACGGTAGTCTAGAACGAACTCATTTAACTCTACGCGATTTCATACGTTGTTATGTCGACAAAAGTAATGATAACTGGGATGAGCTCCTCACATTAGCCACCCATTCTTATAATACTCACAAACATAAGTCAACGCAAGAAACTCCCTATACTCTCGTTTTCGGAGAAAAACCAAAAATCCCTTCCCAAATTGAAAAACCTCAAGCGAAACCAACCTATTCTAATCTTGCTCAAGATATAACAAACAAATTAAAAATTATTTGCGATACAGCCAAAGAACAATTAATTCGAACAAAAAATAACACAAAAAACTACTACGATAAAAGTCATAGTCGAACATATCCATCCTTAGAAAACCAAATGGTTTTCGTAAGGGATAATCTCGCTAAAGCTCAAAATAAGAAACTTAACCCCAAATATCGCGGTCCTTTCAAAATTATTAAAATTCAGAACAATAACACGGCAACAATTGAAATATCTCGTGCCAAACACCGTACTTATCATTTTAATCAACTGAAACCTTTTGTTTCAGATTCGGATAGTGAAACTGGCGATAACAATCAAGATGGCACTGATCATTCTGCTACCAATCCTATTGGTAGCAGAAGGCACATAAATTCATCATCTGGTCTCTTCTATAAAAATTTAGGACAAGCGAAAATAAGTAATCAAAAATTTTCCCTACTTCTATATTTTAACTTAACAATACTGGATGATCAATTTGAATTAGTTAGCGATCATTATTCAGCCACATCATTATGTCATTTAACGGACGAAGAACATTCTAGTGTAGTTTACTGTACAAATCAAGTCAAATATCTTCACACGTTACTAATGAAAATTCAAACAAACTTATCATTTTGGAAAAACATACAAAACAAAAACGTGGTCTTATCAATGGTATTTTGTATGGACTAAAATGGTTATTCGGTACACCTGACGCAGATGACGCTGTGTTTTATTCCGATTCAATAAATTCTTTAATTGACCATCAAACACAAACGAATACTCTAATGCAACAACAGATACGAATAATCTCTTCAACTATTAAAAATTTTAACAATTCTATGGCAAACCTAAAAAATAATGAAAATATTTTAAATTCAAATATTCAATTATTCAATAATTATTCCAAAACCACGACTAATATTATAAATAGAGAACAACATGATTTAGAAATTATCGAACACATAACCTTACTCTCGAATATAGCAAATGAACTATTACTTCAAATAGAAAAATACCTTCTTGACTTAACTTTAATACGTCACGGTATTATCGACTACAATACAGTGAACCCACAAACACTCTTCGATGAATTAAAATTAATCTCAGATAGATACTCTTTACCCATTCCGTTAACATTCGAAACTTTAGAATATTATTAGAAAATAATTAACGTTAAGGCGTTTTTACAAAATAAAAACTTAATTGTTAAATTACAAATTCCAATATCGTCAATAACTGACTATGAAGTATTTCAAGTTTTTCCTTTACCAACCCCACATTCAAATAATTCTTTCATTTTCTGATATATTCAACCTGAAAATCCATTCATTCTCCTATCAAAAACCAGAACGTAATATGCTATTTTAAAAATAGCATATTACTATGACCATCAATGGATATGTAAACCAATATCTGTATTCCATAAAAATGACCAACACAACTGCGAAATTCAATTGTTCTCCAAAATAACGAACAAAATTCCGCCATCATGTCAAGTCAAAACAGTGCATGCTGATTTAGAAATCTGGCAAAATATCAATCCAGACCAATGGTTATTCGTCACTTCTAAACTTACATCGTTAAACATACTCTGCTACAATTCTCTAGATCATCAAGAAATAATCAATCATATTGGTGTCCTTACATTGGATACAAATTATAAAGCATATACCAACACACATACGTTAGAACGAGAAACAACGTTATCAAATAAATTCACTACAATCAAAATACCGATAACAGATATCACACGCGATGACTGTTGCATCAAACACCATATCAATACCACATTGGACGTTCTCCAACTTCAACCAATTAAATTCGATCATTTAGATCTGAACGAAATTAAATTTGCACAACACCGTCTACAACAATTCGACGATGTTTTACAAGAACAATTATCAAAACCGTTCATAATTAAATATTCATCATGGTTTACAACTGCAATATCCATCACAACTGGTTTAATTCTAATAGCGATCCTTTACAACCTATGCAAATGGTGTGGTTTCATCCAATTAGCAACACAACTTCTATGCTGCACAAAGTCTCCTCGTAGCACAGAAAGTTCTCCATGCATCAAAATATTCAACCAATACTATTCTAACCAAGAAGATCATCCCCAAACCAGCATCTACAGAACGAATACGGCTAATTAAAAAGGTGCATCCACAGATCAACAACAACTTAGATTGAAACTTCATTCGCTTCGCTATGGTTCCAATCATCTTACCATGGGAGGAATGTTGGGAGTCACTAGTTTAGTAAATTACAAAAATAGAAATCAACATATGAATCATCAAAACTATATAGTTTACCTCTCCACATAGCGTACACGCGCTATATCAAAATTGCTGACGAATATCCTGAATCGTCCTATAAATTCTCAAAATCAATACAAATCGAATTGTCTTTCTGAATTTTTGTTGAAATACTTTAACGCCGAAATTATTGTTATTTATAATCAAATTGTATTTTCATTGTTGCAATGAATAAAGTCAATTAAATATTTTAAATTTCATTGTTGTAATAAATAAAGTCAATTAAATTATATTTAAAATAATAGTAATTATTTTAAAGTGTTAGAGTCAATAACAATCATCTGCCTGATTATTCTAGTAGTCTCAGTATCAGTCAGTTATATACTAGTAGTCTAGTTAATCTTCAGAAGCTGTTCCGGTCCATTTAATCATTTAAGATCAATCATCTAAATTGGTAATTGGTATCTAAAGTTTACGGAGTTGGACTTAATCAACTGCCCTGGTGACAGCACTGCTCCGCAGCCCCAATTGGATATCGAAAAACAACAGGAATCCAACAATATATATATATATATATATATATATATATATATATATATATATATATATATATATATATATCATAAAACTGAACAACTATTTTTATTGATAAACAGATTGCTTTGTGAGAAGTATCAATTGTTAACAAAAATGCCACCTAAAACAAGTGGAAAGACAGCCAAAAAAGCTGGTAAAGCACAAAAGAATATATCAAAGAGTGATAAAAAGAAGAAGAAGAAGCGTAAGGAATCATACGCAATTTACATATACAAAGTATTGAAACAAGTACTTCCTGATACTGGTATATCGAGTAAAGCTATGAGTATCATGAACAGTATTGTTAAGGATATTTTTGAACGTATTGCTGCTGAAGCATCACGTTTAGCTCACTATAATAAACGTTCAACAATTACAAGTCGGGAAATTCTAATTGCAGTTAGACTATTATTACCTGGTGAATCAGCAAAACATGCTGTCAGTGAAGGTACTAAAGCTGTTACAAAATATACAAGTTCAAAATAATATAATTCGAACTGATATTTAATAAATATAGAAACATAATCCAATGAAATCGGCTTTCTTTTTAAGAAAGCCATCAAATATTTTCAAATAAGAGTAAACTATTATTAATATCAAATATAATAATATTTAATAATTTAAATTAATATAATAAATATTGGGTTATAAATATTACTTGATCAAAAATATAAATGTAAAAAAAAAAAATATAAATGTATTAAACAAATTAAAAGCATCCTTTTTTAGCTAGCCAAACTGAAAAAGTAGAAAATAATTTTTAAATATGGAGGTAATTAATTTGATTGTAAACAAGTAATGTAACAACTAAATGAATTAATTATTTGCATACCCAGTATATATTGAGTTGTATATCAATGTGTGAATTGTTAACAATTCTGCCTATTATATGTTTATTTATTATGCATTATTTGTAAATGTTTGTTTTGTGTTAATAATATTGAAATAGTAAAAATGTTTTTGCATTTAAATAAAAATAAATTTTGACGAAATGGAAAACCGAATTCAAAAATCAAATATTCTAAAACCAAAAATGCACTAAAAAGTAAAAAAATAATTGCGTATACTTGTGTCAATTATCTTGTTCACCTAAGCAAAAATTTTTAAATATATATGTACAATTATTGTTATTTTTGGAGTCGTTGTCAGCATAGAGAAATTGAAAAATATTGTCGTTTTTATTTCGCAAAAATATTGTATTTATATTATCCCCTCTAGCGGGGGGAACTTGACCCCACTTTTTTGCTATAGAACAATCATACAAAATTTTAGCTTGTTATCTCTTTTCGTTTTTGTGTTATCGTCTTCACGGACAGACAGACAGACATGCGAAAATGGCCGAACTAGGCCATTTTATGAACACATATGACAAACATTCATGCCAATATTTTCAAAAAAACGATCAATATTTTCAAGCGTTACATAGTCGGGACTAAACTTAATATACCCTATATTTATGCTGAAACAGACTTTAGCGTCAGCCAATTGGGATAAAGTGTCGACCAATCACAAGAGACTACGTTTCTATATATGAATTTATATGTTAATTTTATCAAAATAATATTTGCAAAAATTTTCGATTTCACGATATAAATTTTCTATATCAATTTTTAAGGGCTTATGGTCTAGGCTCTGGAATTAACGATCCTATTATCCCAGAATTCTAGGAGTGGTCGCTTAATCACGATTTTTGAATGAAAATAACTTTTTAAGTGTTTATTCCTTAACGATGATTGAAAAAACAGTCTCTTATAAATGCATAAATAGTATGCATTCGAAAAATAACCACTGTAGCTCTATTCGTTCAAAAGTTATTTGCGGGTCAAATATCGTCTAATTTAAGCAATAAGTAATATCACGGTAACGTACACAGGCGATAACCCCTTAAACTTGACCCGTTGCACTACCGTGCTCTAGGATATACTTCTTTTCTATAAAAAAATTTATTACGGATTAATTCAGGATTACACCTTTTTTAAGACATTATTATCTAATTATTATCTTATTATCTTATTATTATCTTTTCCATTTATATTTTTATGACTGTAAATATATATATATATATATATATATATATATATATATATATATATATATATTCTATCTATACTTCATTTCTATACAAAAAATTTATTACGGATTACACCTTTTTTTATCACAGATTATCTATCCATTTATATTTTTATGATTTTATTACTCTAAATAAAAGTACTTAATTACTCTTACATTAAAAGATTAGTGGCTTCCCAATTGGAAAGCCTGTTTATATTTTTATTGGTTGCTGTTAATTAATAATTGTTATATTAATATAATTTTTAACTTCCAAAACCGTACAAAGTACAACCTTGTCTTTTTAATGCATTCTCTACATTCATAGCAGTAACTGAATTTCGTTACGCATGCTCTGTGTATGTAACTGCATCCCGAATAACATTTCAAGAAAAACTTTTAATTCACCACGTGTTTCTTCATAAATTAAGCCAGATATACGTTTTACACCACCTCGGCGAGCTAAACGACGTATCGCAGGTTTTGTTATACCTAGGATGGTATCACGCAAAACTCTACTGTGACGTTTGGCACCTCCTTTTTCTAAACCCTTACCACCTTTACCTCTACCAGTCATACTGTTAAAGTTATGTAACGGACAACTAGATGTTATCCTCACAACGAAATTGTAATATTATAACATCGCAGCAGTATGAATCAGATTGTAAGGCCAGGTTGATCCAAGATCATTATTTTGGGAACTGATACTGCACTGACGCCCGGACTGGGCGTCAGCGTTTCGTCATTATCGTCCTGCCCCGACTTAAGTCGGAGGTAAACTGGAAAATGGAGGTGGTTTGAGTAGGAAAATCGTTGTTGGGATATTTTAGGTATCTGTAAAAGTAGAAAAGATATTTTACTCCACTAATCTGCAAAAGAGAAACATGATTCGTTGTTTGATGAAGACATTTTATGGTACCGATTTGGTGTATAGTAATTAGGGCTAATTACCATTTATGGACAGTGCATTTTTTGGGCGTTTCATTCTCATTTTTACATGAGGGTCATAGTCCACCGCTTCGCGCAAAAGGGTGTTCGGGTGGTTCTGAATTTGGTCGAAAGATTTGCAGACTATTTCCTTGAGGTATTCTTGGATGGTCGAGAGGTTGAGATCCTCGTGGATACGCTTGTTTCTCACGTACCATGGAGCATTTAAAACTAAGCGGAGTGCTTTTTTTTTGTGTTGTCTGCAGTTCTGCTATGTTGGTTTTAGCTGCGTGACCCCAGGCTATGCTAGCATATAGCATACTTGGCCGAATGATCATTTTATATAGTGTAATTTTGTTCCTGGAAGAGAGCGTACTCTTCCGACAGAGGAGTGGAAATAGCTGACCAGTAGTTTGTTTCCCACGTAAGCTCATATTACTCCGAGATATTTAATTTCATTTCGCCATTGGATCTCTTTATTGTCGAGTGTGAGGGTTGGTATGAGGTTCGGCTTGCGTCTTCTGCAGTTTATTAAAGCTGACCTTTTTTCCGCGTTGACTTCTATGTGCCATTTTAGTAGGTACTCTTCGAGGGTTGTCAAGTAGTCCTGTGCTAGATTACAGAGGACATTGATGCAACCGGAAGAGACAAGAATGGCAGTGTCGTCTGCAATGATGGCGAGTTCCATACGATGGTCTGCTGGGTCTGGGATATCTGCGGTGAACAGTGAATATAGGGTGGGTGAGAGGACGGATCCTTGAGGAACCCCAGCTTCTAGGGTGTATGGGTTCGATGAAGAGGTGGTGATTCGCGCCCTAAAGGATCTATCAGAGAGATACGAGTGAATGAGAAGCGTTAATCGCTTTGGAATACCAAGTATTCCTAGCTTGTAAATGAGACCTCCGTGCCAGACGGTATCGAAGGCTTTAGCAATGTCGAGTGACACCATGCCAGTGTAGTTTTTGGAATTGATGTTTTTAGAAGCTAGTTCTGTAACTCTAAGTACTTGGTGTGTGGTGGAGTGTTGAGGTGTGAACCCGAATTTGACGTTTGGGAGGAGTTTTTACCAACAGCAGGTAGGAGGCTGATTGTTTGGTAGTCTTGTGGAAAGGTGCGGTTTTTATTTGGTTTTAGCAGGAATATGACTTCGGCCATTTTCCAGCTAGTGGGGAAAGTTCGAAATCTGAGCACACTATTGTAAATCCCAACTAGTGCCATTACTGTTTTTTTGGGGAAATCTTTCAATAGCTTGTTCGAGATTTTGTCACGCCCTGATGCTTTCCGTGGTTTGAGCTTACCAATGAGTGATAACACCTCGTTTGGTGTTACTGGTTCGAGTGGTTGCTCGTTATCTACAGGAGTGGAGATGAGGTTTTCGACGTATTGGGATACCATTCCGTCATGGTCAAGGTTTGCGTTTTGAAGGTTCTTTGAGCACTCTTTCTCTAGACAGCCGGCACAGACTTCTGCTTTGTCGAGTTCAGTGTACGCGATTAGGCTGGAACCATGTATTGGGGGGACCAGGTTTGAATTTGAACGGAGGACTTTAGACATTCTCCAATGAGAGTTGTCTTCGCTAAACAGAGAAGCTAGTTTTTCGCCCCACTGCGAGTTTCGGTAATCGCTAAGTGCGTATTTTACCTCTTGGGTTAGTCTGTTGTTGAGGGCTTTTTCAGCGGGGTGGCGGGATCTTTGTGAGATCCGGCGGGTATGGTTTTTCTCTATTAGGAGATCGAGAATGGCCCGAGGGATGGGGGGTCTCAGGGGGTATGGTCGGGTGTAAGTGGCTACGTCAATTGCCTCGTGTACTTTGGTGTTGAAGTAGGTGACGGCACCGTCTATATCAGTTGTGTTTTGATTATTGGGATTGGTCCATATTCTTCTTGCAGATATTCACTAAAATATGAAAGGTTGATTGACTTTTGTTACAAGGGTTGAAGAAGTTCTTCAGTTGGCTCAAGCTGTATCCAAACCGGGATGTGATCAGAGGAGAGGTCATTTATGCTGTCGGTTTGGGTCGTGAACGGGATATTTCGAAGTATGCCAAAGTCGAGAGTAGAGTTTGCCCCTCTGCTCGGATAGTGAGTTAGATTTGGAGGTGCACTGACTAACAGTCAGGGTTTCTTTCCAGGAAGGTGGCAATTGTGCGACTACTTGGGTTTGTGCACACGCAGTTCCAGTTGCAGTGTTTGGCATAGAAATCCTCTGCAGCAATGACTGCGTGCCCGCTGGACAATATTTCTGTCAGGTTTTCATAGTCAATTTTGAGTCCAGGTGGATGATAACAAGAGAATATGTTAATGGGTCCTGAGGAGGTTTCAATAGAGATTGAAGTTGTTTCCATGGAAACCAAGTTAGATGTTGGTAAAAGTTGATGGGTGAAGCGGTTGCGAATAAAGATCGCCGTGCCATCTATGCGGGCATGATTCCTGTCGGTACGATAGAATCTGTACTCGGGGATTTTGATATCTCGGTCACTTGGTTTGAGATGTATGTCACTGATACGAATTATGTCTAGTTCGTTCTTATCAGTGAATATGGCTAATTCATTTCTCTTGTTTGCAAGACTTTCAGCATTCCAGAGAGCTATTTTTAGTGATGATGGTTTATTGTCCATTAAAATTCGTTAAAATGGATGCCATTTTACTCGACATCTAATCGAAGATGCGGGCAAAAAGTTGGTTAGTGCCTGATTCAACTAGCTCAGGTTCAATGGACACCAATGATGCAACTTTTGATTGCGATGATTTTGGGGTCACTTTCGGTGTTTGTGTAGTTGGTTTTGCGGGTGCTGGTTTGGTGTTCGTGATGGTAGGTGGTTGAACACTTGGGGTTTCGGGTTTTGGAACCTGCTATTTAGGTTGATTGGATGATTTGGTTTTTACAGTTTTAGGAAACTGTGAACAACCTCGGTGTCTCGCGGTGTGCACACTTTTGCAGTTTGCAAAAGTTGGTGGAACTGTAGGGGAATTCTTTTCCCGTGTGCAAACTGCTGATAGGTGGTCTGCGCCACATTTGACATATTCTGCTTATGCCCAGCAGTTCGATGAAGATTGTCTGAATTTTTGGCACCTATGACATTGTGAGGTACCAGTAGGTGGATGTGTTTTTTCAGCAACCACTGAAAGTGAACATATTTGGTTTATGTTCATGAATCCCGCGTCCGATTGCGGGAACTCTACGAATAGTAGAGGGAATGGCATTTTATCCCGTCGACTTGTTATTCGGGTAACCTTGATGGGGTGATATTCCTGGCTTTCAAGAGAATGCTTGGGGTCCTAGGTTGCAATCTGGGTTGGTACGTGTCAGTACACCTTCCGGGTTGATTTTTCTTCTACCAATTGGTTGGAATGAAATTGTACCTCTCGTTGTTTCAGGAGATGGACACATTTCCTGTAGCTATCTCTATTAGAGAGGGTAATGCGGATAACCTCGGGGCAGGATTTGGCCTTGGTGAAGCCAATTTTTTGTGCGTTTATAAAGGATTGTATTTTAAACCATTTGGATGCATCCCTGATGATTACGTGTAGTGAATCCCGTGTGAACTATGCTTGATCCCCAAAAGTAGAGAGTGTGGTCACTGGGACCTATGAGTTTATTGGTGGCACAACTGGGGTGGAGGCCACCGGGTTGAGGACTGCTGTTTTTGCAGCAGGAGTTTTAATAGCACACATTGCTGCATCACATTGGAGCAATGAGTGAGGATGGTGAGTCTTTAATTCTCTCAGCTGACATGGAGTTGTCGGATGCTGAGTTGAAATCAGACTCACTGATGATATCCGGCGATGGTTGCCAGGTTTTCCTTTTTTGGAGTTATTTGTTGATGTGGTGGAGGAATCAGACCCGGAGCTCGATTTTCGGGCTCTCCGCTTTTAAATTTTCGGGAAACTATTTGATCTGATGTTGAGGAGGAGGAGGCTGGTATGTCCGAAGTTACGAGGACACTGGCAAATTTCTCCTTAAACTGACGTACAATCCGTTCGTAAACGTTTTCAAATTTGGCCAGACGATTGCATACCATCTCATATTTTTCCAGGAGATCCTGGTGTACCTTGAGAGGTACGACGTCTCCAGAGAGATTTGTTAGACCCTTCGTAGGTGACAGAAATATCAACTATGTAGGGTGATAGTAAAAAAGTGTGTAGACCGTACTTACATAAAATAATAATAAAAATATAAAATTAAGATAATACCATAAATACTCTACAATACTACAATAATAATAAATAAACTAAAGATATATATTTATATAATAAAATAAAATTAGAACGAACTTACATGTATAACATAATCACTCACTTAAATAAAGTATTATTGATAGCACATTAAATAACTGAAGAATACATCTGATCTCTTTAAATAACAAGCAGAAAATGGAAACATTGCTATGCTGTGTCTTTTTATATAGCAGATTTAACAATAAAATATGCCAGGACCAAACACTTTATTGGAAAATAAAAATATAATCACCCAATCGGATTAAATGTAATAAAATCCCTCCCAAATTTTATTTGAATATAAATGTAACGGGTTTGATGGATCATTAAGACGTCTGACTTTGTAATATCTACAATTATGTTTTGGTTATAAACAACATATTGTTTAATAAAACATTATTATTTTAAAATGGCTAGAACCAAGCAAACTGCTCGTAAATCAACTGGCGGTAAAGTACCAAAAAAACAATTAGCAACAAAAGCTGCACGTAAAAGTGTACAAGCCACTGGTGGTGTCAAGAAACCACACGGTTTTGTCCTGGTACAGTATCTTTACGAGAAATTCGTCGTTATCAAAAGAGTACCGACTTGTTAATTCGTAAATTATCATTCCAACGTTTAGTATGTGAAATTGCACAAGATTTTAAAACAGACTTACGTTTCCAAAGTTCTGCTGTTATGGCTTTACAAGAAGCAAGTGAAGCGTATTTGGTAGGTTTGTTTGAAGATACTAATTTATGCTCCATTCATGCAAAATGTTTAACTATTATGCCAAAGGATATTCAATTAGCTCTCCGTATTCGTGGAGAACGTGCATAAAGTATATAAAACATACAACAGTTAATATAATTAATTTCTCGGTCCTATTCATTGGACCAAAATTATTATTTAAATAAGAGTATATATATTTTTATATTTAAATAAATCTAAAAATGATAATAATGAATTTTCACATGTTGGTTTATACATTTTTACGGTAAGCATGACAGGAGAAAGAGTATTTGGTATATCTCTTAGTATTGAAAAAAAAAATCGATAAACACATACGAAGTAAAGTTGTAGAAAATTAGTTTTACTATAATTAAGTTATAATAAAAGCTTGTTTTAAAAATATTTTTTTAAATTTATCTTGTTTATAAATAAAAATCACTACATAGTATAAAACTAAGTCCCCCAGCCGCGTCTGTCTGTTCGCGATAAACTCAAAAAGTACTGCAACGATTTTCATGCTGTTTTTACCAATGGATAGAGTGGTTCTCGAGAAAGGTTTAAGTATATAATTTGTTAAGTTTTTGTGTAAATTGGTCCTTTACATATTATAAAAAAAGGTATAGTTGTATAATTTATTGATGTATATACGTGTATAATTTATCAGTGCATAGTAACAGATGTTCGTTGCTTAGGTGCTATATGTTATACGTTGTCTGCCAGGAGTGGGTATTTAGGCATTTTGATGTTATTTATATAAGCATTCAACAGACAGCAGTCTGCATTAAGTGATTGATATGTTACAATGTAATATGTTATCATATAATAATACAGTCCATTGTTCATATGCAGACGTATATGTGTATAATTTATCAGTCCTTGGCGGGAGAAAATATTATGTTAATTGGTTATAAGGGCGTTACAAGATTTTTGCGGGCGAAGCCGCGACGAGTAATGCTTGTTATAAATAAATACGTGTAGCAGTGTTCCAAGACAATCAGTACCCTTGACGGGAGAAAATATTATGTTACTTGGTTATAAGGGCTTTACAAAACTTTTGCGGGCGAAGCTGCAACGGGTAGTACTAGTAATAAATAATTGATCAATGCAAAATATAATAAAAGTTAAAAGGAGAATATAAATTAATGTTTACAAAATAACAAAAAGGCATCTGCACACAGTGTTCCCAAGCGGTCACCCATCCAAGTACTGACTGTGCCCAATGTTGCTTAACTACAGTGACCCGCCGAGAAATTTTAACAAATATAATCTTTATTATTCAATAACGATACACAACTATTTACATTTTAAAATAGCAAATAATTGAAAATTGGATTTTGTTATTGCGGTAATTAGAGGTTGACGCTTTCATCCTGCGTGTTTATTTTGTTCTGTAAGTTACTTTAGGTAATTGATAATCTTAAATTGTGTATTAAAAATGAAATGTTTTCAGGGAGTTTTTATTTGTTTATGACAGGAAAAGGAGAGGGAAAACCATGGAGGGAAAATTATAGATTTGGTAGGGAGGAGATGTGTATTGGGGAGGGAAATAGAAACAAGAATGAGAGAAAACATAAAATGGAATTCGAAATAAAAATAGGAAAAATAAGAGTGGAAAAATAAAAGTATTTGTAAAATAAAAATTTACTCCATGTTGAATCGAACCCTGGTTGACCGTTTTAGAGTCAAGCGCTCTAACCACTGGTTCGAGCCGACTATATTTAAGTAGTGAGATGAACGAATTATTATTTCTTCGTAAAATGTTTTGTTAGCTCGCTATTTTTTATTTATTTGATATAAAACTTGTTTGAGTTTTTATATAACTGTGTAGCGTTGGAATGTCAGCAAGTTTGTGTAGTTTTTTAACTGATGTATATCGATCTTTGTTAAGCACCGGTCTTAGGCATCTGTTCTGTAAAATTTGTATTTTGTTCATCGTTGTTTTTGATGCATCACAACTCCAGACAGAAGCGGCGTATATTATTATTGGCCTGATAATAGCGACATATAACGGTTTTTTGTTTTTTGGGTTCACGGAGCTTCTTTTGTTTAGGAGAGGGTATAGGGTTCTGATAGCAGTGTTGATTTTTGTGATATGTTTTTGATGTGGTTCTTGTAGTAGAGTTTTCTATCTAAGGTTATCCCTAGATATTTAACGGAGTTTTTGGATGGGATTTTGGTGGAGTTGATAATTAGGGGTGAGGTGACTTTGGTGTTAGTTAACTTTCTGGTGAAGATTATGTGTTCGGTTTTTGCTTCATTGATCTTTATTTTCCAGTTAAGTGTGAAGTTTACTATCATATCGGCTTGGATTTAGGTCTGTTTCGTGGCTACTTGTGCATTGAACGAATGTGCTAAGATTGCTATATCGTCTGTATAAATAGCCAGTTGTATTTGTGGGAATTTTGGGATGTCATTGATGAAGTAATTGTAGATAATAGGACCCAGTACCGAGCCTTGAGGTACTCCAGCTTTTGTGTATTTAATGTTGGAGAGGTTAATTGTTACTTTTACCATGAATTTTTGGTTTCTTAAATAGCTGTTAAGTAGCATTACCAAGTATCTTGGCACTTGATATTTAATAAGTTTGTAAATCAGCCCGTCTATCCAGACGGTGTCGAAAGCTTTCTCAACATCAAGGAGAACCATAAATGTTTTTATTTTTATATTCTTGCCTGATTGATTCAGCTATTCGAGCCGTTTGTATCGACGTGCTGTGACCAGGCCTGAATCCGAATTGTTCTTCCACAATTTCTTTGTTTTTTCGTTCAAAGGAGTTGATTCGGGTTAGGATTATCTTTTCGGTGAGTTTAGAAAGAGTACTTAGCAAGCTGATCGCTCTGTAGCTGTTTGGGTTTGAGGGATCTTTGTTGGGTTTTGATATGGGGATTACTATGGCTGTTTTCCACTCATCAGGGAAGTGTCCTAGTGTCAGTGTTGCATTTATGATGTGGGTGAGTTGGACTACTGTTTTGGTGGTGAAATTTTTGACGAGTTTATTGTCTATACCGTCTAATCCAGGAGATTTGTAGTTGGGAGTGTTTGGATAATGTTTTTGATATCTTTGGGGGAGATAAATATATTGTTTTTTGTCTACAGGTCAGGAATTGTAAGATTTTGGATGTAGTTTAGGACTGTGTTGGTGACGGTTTCTTCAATTGGGGATTGGGCGTTGTTCGATTGAACCTTTTCTAGTGTACTAGCTATTATATTTGCTTTTTTTTATTTGTGAAATAGGTGATATCGTTGTGGGACAGGTTTATTTGTTTTTTACAGGAGTTTGGTAATCTGCCGTAAAGTGTTGTCGGATAGTTTGACTTGTTTTAGGTTCATTTTCCAGTTATGATTAAGGAGGGATCTGATTTCTGTCCGGATTAGACGGTTTAGAGGGTTTATTTGGTTTTATATTCGTGCGTGTCTGGTTTTTTTATATGTTTTTCTCAGCCTGTTTCTATCTTTTATTAATATTTTTATTTTGTGTGTAAGTTCATCTTTTTGTGGGTTTATAGTTATTTTTCGATTGTGTTAAATTTTTGTTTTTGTTATGGCTTTTGTGAGCAGTTCTGTTTCGGTTTCTATTTTGTTAGGAGAGTCGATGTTTTTGTTTTTGAATCTTCGCATGTTACTGTATGGATGTTTTTGATTTCGAATAGGATTGGGTTATGGTCAGAGGTAAGTGCTGGGATTGAGGTAGGGTTGGTTTTGTGTTGGGTATTTTTGTTGATGATTAGGTCCACGAATGACGGGGACATGTTGTTTTCGGGATAGTGGGTTGGGTTTTTTGAGTTTTGAATTATTAGACCGTGGTTTTAGGCATATCTATGTAGTGTTAGGCCATTGGTGTTATTTGCGTTATTGTTCCACGCTTTGTGGCGGGCGTTCATGTCACCTGCTATTAGTACTCTTTCTCCGATGGAGGTTAGGATGTCTTGATCAAGGATGGTGAATTTGTTGGCGGGACTGTTATACGCCGCTCTTATATGCAAATTATTTTGTAATTTGGCAGATGGCTTCAATTGTTAAATTTTTATTTAGCTTTTGTATTAGGTATGGTATGTTATTTTTTATAAGCACTGCCACTCCTCCCCCGTGGGCTGTGCGATCATTTCTGATACAGTGGTTGTTCTTAATATTTAGCTTGTCATTTTTGTTTCGTTTATTAATATAATGTCTATATCGTGTTCTTGTATAAACTCTTTAAGTTCGGTTAACTTTGGTCTAAGCCCGTTAAAATTCCAAGTCATCGAAAGGCAAATTTTTAAAACGTATTTGTTGTATGCATCGCTATCTATGCTATTACATACTAAAACCTTCCTCAAGAACTACTCTATCCATTGGTGAAAACATCATGAAAATCGATGCAGTAGTTTTTGAGTAAATCGCGAACAGACAGGCAGACGGGGCTGGGGGACTTTGTTTTTACTTTGTAAGGGTAAGGATATATATAAATTATATTATATAAATATATTACTCTCATAGAATATTGTTTTGTGGCCTGAATATAAGGCCAAATATTATTTTTGTAAAAATAATTAAGTTTTTTTATTTGTGAATAAAGAAATAATCATTTCTTTTTTGGAGCAGCTTTTTTAAGTTTAGTTGGAATTGGAGGTGGCAACAAAAGCCTTTTTTGGCTTTGGTCCCTTTGGTTTACGAGCTGGACTGGACTTAATTCATTCAATAACACAACATGGCGCAAACTGTACGTGTACGTAGTGAGACTGCTAATGTTGATAGTACGGAATTTGTAACATACATAACTAGTGCTTTGTTAAGTAATGAATTCTCAAAGGTGCTAAGTGATATTATTAAAAATAGTGTTGAAGTTCATACAGAAGTTTTAAAAAATGTAATTTTGTAGTTGAAAAAAGTTAACCTTCAATTGTTAAATGACATGGAAACATTGAAGAAACAAAGTGGGTGAATCAAGCTCTCAAAAGATGTCACCTCAAAACCTCAAAATGAAATTTTTGAACTAAAAAAATTAAAAAAAAAATTACTAACTGGTATGGACTTACTGAAGAAACAAACCATAAATGACAGCTATGCACACAAGGTGGCGCAATCCAGCTCTCAAAATCAAAAAGTCAACAATAAATCCCATGAAATAATATTGTAAGAACGAAGAATACTTGAGGAGGGTAAAACTCAAACTCAAGGTTCGTATCAAATGTCGTGTCAAACCACACAAGGAACATCCAACATTAAAACTACCAAACACGATACACAAATTGATTAAGCTGAAGACACAGATGGTTTTACCGTAGTGAATCGACGAAGGAAAAGAAACGTCATAATGGGTAATTCCCATGAAATCGGTTCACTCTCAGCAGTGGAATAGATGCTTTGGATCTTCTTGGGAAGGATGGCTACCGACACAACACAAGACGCAGTTATTAATTATCTTCATAACAAAATCAGCGATCAGCATTTCGATGTGAAAAAACTGGAAACAACGGGTACAAATGCTTGTTTTAAAGTTGCTGCTCCCAGAGAATTGGAAAACCGATTATGTGACGCAAGCATTTGGCCGAAAGGATCAATTATCAAGAGACACTTTTTTCGTCGACAAGAACCGTGGCGATTATAGTCATCTAAAACCATGCGTGGTCGAATCTTATAAGATTGCAATCATGCATCTCAATATGCAAGGATTTCATAACAAATCAAATCTACTTGAGATCGAAGATAAGGATATTTCAGCAGATTTTATCTGTGTCAGTGAACATTGGTTAAACCAACATCATAATAACCAACATCATATTAGCGGGTTTAAACTAGCAAATTATTTCTGCAGATCGACTTATAGCAGAGGTGGAGTGTGTATTTTAGCAAACAACAAGTGGCACTGTGAAAATATAAATCTGGAAAAATTTTATGTTGAGAAGGATATTGAAATTTGTGGACTCAGGTGGAATTTAGAAGAATCTATTCCTTTGTTCGTTCTCGCCATTTATAGATCGCCAACAAGATTGATTTTAATTCTTTTATTTTAAACTTGAATCTTGTTATGGGTGAAATCTACGATATGCACGTACCTATAATTCTGTCGGGGGATTTTAATATTGATTTCTCAAACGAGTCAAAGGAAAAAAATACTTTATGCCATTTACTGGGAACCTACAATTTAATAAAGCTAGTAAAGGAGCCCACTAGAGTGACAGCAACCTCAGCCAGTGTTATTGACAATATATTTACCAATATAGACTTTGATTATAAGATTTCCGTAAAGGATGTTCACTTTTCTGATCATAGATCTCAAATACTCAATGTAGAATTGCCAAAAACCAATAACAGTATAACATACACTTATTGTAGACGCTTTTCAGAACTCAATACTCAACTTTTTGCACATCTTTTAACTAATGAGCACTAGGAAAATTTAGATAATAATACAACCGCGAATTTAGAAAGAAATTTTAGAAATTTTATAACAAACCATTACTTTAATATCAGTTTTCCTGCAGTGAAATCTGAACGTAAAACTTCACAAGAAGTAAAACAATGGTTGAATGAAGAAATCATTGAATCCAGTAAAGCATTAAAAGGTCTATTCAGACTAACTAAAGTACAAAACTCGGAGAATATTTGCAATTTTTATAAAATAGCGAAAGAAACATATGAAGTTGGTCAAAGTTACTAAACAAAATTATTACCATTCTATTGTAACTTCCTCGAACAATTACAGTAAAAGTTTGTGGAACTTAGTTAATAAATTTACAAATAAGAATACAAACAGTCTCCGAAATCAAAATCAAAGTACTGAATATGAACTCAATACAGAAAATGGAGTCATCCATGAAAAACAGAAAACTGCAAATGTATCCAATGATTTCTTCAAAAACCAGCCGCTCAAAATTCTTAAAAATATTCCAACCACACAATCAATAAAAATACCTGTGTTAAACCACAATAGTATATTTCTCTATCCCATAAGCCAAAAAGAAACAATCGATCTTATAACAGATCTCAATAATTCAAACTCGACTGGAGGGGATGAAATATCAAACAATACGCTAAAAAAGTTTAAAGCATACATTGCTGATCCTTTAACATCCCTTATACATGATTGTTTCAAATTGGGATTTTTTCCTAATGCTCTAAAACACGCCCTTATAACGCCGATTTATAAAGCAGGAGATCGTACACTACTTGTTAATTTTCGTCCAATATCATTAGTTTCAAGTATCTCGAAAGTAGTCGAAAAAGCTATATTATCTCGGCTAATGAGTTTTTTAGAGAAGCACAATCTAATGTGCGATGCACAACATGGTTTTACACAGGGCAAGTCAACTGAAACTGCAATCATGACATTTCTAAATAAAATTATAAAATCAATTGATAATAACGAAATGTGTGTGGGAATATTTTGTGAATTAAGCAAAGCTTTTGACTGTGTAAACCATAATAAACTACTCAACAAACTAGAGTGCATGGGAATACGTGGAACTGCATTAAATCTATTTCGTTCCTACTTGATCGACAGAATATCTAGTGTAATTTTACGAGAAAATCACCTGACATTTATATCCAATATGGCTTCGCCATCTTTAGGCGTACCACAAGGAAGCATTCTAGGCCCAACTCTATTCCTTGTGTACATAAATGATCTAATTAACTACGTAAATAAAGATTACAATATTGTTGCTGTCATTTACGCCGACGATATTTCATTCACGATTCAATCACAAAACAAAAAAGATCTACAAGCGAAAACTAAAAGGGTAATCGAGAAAATGATAAATTGCTTTAATGCAAACGGATTATTCTTAAACGTCGATTAAACAAAATATATCCATTTCAGGACCCCCAATAATAGGAATGAACTAGATTTAATTTTACAAGACAATGGTGCAAATATAGTAAAAGAAACCTATTTTAAGTTCTTAGGTATAGTTCTAGAAGAGAAACTAACTTGAGCTAAGCACTGTAATGATCTATGCAGTAAGCTAAGATCATCCTGTTACGCTATTAGAAATCCAAGGAACTCATTACGCCCAGACTCCTTAATAGTGATTTATTACGCCTACATCTACTCGAGAATCAAATATGGTATTATATTTTGGGGAAGTTCCTATTGTGCACAAGACGTGTTTATTATGCAGAAAAGAATTGTGCGACTAATTGCAAACATGATCCAAGGTACATCTTGCCTTGTAACTCGGAAAAATTACAACTATCTCGAATTGAACAGTGCTAATTACGATGACAAAACTCGCCACTGTAATGACATCAGAACGCCAATTCACAACATAGCTCTTTATGAACAAAATCCACTTTACTGGGGACATAAATTCTTTAATAGATTGCCTGAAAGAATTAGGGGTATAAAAGATCATGACAGGTTCAAGTCTGCATGTAAGGAAATTCTTCTGTAAAATTGTTATTATAATTTTAAGGAGTTTTTGTTGACATGACTTATTGTTATTGTTATCATTGTTGTTATTGTTGTTATTGTTGTTATTATCGTTATGTTACAGCTATTGTTATTGTTATTAACATACTTGTTATAATTTTTATGAATATTATTGTTGTTGTTATTGTTGATTTTAAAAATTTTAACCTGTATTTACTTATGAAACTTTTAATTGCATTGCTTTTGTTTTGATATATCCTGACACTATTTATACTGCAACAGCAGTCATACCAATAAAGAAATATTATTATTATTAACAGCGGATTCTCTACTTTTTGCAAGTTTTGATTTTGCTGGAGCCTTTTTTCCACTTGCTGAAGCAGATGCATTTGAAATAACTTTTTTTGTAGATGTTGATGACGGAGTTGCTTTTTTTGCCTTTGACTTTTTAGCTGCTAAAGATGTTCCAGTAGCTTTCATTTCTTTTGACGCACGTTTACTTTTAGCAGCTTTCGTTGAACCCTTTGTACTACCTTCTTTCTTTGAAACATTTGATTCTGCTGAAGAATTTGATGAAGCAGATGCAGCCAATTTAAATGATCCTGATGCACCCGTACCCTTTGTCTGTACTAAGGCATCTTCAGTAACAGCAGCTTTCAAATATTTTTTAATAAAAGGTGAAGTTTTATCAGAGTCAACTTTATAATTTGCAGCCAAATATTTCTTGATTGCCTGTAAAGATTTTTAATAGCATTTACAACCATTTCTGATGTACGGGGATGCGTTGGTTTTGAATGTTGTTTCGCACGTTTGGTATCTGAAGCAGTAGCCTTTTTAGTTGGTATTGTGGATGCAGCATTAACTGCTGTTGCTGTAACAGCTGTAGAATTTTCTTCTGCATTTACAGTACTATAACTTATCAGAGCAGATTTGACCCTGAAATTTCTTCTGAACGAAACGAGCAATAGTGCTGAATTTTCTAATATAAGCTATTTAGGGAATTATAAGAGACTGTTTTTTCAATCACCGTTAAGAAATAATCCGTTAAAAAGTTACTTTGGTTCAAAAACCGTAAAATAGCGGGTACGCCCACAATTTTCATAAGACAGGATAAAAACGTAGTGACTACATCAGATATCCTTTAAAGATGATATTTGGCATATAGTTAGGTCTAGTACCCAAGGCACAGGGAAAATTATGAAATCACGAAGTTTATATCGGAAAATGGGAAAACTTTCGCATTTTTGTTTTGATAAAATTGACATAGGAAATATTGCTGCTCTATGATTGGTCCGTATAATTTATATTTAAACTAGAATGTAGAACGTACCACTGGTGAGAAGTCTGCACGATTTTTTAAAACTTTGTTGCTCCACTTCCAGAAATGCTAGAAGGGTGCGGTTTTTGCATTCGACGCGAAATTTTTGATACTTTAAAAAAGAATCTTTGATAAAATTTAATTTTCCCAACGGAACATATGGAAAATCAAAAATTAAGTTTTGTGTCTAAGTATGATGCATTTCCAGACATTTGATAAGAATGCGATTGTTTGCATTTGACGCGAAATATCTCAAAACCTATTTGTAGATCGAAAAAATTCTATTTTCCCAACGGAACATAAGAAAAAATGTGAAAAAACAAAAAAATTGTTTATATATATACTATAAAAGTTTTACATCACTCCACCATTGAGAGGTCTGCACGATTTTTAAATACTTTGTTGCTCCACTTCCAGAAATGCTAGAAGGGTGCGGTTTTCTTGCCTTCAACGCGGAATTTTCGATACTTTAAATAAGAAGAAATATTTGAAGATCGAAAAAAATCAATTTTCCCAACGGAACATTAGAAAAAATGGGAAAAAACTAAAAGTTTATATATATATACTTAAAATATTCCAAGACACTGCCTTTGGAGGTGTGTGCGACTATCTGATTGGATGAACATTCAGTATATCTGTAATATTTCCAATAAATGTATTTTTCACATTAGTTTGTGTTCATTACTTATGAATACGTCGAAGGAATAACACTGGTTGATAAAATTTTTCAACAAAGATTTTTTTTCTAATTTATCAAAAAAAAGATATGGATCGGTTGTTTTGCATTCAACCTGTTTTAATTTATAGGAAAAAATGGAAAACTTTAATTTTTCAAACGAAACATCTCAGAAAATGGGAAAGCTACCAAAAATTAACTTTTTATTCCCTGTATATGTAAATATACAAGGTTTATTAAGTTTAGTCCCGACTTTGTAACGTTTGAAAAATGTTAATCCTTGATATAAATGCTTGTTTGTAAAATGGCACATTTCGGCTATTTCCGCATGTCCGCCCGTCTCTCTGTGGACGCAATAACCCAAGAACGAAAACAGATAAACAGCTAGTTTGCGTGTGTGTTCTAGAATAAAAAAGTAAGGTCAAATTCGTTAGTGGGCATTTCGATGGTGATTTTTTGGTGCCGACTCAAAATTACTTAGATATCTACATTAGTGTAGGATGTTATCTTAAATTGAATATGTCGGCCGCCGCAAATGGCGATTTAAAATTTCCAAATTCACCCCTATGATATGGGTATCAAATAGAAGGGCTTGATGACGTCAAGTGATGACGTCAGGTGATGTCAAGTGATGACGTCATTATAAATCCAATATGGCGGCTGCCACAAATAGCGATTTATAACTTCCACATTAACCCCTATGATATGGGTATCAAATAAAAGGGCTTGATGAACGAAACACAGTATATAAAGTGACGTTATTCTAAATCCAATATGGTGGCCGCCGCAAATGGATATTTATAATTTCCACATTAACCACTATGATATGGGTATCAAATGAAAGGGCTTGATGCGCAAAACACAATAAGTTAAATGATGTTATTCTAAATCCAAAATGGCGGCCGCCGCAAATGGAGATTTACAATTTCCACATCAACCACTATGATATGGGTATCAAATGAAAGGGCTTGATGAGCAAAACGCAATAAAAGATGGCGCCGGATACGCGCAACTCTAAAGATCTTTCACTGCAAAATATTCAAACAATTATTAGTGATAGTTTAATGTCAGATAATTACAAATTCCATCTATGTAATATAATAAAAGAGTGTGTGGAAAGTGCGAATGCGAAAATTATTCAAGAATTAAAAGAAATGAAGGAATCTAACCTAAAATTGTCAAATGAAGTGTGCAATTTAAAACATTAATTAATTGATCTTAAACGTCGACTATCAAATTGTCAACAAAACTCGAATACCTAAGCAAGTAAGGTAAAACAAAATACTAACACAAATCAACGTAGTATTGTTACTAGTGCTAGTAGTGTGAGTACTCCAACACAGGTACATCAAACAATAAATACAGAAATGTTAAATAATAACAACACAGGTCAATTAAGTAATTCAGCCCAGTTCAAAATAACAAACAATAATTCTTCTGAACATAAACAATTAGGCGCTGAAAACATCATAAATAATGATGATACGGAGTTTACCGTTGTGCGTAGCAGAAACAGAAGTATTAAAGATGCTATAGTAGGGACCAATACTGAAACAATTGAATTTAAAGGAGCAAAGAAGCAAATGTACCTGTTTGTTGGGCGTATAGAGCCAAACACGTCAGAAGAAAACGTTTTAAAGTACCTAAAACGTAATCTTCCACTAGGAGAATTAACATGTGAAAAATTATCAACAAAAAGCCAAAACTGTTGCACTAAGGTCAGCACAGATTACGAGCACCATTCAACCCTAACTGATCCAAGTTTCTGGCCAAATAATACCATTGTAAGAAGATATACGTTTCGGAGGACCCCACTTGGGCAATTCCATGAATAATAGTATACAACAGACAACGGAACCTGGAGTTACCATATACCATCAAAATATACAATGTCTTCGAACCAAACTACCAGAACTAGAAATTGAGCTACGTAAACATCAAGCGGACATACTGTGTTTGACTGAACATTTGCTAAGATCTTGTGAATATCTAAATTTCGACTTCTTTAAGCTGGGCTCTCAATACTGTAGGTTGATGACTATTCATGGAGGATCTTGTATATATTTGAACACTAAATGGGAAAGTACAGAAATTAACATGTATAAATATAACGAAGAGTTCAATTTTGAAGCTACTGCGAGAGCTATAAACGAATTAAAAGTACTTGTATTGTGTATATATAAGGCTCCCAAAAGCGACTTGGACATTTTCTTCAACAAATTTTCTGAACTTATTGAACAAGTGTCTAAAAACAAGAATTCATTTGAAATAAAAGTGTGTGGAGATTTTAATATTGATACACTGGATAATGAGTTAAATAAAACTAAAAAATTTACGGATATTTTAAATATGATGAATTTGAAATGTAGTGTTACCGAACCAACAAGAATTACTCCCACTAAAGTGTCTTGCTTAGATAACATTTTAATAAACAAATCTAGGGAATTTAAATCCTATGTATGTAATAACGGTTTATCAGACCACTGTGCACAAATTTTAAAAATAAAAACAAATACAAATTTCATAAACACCATAAATAATAAGTGTCAATATATAAAAACAAGACAATTTAGTGAAGTGAATAAAAATAAATTCATTTGGATGCTTGGAAAAGAAAATTGGTGCCAAGTTTATGAAGAAAAAGATTGTAATCAGGCCTTCCAAAAATTCCATGATGTTTTCCAATTTTACTATGACTCTCAGTTTCCATGTGTATCAAAAAAAGCTAAATCTAAAAATAATTTTACAATTGATTGGATATAACACCTGAAATTAAATCTATTCTTGAAGAGAAACGAAATTTATATGAAGTAACTCAAAATTTCCCGGAAAATAAAAAAATTAAATTAAAATATAAAAATCATTGTAAATTTACAAAAAAAAGTGTCCAAATGGCAAAAATAAATGCAATTAAAAATTTTGCATTAAGTGGTATACTAATCCTACACAAAGAATGTGGCAAATAATTAAACAATCGACAAATTCCAAGCCCAGAAACACCATTAAGTCCATTCGATGCAACGATCTGATTATACAAGATGAATGGCAAATTGCCGAAGAATTTAATAAGTATTATACTGAGTTAGTACCTAACTTAAATTTACCAGAACCAAGTAAGAACTACAAATTAAAATTTGCAAATGAAAATAGTATGTTTTTATACCCAACTGAAGAAAATGAGTTAAAAAACATAATTCAATCACTAAAAAATACAAAATCATATGGTTGGGACAATATTTCAACGTCGATACTCAAACTCTCAGCATTGTTTAAAGCTAGATCACTGGCATATTTAATTAATTTGTCATTTGTAAGAGGTACTTTCCCTAACATTTTAAAAGAATCAATTGTAAAACCCATCTACAAGAAAAATGGTGCACTACAAATTGATAACTATCGACCAATTTCATTGCTGTCAAATTTTTCAAAAATAATAGAAAAAGTAATGCATAAACGCTTGTTGGATTACATGAATAGATTTGATATGATTACTGCAAACCAATATGGATTTTTACCGTCTAAAAACTGTGATCTTGCGATTTGCAACGTTATTCGGGAAATCACTAGAGGCCTTAATAAAGAGCAACTAATAGCTGGTATCTTTCTTGACCTTAGTAAAGCGTTTGATTGTGTAAATCACAAGCTATTACTCTACAAACTGGAGAAATACGGTATTCGAAGACAAGTTTTGGAATGGTTTGATTCCTATCTAACAGAGCGGTCTCAAAGAGTGAAAATAGGATCCCATCAATCTGGTATTTTACCTATCCAGTATGGAGTACCTCGGGGTAGCGTGCTCGGACCATTGCTATTTATAATATTTATCAATGATTTATCTTCTGGTATAACTGCTAAAATTACTCAGTTTGCTGATGATACAAATATCATTATCACAGGAGACAATGTAGCAGTCCTAGAAAAAAATTTCGAAAGTGCTTTTAAACATACAAATGAATGGTTTTTGAACAATTCCTTAAACTTAAACGTAAGTAAAACTAAAATTGTAAAGTATGGTAAACGTAAAGTATGGTACGCGAAGTATGGTAAATGCTACTTTTGAAATAAATGGACAAATTATAAATATGGTAAACGACACAAAATTTCTTGGTTTGAACTTGGACAAAAAGCTATCCTGGGAAACACACATACTCAAAATTCGTAAAAAGGCTAGCCAATATGTATATTGAATAAAGCAATTGTCAACAACGGACTTACAGACCACCATGGCGGTGTACTATGGTCTTTTTTACCCATGCATCAAATATGGAATTATCTTTTGGGGTTCTTCCAACATATCAAGTCTTTTCGTAATGCAAAAAGCAGCTATCAGAGCCATTTTAAAATTAAATAGACGAACATCCTGTAAATCATATTTTAAAGAATATAGTATTCTTACGTTACTATCTATTTACATTTATGAATTATCCGTTTTCGTTAAAAAGACTATGATTTTATTCGAAAATGTGGCGAATGTGCATAATCACGACACCAGGCAAACTAAACAATTAGTATCTACATTTACTAACAAGTCCTTTCTGATGAAAAGTTTTGCATGTATTAAAATTTATAATTGCTTACCTGATAGAATCAAGGATTTACCAATCAACCGTTTTAAAGTGGAACTGAAAAAAATATTTAGTGAATATGTGCTATTATGATGTTAAATATTTCTTATCATAGTGCTACTTAATTAATTAATTTTGACTTTTTCAACATCATTGTATTGATATTAATGAATAAAATACTATTATTATTATTATAATAAGTTAAATGATGTCATTCTAAATCCAATATGGCGGCCGCCGCAAATGGAGATTAACAATTTCCACATCAACCACTATGATATGGGTATCAAATGAAAGGGCTTGATGAGTGAAATATAAAAACTAAGTGACGTCATTCTAAATCCAGTATGGCTGCCGCCGCAAATGGCGATTTATAATTTCCACAATAACCTATATGATATGGGTATCAAATGAAGGGGCTTGATGAGTGAAACATAACTAAAATGATGTCATTCTAAATCCAACATGGCGGCCGCCGCAAATCGAGTTATATAATTTCCTCATAAACCCCAATGATATGGGGATCAAATGAAAGGGCTTGATGAGATATATATTTATATATATATATATATATATATATATATATATATATATATATATATATATATATATATATATATATATACATATATATATATATATATATATATATATATAAATATATATATATATATATATATATATATATAAATATATATATATATATATATATATATATATTTCAAAAAGTAATATCCGATCAAAAACATAAATATCAAAAAGGGTCGAGTTTTCGGGGAGATACCTCAAATAATAGTTGCTCCTTAAAAAGTGATGTTATCCCAATTAAAGAGCCGAGCTATTAATAAAGTAAATAGTTAAAACTAAAATGTAAGAATATAAGCGCAAAGTAAAATGAAAAAAAAATTTGATTGAAATTTATTTCGTAAGTTTTCTTTAGTATGTTTTTAAAATTTTATAATTTAAAATTTTATAACGCGGCAAGTTATTTTTTCTGTTGATATTTATGAAATATTTTAAAACTTGCCGCGTTATAAAATTTTAAATTATAAAATTTTAAAAACATACAAATTTTTTTTATTTCACTTATATTCTTACATTTGAGATTTAACTATTTACTTTCGGCTCTTTAATTGGGATATCATAACTTTTTAAGGAGCAACTATCATTTGAAGTATCATCCCGAAAACTCGGCCCATTTTTACATTTATGTTTTTGATCGGATTATTATTAATATTATTATATAATATATATATATATATATATATATATATATATATATATATATATATATATATATATATATATATATATATATATGTATATATATATATTTATAATTAATATATATATATATATATATATATATATATATATATATTTTGTAACGGTTGAAAAGTGTTCAACCGTTTGATAAATGTCTTTTATTTATTTATTTTTATAATTTTTTTTTTTTGGGATTATTGACGTGAATTCGACGCGACTGGTCGCTGGTGCCGAAGGACACCGGGACCAGAAACGAAGAGAACGGCTTCGAAATCCGATGTCGCTGTCGACATTAATTATAATTATTTTGTATTTATTTATTTTATTTTTTAAGTTCGCACGCATTAAATAATTACCGATCTCGCTCAATCATCGATCATCGACATGGAGGTTGGAATCGCGTACGAGGAGCCGACTATCTATATGGAGTCAACTGGTTGCTGTATTTTTAAGGTTAAATTAAACAGGTCTGTATTATGAATTTGTTGAAGTGCTGATCGTTAAGTATATGATTGTTTGGGACTCGTTTCGTTTACGATGAACGGTGTGAATGAATAAATTAATTAATTAAAATAACGCCATTACATTGGAGCTAATACATCATTATGTTGAGTTGTTGGATGGATTTTGGAAGTTTATGTGAATTGGATATTATTGAAGCTTGAAAAAACATATTTTACATTGGATGAATTAATGATGGGTGGTGAAATACAACGTAGCATTAGCCATATTACCAAGTTTCATTATTGTAAAGCGCATAAATATTATAAAGTGTTAAATTCCTAAATCCAGTCCTGGTGTAATTTAAAAATTGCTTAGTGACAAACACTAAGTAATGTGAAAAAACAGTGTTATTTGTGCGTTGTTTTGTTTGTTTTCTTGTGACGGACTTTGCGAGGGACGAAAAATTCTGATTTCGAAAGCCGAACGATTCGCATCGTATTGAAATTTGTTGAGCCGATGTATTTTTTTTTTGAACTGTTGAAGATTATTGTTATTTTTTTTTAAATTTTTATCGTGAGTTTTGGATTTGTTGTTGTTCACCGAAACGTTGATTCGAGCGAGGTTTGGTGGTAAATTTTTGCGTGTGAGCGTGTTCACGAAAGTACATTTTTTTTATTTTAAAATTATTATTTCGAATCATTTTTTTTTAATTAATTCATTTTTATTTGTAATTTTTTTTGTTTAATATCAAATTTTGTAAACACGTTCTGGTACCGAATTTATGTAATTTTTTTTACTGTAGTTATTTTTTTTGTTATTAAATTCGATTATATTTTTTGTTGTTCATTAATTCGATTTAACGTAACTGTATTGTAACCAAATTATTATTAATTTCCGTAAATTAAAGTATTTGTTTTTCTTTGAATTAATTTTTTTTTGTTATCGTGAATAAATAATTTATTTTTGTTTCGTAATTCTGTTGTTTAATTTTTTTTATTGTATTCGATCATCCGTAATCAGACGAGTGTCTACCTTTATAACCTACCACCCAGATTAAGGGTTGACGAGTTGCCGTTAGTATAATCGTGAGTGGTACTCAGAAAAAACCTGGCGCCCAACATAGTTTTTTTGTTTTTCGAATTGGTGCTACAATTTGTCGGCTAGCCATCACCTTGTTGATTCCAAGGTGGTGAAACTACCGTCACAATATATATAACAATATATATATATATATATATATATTTATATATATATATAATATGATATTAAAATGATAAATATAACACTTTTATCAAATATAAAATAAGGTTTTTTATTCTTTACATAGAATAGAATATAATAAGTATATTTTATCATCAATATTTTACATAACTTGTAGTACAATACATCTTAAAGTATAGTTCCTGCCAATGATTTACCTATAATATATCATCTTATTAAATTATATACATCGAGATGATAGAATCGTTTTAACATCGTTTAGAAATGGGAAAACATTTAATACAAAAACCATTGACATAAACTTAACCTAAATTGGATGGATAAGCCATCCCTACAACTAAACTTAAATAGAAATATGACAAGAAAACATATACATTTTAGAAAACAGTATTAGTTGTAATCGAGATAATGTGGCATACGGAATCTTTTCCCGAAGAGCAACGTATTTGGGTCTAATTGACCCAGTACGTTGATTTGCGGGAAAAAGTTTTCGCGGGAAGATTGGAAAAAGGATTTGGAGGTAGTTTGGTAAAATGTCCAGTTTCAACGTGGAGAGCTTCAGACGGAAATCTTAGGGGTTTTTTCGAAATCGTCCGAAGACAACGATTTTGAAATTTTTGCATTTTCGCAAGGTGCGAAGGTGGAACGTTTGACCATATTGGGGCTGCGTACCTGAGTACAGGCCATATATATGACTTGTAAAGTCGATGTTTTAGGCGTTCGTCCAACTTGCTTTTAGTGTTGAGTAACGGGTATAGTCCTGCAAAGGATGCGTTTCCAAGGGCAAGACGCCTTTTGGTGGCTTATGCCCAATTCAACTGCCTTTGAAGGGTTATTGCTAGATACTCAACACTTTGAGTTTGCCGGATTTCAGTGTGATCTTCAATTCAAGTGGGTAGGAGGAAAATTTATTCCTTCTAGTAAACAAAACGGATTGAGTCTTTGTGGGATTTATCTTGATTTTCCATAGCTTGAAATAGTTTTCAAGCCTGGATAGATGAGATTGGAGACAACTCGAAATAGCTTTCGGTTGCCAAGAAGAACAATTGATTGCCGTATCGTCGACGAAGAGGGCTGCTTCAGTAGCTGGATCCTTCGGGATAGCGTTGATATAATATAAAAAGAGCCAGAGCCTAAGCAAGGACCCTTGAGGGACATGAGCTTTGACACGGTATTGGTTCGATTGACTTTGTTGGATATGAATTTGGTCTTTTTTGTTTGATAAATATGAAATCAGGAATTTCAGGATATAGGTTGGTATACCGAGTTTGGATAGTTTATGGATAAGTCCATCGTACCAAACCGTATCGAAGGCTTTTTCGATGTCCAAGAGGACCATGCCTGTGGATTTATTCCAGTTAAATCCGGTAGCAATGTGGTCAGTGAGTCGGTGAAGCTGACTCACTGTTGAATGATTTGACCTGAAACCAAACTGTTGGGGGATAAGCTGTATGCAGATATCTTCATGCGACAGCAGCCAGTTCAAAACTACTTTCTCCATGACTTTGCTGAGAGACGGTAGCAAATTGATAGCTCGGTAGCTTGAAGGTGACTTAAATTGCTTCCCCGGCTTCGGAAGCGCTAAAACTTTAGCGGATTTCTAGAGGTCAGGAAAATAACCAACTCTAAGGCACGCAGTTTAGATATAACTGAGCTGCACAACCGTCTTTCGAGGAAGATAGCGGAGCACAACATTAGTTACACCATCATCACCAGGAGCCTTCCTACACTTAAGTTTCCTTAAGATGTTTGAAACCTCATGGGGTGATACGCGTTCGACATCGATGGGGTTAATGACGGAAGAATGAACATTTTCCAAGGATTCGTACACCAGGCGGGCCGTTTGTTTGTCGTGATATTTGTCGCCGTCAGTTAAGCTGTGCGCCTTAGAGAAGGTGTCAGCAAGAAGTCGGGCTTTATCAGAATCTGAGGTAAGGTACCAATTTTCTGACGAGAGAGGGGACAGTCTGTTGGAACGTTTACGCAAACACCTTGCAATTTTCCATACATTGTTGTCACGAGTGGTCAGAGCCGAAATCGTCTCGACCCACATTTCATCTCTGGTGCGCGTGACTTTTGCTCGAATATCAGCTGACATTCGCTTCATGGCGTCGTGAAGCTCTGGCAGCCTAACTCTTTGCCAAAATTTGCGTAGTTTGTTCCGGGTCTGTATTAGTTGTAGTGTGTCATCATCTTAGTTAAGTCGATAGCCGAAGGTTCTGACTTTCCTTGGAGTCGATTTTTCCGTAGCAACTACGATGTTTCTCCTGAGCTTACTAACCTCCAAGTCTATTTGGTTTAGGGATTTTATCTGTGGAGTGATCAAAGTTTCGACGTTGAGATACTCTCTGAAAAGTTTCCAGTCTTCCTTCGCAAAGTTCAACTGGGTTTGCAAAGTTGCAGCGCCCCTCATTTCACCCAAAATGATACTGATGGGGCGGTGGTCGCTTTGCAGATCCAAGTGAACATGTAGATCCAACATGAGATCGCAATTCTTTAATAATGCTAAGTCGATGGTTTGCGGTGGGCACCGAGCAGCGTCTGGATAATAGGTGAGTTCCTCCGGATGCGCAACAATGAAGTTACGTTTGAGAGAATGCGCAAAGAGGGCGCTTCCGTTGGAATTGTTAGACATACAGTTCCAAGATATGTGACGCACATTGAAATTGCCCATGATCATGACGCGATCATAAGTTCACATAATACGATCAATATCCGTTCCCTGTAAGAGTCTATTAGGAGGTTTATATAAAGATGTAACTTTATAGTTACCACAATTGGCCGAGAAAAGAATAGAGATGGCTTCAAAGCTGCCGTCTTCGGGAGGCAATAAAGAATGTTTGACGTCGTGTCGAACAAGAAAGGTGACCCTACCGCCATTTCTGGTGGCTCGATCGCGACGGTAGGTATAGAATCCAGGGATTCTAAATTTCTTATCCGGCTTTAACAATGTTCTGCTGATGGCTGCAACATGGATCTGCTGCTGTTGGAGGAATGAGTGAAGCACGGGATGATTGTGCAGGAGACTTTGAGAGTTCCATTGCAAAAATCGGATTTGGAATCTAGAATTTGAAGGATGGAATGCCATTTTCGAATAAATGAGCAGTCATCTGGAAAAACTTGAGAAGTTTTTCGGAATTCGATGTGCAAGATTTCCATGCAACTTCCACGTCGATCCAGAGTTTCAGGAGTTCCATGAAATCGAGTTCAGGTTTCGGGCTTTCGCCTTTCTCCAATGGAGACGGAGAGAGTGGAGAGTCTAGGATGGACTCAAAATATGGGTTGGTTGAAGAAAGGGGGGCAGTGGACAGGATCTCAATTACCTCATTTGTTGATGGCTTCCTGGTTGTCCACGGGTTCATTTTTGGGGGTGGTGGTGGAACAAACTTCGGCCTTGGTGCTGGTGCTGGAGTCATCCGCTGCACTAGGAGGCCTCTGCTAGGAGCGTTGCCTTCTTTTGCGTGACGGAGGGCCGGCAAATCCTTGGCCTGGAATGATGGTGGTGGGTGGCGTTGCGTCTAGCCCTGAGCGGCCTTGCACCTCGCTCCTGCTACTCGGGATGTCGTTTCTGCCACGTAAGTCTTGAGTGCTGGACACTCCACGAAACTGGCCTAGTGTGCAGCGCCTCAGTTGCAGCACTTTGCCGGCTCCGACCGCGGGACTTCGCACTCCCGTGAAGTGTTATTATCACCATACTTCACGTAACGCACAAGTCCGCGACAGTTCCGCGAGCCGTGGCCGTACAGCTGACAGCGGTAGCACTGAACTGCACCTCCTTTGTTTACGTACCTTACGACTTTCACAGATACCCCATCGATCCATATAATCTTGAGGACGCTTTGCGCTTGCGTCCCCTAGGTGAATTGAACCAGGCGCGATACGCGAATGGTTTCCTTACCAGTTCGGCTGAACTTAACGACTTCATGGGGCTCAAGGCCGAAGTTCTTTAAAGCTTCAGCCATCATATCGTCTGAATGGTGGCGCATGGTACCATGGATTACGAATTTTGGTTCGTAATCACCCTTGGTACCATAAAAATGGTGGGGCATCTGCAAGGCTTCCAATCGTTCCTTGCACTTAGTGTAGTCTTGGTCCGTTTCGCAGTGGACACTAATAGTTTTAGTTCAAAACGTGAACCGGATGCTACTTTTAGCTGCCGCTTTTATGGCTTCCTCAATTTTTATGAAGTTGGCGAGGCCCATATGTACAACTATGGGCGATGGTTTCTTAGGCTTCGAGTTCATTTGAGCTTGATCGTAGATGTCGATCAAGGTATCAAATCTGTTTGATACTTGTATCGCTAGTTTTTTCGAAGAGTTGCTATCCACCCTCCCTCGTCGTCGTTTTCTGTTGTTCTTCTCCTCCTGGAAGTCAGCTTCCGTTGGTTCTGCTGCTGTTGGTGCTGGCATCGATGATGTTGATGAAGCTGGTGTTGATGGTGATGTTGATGGTGATGATAGTGATGATGATGATGTTGTCGGGGCTGGAGCTGCTTGGCGCATGTTCGGCCTAGGGACCACCGCCTGCTTGGCGGTGGTAGGCATAAGTACACTTTTCTCCAATCTATATAACAGGAGAAAAACACATAAGTTCATTAAATATAAAATATATAATATGCCTGAGTTATAAAATGAAAGTATTCAATGACTGTATGAAGCTACAATCAGGAAATATATTTTATTTTAAATAAAAGAAAAATTTGTATTCAATCCTCCTACAAAATCCCCAGCAATAAAATCTATTATAAACAGATTATATTGTCAAGGGTTATTTTATAGAGAACAAAGGACAAAAATTCCTTCCTCGCTAGGTTATGTTTGAATTTTTAGAATGCTGCATGCATCCAAAATAATAAGAAATTATTAAAGGATACAATGCAGGGCGTAAAAACCCACAATCACGACAATGGTATTTATATTGCGTGATAGATATATTTGGAAAACCACAGTATATATAAAGTATAAAGTGTATTCTTTAAAATTTAGTCATAAATGACTATATGTAAGTGAAGAACCATGTAGAAAACATTAAAATATTAATAATAATAATTTTAATATGTATTTTGCAATTAAGCTTTACAGTGGTTGACAAATAACAAAAAATTATAAAAAGTGACTAAAAAATATATGTAAATAAACACAAAATTTAAATTAAAAAAAAAATAAATAAATCAATAAGTAATTAAACACAAAATTTAAATAAAACTGAAAGTAAATAAACAGAAAAATTTTATTATCTTTTCTAAATAAAATTAAGGCAAATTATTCGGAATTATGAATGTTTGTATAATCAGTCTGTATCTAGGGTATCGAAATATTTTTTTTTTTCTCCGTTAAGTAAAAATATCAGTCCAAGCAAATAAATAAATTCACCGACAGTTAGAACAAATATAAAAAACACGAAGCAACATATCGTTGGATACTTCTTATTTTTTATAAAAATAAATTAATCATAATTTTTTTTTGTCAGGTTGTTTTATAAATGCTAACAGTATATGGATGTGAAGGCATTTTGCCAAATATGACCCATATCCAGTTTTTCCGAGATGTCTCTAAGTTGACTCGCCCAATTGTTTTTAATAACCATACTATTATTTGTGTCTATATTTACCAGCCGATCATAGCATATTTTCACGAAGCATTTTCCGTTCATTTTTAGAATTTTTAGCCACCAGAAAAGTATTCCTTTTAAGGCGTCTACGGCTATGCGTTCTTTACCAGTTTCATGTCTAATCATATAGTTGGGTGTGCAACGTTGCCAGTTAAAGACAATTTAAAAAAAATTTTATTGAACACGCTCTTACTCATCTAGATATCTTAGGCTCCAAGTTTCGGCCCCATATAACAATGTGGATGAAACAATGCTATCGAAGAGTTTCATACGCCCTTTCCAAGAATGCATCTTGGATTGTGTCATTATATTTTTGATTTTATTAGAGGCTATGCTAGCCTTTTTAATAGCATTTTCAGTAGCCTTCGAGAAAATACCTGAGGACGAGAAAAGGACACCGAGATAGCAATATTCGTTTACGATTTCAATAATATCTCCGTTAATGATAAAGTTAGGGAGCTTGCCGAATTTTCCGAGCACAGAAGCGAGGTGCCTCACATGCCACACCTCCCCTCAGGGAGAGTATTAAGAAAGGCCGAGCCGGGGACCTTCCCTATTGCTCGCAGGTGAAACCCATGGGGAAGTATTCGTCGGCACTGAGCAACACCAAGGTGGCTCTACTGCCGGAAGGGTACCCAGGGCGATACCTGATCACCGAACAGCAGACTTCGGCAGAGCAAGCTCTGGTTGAAGCCATGCTAAAAGCAGAGAAGCCCTACGTTGGGAAACTAACGTTTGAAAACATCCGGTTCCTTAGTGGCATGGTGGTCATCACATGCAAAACCCAGGATGCGATAGAGTGGCTTTGGGAGCAAGTGCCCAAGCTACAGAACTGGGATGGACCGGAGTTGAAGGTCGCCGTGGGGAAAGATATACCCGCAGGTGAAACCATCAGTATATTCTTCCCAAGAAGTGCAGACATAGACACTGCGACTCAACTTCGTCTCCTTGAGGTGCAGAACCCGGACATCCGGGTAGCCCTTTGGAAGACGCGTAGCACAAAGTTGGATGTCAAGGCCATGGAGCAGCTGACCTATTTTCTTATCGACAGCCTATCTGCGGAGAAGAAAGGGAGCAGGGCTACCAAGTCCATTACAGATTCGGAGCGATCCCTGTGCATGGACTAAAGAGGGGAAAATCTGGCAGAGTAGAGCAGGAGAAGGAGGCTCAACTTACCGGAGCTCCAGTGATGGAGGTGGAGCAGGTGCAGGTGGCACGCGAGAAAGAGCTCAGCCTCGACCCTTTGCTAGCAGCCCCGGAGGGAGAAGAATTACTCTCAGACGGGAAAGAGAGGAGGCTTCTTGAGGAGGGAAGGGCAAGCCCTTCCTTCCAAAAGAAGTAATAATTAAAAACAACACCACCAGGGTTGCCCAACTGAACGCCCACCTTTCCAAGGGGGCATCTTCAGTTATAGCGAGTCTCTTCGCCAGGCAACACCTGGGAGTCGTGCTGATCCAGGAACCCTGGATCTACAGAAGTCAGGTAAGAGGACTGAACTGCCGCAATGCGACAGTCATTTGGGATTAAAAGTCAGAAATACCGAGAGCTTGTTTGCTAGTTTGGAATCAGTTAAACGCTGTGTGCATTTCCGAGTTTGTGACGAGAGACCTGGTTACTGCGCAGATAACCCTGCAAATGGGAGGTGTACCCCACAGACTGGTCATCGCATCAGCATACCTAGCCGGAGACAAGGACGTACCGTCAAATGAGGTTAGGAAGCTAGTGGATCACTGCAGCAAGCATCGCCTGCCTTTGATCATCGGCTGTGATGCCAACGCGTACCACGTGATATGGGGTAGTTCCGACTGCAACAAAAGAGGTGAGTCTCTCTTAAAATTCTTACTAGCATCCAATCTCGAAATCCTAAACGTAGGCACAACGTCAACTTTCGTAACAAGAGCTAGAGAAGGAGTGTTAGATATCACTCTGTGTAGGAGATGGAGAGTTTCGTCGGATCCATCCCTGTCTGACCATAGAATCATTCAATTTGAACTAGAAGTGGTCACCTCGGGACCTTGTGGTATCAGGAACCCCAGAAAGACCAACTGAAATAATTACGTCAGCAGCTTGGAAGACAATCTAAGGTTAGTGAACTCCAAAGTCAGGGAACCCCTGGCGCTGGAAAAGACTGTTGACGAACTTGATGAGGCAATTATGGAGGCATATCGATCCACTTGCCCACTGATCGTTAACAATTCCAAAAGGCAGGTGCCTTGGTGGAATACCAATCTCTCGAGGCTCCGTAGCGAGACTCGCAGGCTCTTCAATAGAGCTAAACTGTGTGGAGATTGGAACAGTTACGCGGAAAAATTGACCGAGTATAACAAGGAGATTAGGAAAGCTAAACGGAACAGCTTCAGAGTGTTTTGTGCAGGCATCGCCACTGTCCCTGCAGCGGCCAAACTGCACAAAGCTGTATCCCGAGACACTCAATCCGGGGCACAAGCACTCAAAAGGCCGGATGGAAATTTCACGGAGGACGAGAAGCAGAGGGCTCTTCTATTCCTGGGACTCACTTCCCCGGTAGTTCTCCTACTCAGGGGCAGGAAGTTTTGAGGGTTCCATGCAGAGCGACTAAAGAGAACGGGAACAGGGCCGCAGAAGTCTGCACCCCTGGGCGGTTGAAATAGGCAATTGACACATTTCAGCCTTTCAAAGCAGCCGGAGTAGATGGCATCTTCCCCGCTGTAGTATATCGCCCAGGACCGGTTATGGTCCGTGGGACATATACCCAAAACGTGCGATGAAGTCTGGAAGCTTGTGCAAAAGGTTTCGGTGGATCCGAATTTTGTCTTTGGTCTGAATGGTCAATAGATGAGAAAAAGTTTGAGGGTCCTTTTGTTTACCACCGGATACCTTAACTAACGAACACTTATGGTATTAAAAAAAAACTGCGAGATAGTGACTCCTAACGGTGATAGAAGGATATTCAAATGGTTTTTACGTCAGATGTTGACAACTTACCGCAATTGTTTTTTTTTGAATTTACCACGTGTCGAATTTTATGAAATTACGATAAAATATCACACAAAGGAGAACAGAATTGGAAATTACATTGAAAACCATAATCACCTACCATATTCTGAATGTGAGTACGATTAATTTTAATTATTTAATAAAGATTATAAAAAAAATAAGAAAAAAAAAATGAACCAAAAACTTAATGAAATTATACATTTTTAGAGATTTGATAGAAAAAATAAAAGACAGCAAAAAATACACTCAACGGCGATGATTTAATAAAAAAAGGAACAAATTTTACAATTAATAATTCTATATGTTAACACACAAAAAATATGATTTAAAAAAAAATAGTGAAATGTTTTATCATAAAATAATCTAATTTCTTCGTATTAGTATGTAAGTATAATTTTATTGATATTAGATTGTATATAACTATTCGGTAGTCCCAATCTATCGGAGGATTCGCAACTGAATTTTCTCACTCGTGGTGTTTATATTCAGTCGTGAATTCCCACAAATTGTCCTTTCAGCATTCATACACCCGGTAAATTCGACGCCATAATTTTTGGCGGTCTAATTTCGAATGTGTTACCCAAATCTGGGTGTGATGTTTAGGCCGTTCTTTAGGACCACCGAGTAATTACTGTACGACTTCTTATGATGTCTCCTTTTTAAAATAAATTATCAATTTCACTAAATGTTTATTATTTTACCAGGTATTTAGAACGATATAAAAAAAAATTGAATAGCTGAACGCAATAGAATTTTAGTTGTATCTACGTGGATTTCAACTGGAAAGCGTGTAAATATGGAGAAAAGAAAATAACAAAATAATTATTACCTCACTGTTTCCGAGATTCGACTGTATCAACACAATGCCGCCCATACGAATAGCACGTAGATATTTACGAGAATGCTGGTATTGTCGCCATTAGCAATTTTGGTCCGGTATATGTTTTATTTTTTTATTTTTATTCTTAGTCCAATTAAACTATATGCGTTTTATGTATACATATATATATCCAGCTCGCGATGATAAATTCGATCACTAATTCGGAATCGTATTTTCTATATTTTCCAATATTCGCAAATGAACAAAATATTGATCCAAAATTAACGTATAATAATAAAGTATAGCATTCGTCTAATTATTTGAGTAACATAAAAAAAATATTCGATACTCGATACATTAGATTTACTTCTTTCCGCTTTGTAGGCCGATCGTAATCTGAACTGCACGACTGAAATTGTTTTTCAATAATCTCCACTCG
This sequence comes from Nineta flava, assembly GCA_963920215.1. Classification (NCBI taxonomy): domain Eukaryota; kingdom Metazoa; phylum Arthropoda; class Insecta; order Neuroptera; family Chrysopidae; genus Nineta; species Nineta flava. Next base: position 7,773,782 of record OY986044.1, on the reverse strand, counting down.
ACTACCGAAAAACAATTTACGTCACTCCGATTTGCGGACTTTATCTCGTTGAGTCCCGCATTATGTTGATCTCATCTCAATAACAGATCGCGTAACATATTTTGTTTTTTTTTTTGTGCGTTCAAACTTGTGTTTTGAGACGGCTTGAGATAATAAATTCAAACACTAATCTTAAGGTGGTTCCCGCGCGTCATTCAACTATTCATTCGTTTTTTAATTTATTTATTTTTTTATTCATCTCCCTATTACTTTCCTTTAATTAACAATTGTCTGTCAGTTTAATTTACTTATATTTATATTTTTACATTTTATTGTTAAGGGTTTGGTCCCCCACCACATATAAATCACTTTCTTTACATTTATTTATTTTTTTATTTTTTACTTGTTTTAAAAACTCCTTTTTTAATGCCTTTATTTTATAATTTTAGGTAAGTGAGATGGAATCGTCACACCCTGGGTCACTTCGGAAAGAAATACAAGGTATTTCGTTAATTTTTAGCGTTGAAAGGTTTCAAGTCCTCGATGTGGGCCTTATAACGAACTTTAGTATCCACATCCTCGAGGTCGCAAGACACCGGGGTCGTAAATCTCAAGATTCGTCTCGGTGCGGACCATTGGGGTACGAATTTCTTGGATTCGTCAAATTGTGGGCCTCCACGCAATCATTGAAGTACCAATTGTCCCTCAGTATAGGGATTTTCTGGTGGTCTCTTGGTGTTGTAGAAACGCTTCATTCTGTCATGTGCCTTAGACAGGGAGTTGCGTACCTTATCAAGGTCCGGTTCTTGGTCGTCCCCCAATATCTCCGGAAGATTCCACCGTAAATCGATCGGTGTGTGAACGGTACGACCCAAAAACACAGTCGAGGGACTACACTGAATCGACTCGTGATGCTGGTTATTGTGTGATTGTTGGAAATATGGCAAGAATTGGTCCCATTCTCTATGGGAATTGGCATATTGCTTCAGCATGATGGTCATACCATATTTGAGATCGCGATTGGTCCTTTCCACGGCATTGCTACTTGGATGGTATGGGGCGCAAAATATGTGTTTAATTCCCCATCGAAGGCACATGTACTTAAATTTCGCGCTGGTAAACGTGGCGTGACTGTCGGTTACCATCGTTCGAGGAGGTCCGAAGTGTAACCAAATCCTGTTCAGTCTGTCAACAGTGTTGGTGGCAGTGACCCGCTTAACTGGTACGGCCTCGATCCATTTACTAAATCCGTCCAGGAGCATGAGTATGTATCGGTAGCCATTTTTAGTCTGTACGAGAGGGCCGATATGGTCAATGTAAACACGATCCCAAGGACGTTCAGGGAGTTTAGAAGCCAGAGGTGCACCAGGTAGTTTATTACGGGGTTTGCACTGTTGACATTCTGGACACGATCTCACGTACGTCCGAACATCCCCAAACAATCCCATCCACCAGAAGCGACGTGCGATAGCTCGGTAACATCGGGTCATACCCGGATGACCTGACACAATGGAGTTGTGGTGATAATACAAAATCATTTCCCTCATGGCCTTTGGAACCGGGACTCGCCGTAGCCGATTTTTCTCTGCAATCTTTATCAAGAGTGAATCCCGTAACTCGTAGCTTATGACATTCTCTCCCGCCTGTAGGCGTTTGATGATGAGCCGTAATTCGGGATCTTCCTCCTGCTGTCGTTGCAGAGAGGTGAAGGTTTGGGGCACTTCGTCTAGGAGAGTTAGTTTCCCATGGGGTCCGTCTGTCCGGTTATGTGATGTTTTAATTAACCTTTGTTCGTCGTCCGTCTGTCCGATTGTAAATAGCCTTGAGAGAGCGTCAGCGATGACGTTGGTAGGTCCCTTTATGTGTTCGACGTCAAAATCGAACCTCGAAAGGCGCAGAACCCACCTCCCCACGCGGCCTAGTTGTTTTGGGTGATTCATCATCCAAGATAACGCGGCTGAGTCTGTCTGAAGCAGAAAGTGTGTGCCCAAGAGGTACTGCTTGAATTTCTCGAGGGCCCAAACGACAGCTAAACTCTCCAGTTCGTAAGCAGAATATTTGGTTTCAGCGGGTATCAATTTTCTGCTTGCGTACTGGATGACTTTGTGGCCCGCGTCTAAGTCCTGGAGCAATACAGCAGCAATAGCGACCCCAGACGCGTCAGTCTTAACGATGAATGGTCGGGTGAAATCGGGGAAGGCCAGTACTGGAGCCTCTGTGAGGGCTCGCTTGACGTCATTGAACGCCGCAAGTTGTTTCTCTCCAAAGTGGTATACGACATCCTTTTTCCTCAGGATATTTAATGGGGTCACTATCTCAGCGTACTTGGGAATGAAACGCGAGAAAAAGGAGGTCATTCCCAGGAAGAATCTGAGTTGTTTGATGTTTCGGGGTACCGGCAGGTCCGATACAGCGGCTACCTTCTCTCTATCCATGGCGACGCCACTAGCTGAAATTATATGGCCTAGAAATTTGATTCACGGCATACAAAGCTGCATTTTATCTGGCTTAATCGTTAGTTCGGCGTCTCGAAGCCTGGTAAAGACTTACTCTAGGTGTTTAAGATGATCGTCGAAGCTAGGGCTATACACCAGGATGTCATCGAAATAGGGGATGACACACTTGTATCAGAGGTCCGCAAATAACTCGAAAATCAAACGGTTCAGAGCCTGAGGGCTAACGCTGAGACCGAAAGGTACGTTTTTAAAAAGATATTGACCCGTTGGAGTAGAGAATGCCGTATACTTCCAGCACCTTGGGGCGAGCCATATTTGGTAAAATGCGCTCGTGAGGTCTAGGGAGCTATAGAAGCACGACCCGCTCAGGCTTTGAAAAACGTTCTCCATGTTGGGGGAGGGAAAGGCGTCGAAGATGACCTTCGAGTTCAGGCGACGATAGTCTACACAAAGCCTGTTCGAACCGTCCTTCTTCTTGATTAAGAACGCCGGCGCACTGTAGGAGCTGCGGCAAGGAATAATTACATCCTGGTCTAGGAGCTCTTGAATGTGCTTCTCGATTTCCTCAGCCTTCGGAGGCGATAACGGATATGGAGAGCTCCTTACAGGAATGTCGTCCTTCAAGCGTATCGTGTAACTATAGTCACGAGCGCACCCTATCTCATTCGTGAGTATATCATCGAATTGTTTGAGTAAGGCCTCCAAGCGAGAGAGTTGCGTTTTCCCTAAAGTTGGTGATGTAATCACATTACAGACTGATTTTACTGTTCCCGGGAAGATTGCGATGTGGTTATTAGGGTCAAAGCTGAAGGTTACCGTGGATCTTTCGAAATTAATGGTGTGCTTTCAGATGTGTTAGAAGGTTGACCCCCATGATCATATTGTATGTCAGGTTGGGAACGACATAAAATGTAAGAGGCCATATATAACGGTTAACTCGGATGGAACACGAAAGAGTTTGAGTAATATTAGAAATCGTTCCATCAGCTAACGTGGTCTCAAATGTCATCGTAGATGACTTTCCCAACCCAAGCTTCACTATGGCGGTTGCCAACTTCTTCGAAACGAAGCTTTCGCTCGCGCCCGAGTCCAGTAAACAGTCGTAAGTGCTTGGGCCTATAGCTACGGGAATCGTTGGTAAATTGATACCGTATGTCCGGTTGGAGAGTAATTTTCGGCGTCCGGTGAGTCCACGATGAAAGGGACGAGATGGTGTTGGTCGAACGGTGGTTAGGTGGAGGTCCTCTAATAGTTTTTTGGAGTAGTGGCATTTTTGGGGGCAGATTGTTCCATTTGAGCATATAGCTTCTGCCTGTCGTTAATTTGGCGCACTTCTTGTGTGACAAGGTCTAAGGTGTCAAAGGTATCCGGCACCGATTTGAACCTGCAGATATCAAAGGTAGCTCGGTTCATGCGTGCCCAGAGAATTGTGATGATATCACGTTCGCTCAAGGACGCATCGATTATCTTCGCCGTTAGTTTAATGTCGTCGATGAACGTGGTAAATGGCTCATCGGCTAGTTGCCATCGGTATAGGTGTTCCGAAATGAGCAGTGACCTATCTGCTGGACCGAAGAAGACGTCCAGAATTCTTTTTCGGAGGGCATCCCAAGAAGGATACGATATTATATTGGTAGCCCACCACCTCTGAAAGTTCCCATCGCAGTACTGTAACAGTTGTTTCAGGAGTGGTGTCTCCTCGAGAATATGAAGCTCGGCCAGCTTCTGGACGTCCTCTAAGAACTTAATGATATGAGCTTTAGACGATCCATCACACCTACTTACATCCTTAAAAAATGATGTGGATGTGTAAAGTTGATGTGGACTTGATATTCCACCCTATAAGAGCTATCTCGCGAGGGGATTGAATAGGGTTCGTTAAATATTTTATTGTTTTTATTTAGGTCAAAACGGTCAATTGACTCACATAAATATTGAAGACGATTGTTCACCTGCTGCAGCTCTTGGTGGTGCGACGCGTTGAGTTGCGTCTGGGTTTTCATGAATTGAAAAACCCGTGACGGTGTGACATCGCTTTCGGCGGTTGCCGAAGACGCAGCAGCGGCAGCACCAGGATACGCTGATGGCGCATGACCAGATACAGTAGGTGGTTGTTGTCGTTGTTGTTGTTGATCCAGCCCATAATATGATGGAGGTGTTGGACCAAAACCAGTGTTCGATGGTGGAATGTGCTGTAACCCAAGACGTGGTGTTGGCATACCAGTTAACAACGTAGTTGGAATTGCAGCTATTACTGGTGGTGCTGATGGAGCTGTTGTTGTCCATGATGAAGTAGTCATTGTCGGTGGTGTGACGTAACCAGGAGAACCAAACTGGCCCACTGTTGACTCTGCATTCTCGTCGGCGGTTGTTGCTACGTTCTTGCTAGAGCGTGTGTTTGGCATTGTGTTGTATTCTTCAATTCGCCGTGTCACGCTCGATACAAAAGGTAAATATTAGCAAAGTGTATTTATAATCTCTTTTTTTTTTTTTTTTAGGGGACCTCAGACAAAACTCAGAACCACGCTCTGCTACCAATTGTAGTATATCGCCCAGGACCGGTTATGGTCCATGGGACATATACCCAAAACGCGCGATGAAGTCTGGAAGCTTGTGCAAAAGGTTTCGGTGGATCCGAATTTTGTCTTTGGTCTGAAATGTCAATAGATGAGAAAAAGTTTGAGGGTCCTTTTGTTTACCACCGGATACCTTAACTAAAGAACACTTATGGTATTAAAAAAAAACTGCGAGGTAGTGACTCCTAACGGTGATAGTTAGAAGGATATTCAAATGGTTTTTACGTCAGATGTTGACAACTTATCGCAATTGTTTTTTTTGAATTTACCACGTGTCGAATTTTATGAAATTACGATAAAAAATCACACAAAGGAGAACAGAATTGGAAATTACATTGAAAACCATAATCACCTACCATATTCTGAATGTGAGTACGATTAATTTTAATTATTTAATAAAGATTATAAAAAAAATAAGAAAAAAAAAATGAACCAAAAACTTAATGAAATTATATATTTTTAGAGATTTGATAGAGAAAATAAAAGACAGCAAAAAATACACTCAACGGCGATGATTTAATAAAAAAAGGAACAAATTTTACAATTAATAATTCTATATGTTAACACACAAAAAATATGATTTAAAAAAAAATAGTGAAATGTTTTATCATAAAATAATCTAATTTCTTCGTATTAGTATGTAAGTATAATTTTATTGATATTAGATTGTATATAACTATTCGGTAGTCCCAATCTATCGGAGGATTCGCAACTGAATTTTCTCACTCGTGGTGTTTATATTCAGTCGTGAATTCCCACAAATTGTCCTTTCAGCATTCATACACCCGGTAAATTCGACGCCATAATTTTTGGCGGTCTAATTTCGAACGTGTTACCCAAATCTGGGTGTGTTCAAACTTGTGTTTTGAGACGGCTTGAGATAATAAATTCAAACACTAATCTTAAGGTGGTTCCCGCGCGTCATTCAACTATTCATTCGTTTTTTAATTTATTTATTTTTTTATTCATCTCCCTATTACTTTCCTTTAATTAACAATTGTCTGTCAGTTTAATTTACTTATATTTATATTTTTACATTTTATTGTTAAGGGTTTGGTCCCCCACCACATATAAATCACTTTCTTTACATTTATTTATTTTTTTATTTTTTACTTGTTTTAAACACTCCTTTTTTAATGACTTTATTTTATAATTTTAGGTAAGTGAGATGAAATCGTCACACCGCCTTGTTACAACATGGGCAAAAGGAGACTTTTCCTCATCTCCTCCGGATCAGTAGAGCCAGCCTAGCGCTAGGGCATATACCTAGCGCCTGGAGAAGGGCCCGAGTTACTTTCATCCCCAAAGCGGGAAAGAAAGACCAGTGCCATCCGAAGTCTGTTCGACCCATCAGCCTTACATCGTTTTTCTTGAAAACGGTGGAAAAGGCGGTGGAGAGTTGTATCCAAAGTCAGGTGCTAGAGAAGAGGCCTTTGCACCCCAACCAGCATGCGTATAGGACAGGCAGGTCTATAGAGACGGCTTTCTACGAACTAACGACCGCAATAGAGCGGGCCTTTGATGGCAGAGAAACGACCTTGTGCGCGTTTCTTGATATAGAAGGCACTTTTGTCAATACTTCACATGAGGTAGTCAAAGCATCCCTCGAGAAATGGGGGGTGGACGTCACGATATAGGCTGCCCACAGGGAGGGGTCCTATCCCCTTTACTGTGAAGCCTTGTAGTAGATGACCTGTTGCACGGGCTCATGGATCAAGGCATTACCTGCATAGAATATGCCGATGATATCGTGATCCTGGCAACAGGAAAGTTTGAGAGCACGGTGCGTGACCTCATGCATAGAGGGCTAAACGCTACAAGGTGGTGCCAGTCAGTGGGGCTGAGCGTCAACCCAGCCAAGACCACTGTGATGACATTCACCAAGAAAAGGAAACTCCTGAGACTCCAAGCACTACACCTTGGTGGCGAGGAGTTGGAATGGAAGCAGAAAGTTAAGTACCTAGGCATTACCCTAGATTCTAAGCTACGGTGGAACCGACACTTGGAGGAAGTTACCTCCAAGGCAACCAGAGCCCTTATGGTGCGCAGACGAATCGCTAACAAGTCCTGGGGATGTACACCATGAATCTCGCGATGGATGTACACCATGATGGTAAGACCAGTCATCACCTATGGAGCGGTGGTCTGGTCAAAGAAAACCGAAATCACTAGAGCAAGGCAAGGACTCGCTAGAGTACAGCGTCTGACATGCCTGTGTATCACAGGTGCCATGAGATCATGTCCAACGGCTGCGATGGAGGTCATACTGGACCTCTCTCCCCTGCATCTAAAGCATAGAACAGAACAGAACAGCACAGAAAGCGTTGCTAAGAATAACGGGAGGCGAAAAGCCTATAGGAGGGCTATTACGGGTAACAAGCCCCTAACCTCTTTGTTAGACCTACCCCGAGATAAAGCAAGTAGGAAGTTCAGCTTCGATAGGAACTTCACTACGGAGCTGAGCAGTAAGCAGGAGTGGAATGGGGAGGACATGTACTTCCTCAAGCCACATACCATAAAATGGTACACTGACGGGTCAATGACCAACGAAGTCACGGGAGCGGGTGTATTTGGGCCTTGAGCCAGATACTATGAACCCATTGGGAGGTTTCCCAGTGTTTTCCAGGCGGAAGTACGTGCAATAACTAATAAGGTGTGCTGAGTTCCACCTGAGCAGGAACTACAGGAAGCGGGACATAGTGATCCTCTCTGACAGCTAAGCTGCCATCAAAGCACTAAGTGCATGGAGCATCAACTCTAAGATGGTGTGGGAATGCCTAGACCTGCTAAACAGGCTAGGCAAGGAGATTGACGTTTCTCTGAAATGGTTGCCAGCCCATGCAGGCATTGAGGGGAATGACTGCTGATGAACTGGCAAGGAAAGGGTCGTCAGACCCTTTCATAGGACCTGAGCCGTCCTGTGAAATAGGCGAGGCCTACCTCAACACAGCCCTCTGGAAGGCAGAGGAAGCAGAAAGAAACAAGCTTAGGGAAGCTTCCCCAGGGCTGCGGTAGGCCAAGATCCTTCTCGAGCGGTATAACCGAAAGAGATTCGAAACCTGCATGAAGCTCACAAAAAATGAGCAACGAATCCTAACGAGCTTTCTCACCGGGCATTGCCGGCTGAATGGGCACCTCCGAAAGATGGGAATCATCAATGACGGCTCATGCAGGTTCTGTGAGCTGGAGGAAGAAACTCCAATTCATCTCCTACTTGAATGTGAAGCCGTGGCACGAAGAAGCTTGTTTCGACCAGTACCTACTCCAGGAGGATGACTTACCATCCCTGCGCCCCACCCAGATCCTCAAATTTCTCCGAGAATTGAGACTGGTTGAGGAGCTCTAAGGCAAGCCTTAACAGAGGAACAGTAGTAGGGGGTCACAATAGATCATATTGGTCGCAGTGATTAATAACCTCCAAGTAATAATAATAATAATAATAATAAATTGGACATTGGAGTATAAAGTGCGTGAGGGTCTCCGGAACTTTGAGATTGCATATATCACACAGTTTATCTTGTTGCCATTTATATATGCAGTAACTTGCCACCCAAAGCTGACTTAATAGCTTTATTTTTTTGAAACTGATCGGTTGTTTGATATATTCAGGTGTACCTTCCTCCGTAATTATGAACTGATATAACAAGCCGAAACTTGAACCTAGGATTCTTTCCTTATCGTCGATTAGAGTTAGTTTCTTAAATTTGTGTTATATTTCCGGTGATGTTTAATGGGTTTTAATATTGCCAAATATGACCCATATCCAGTTTTTCCAAGATGTCTGTAAGTTGACTCGCCCAATTGTATTTAATAACCATACTATTATTTTTGTCTAAATTTACCAGCCGATCAAAGCATATTTTCACGAAGCATTTTCCGTTCATTTTTAGAATTTTTAGCCACCAGTAAAGTATTTTTTTAAGACGTCTACGGCTATGCGTTCTTTACCAGTTTCATGTCTAATCATATAGTTGGGTGTGCAACGTTGCCAGTTAAAGACAATTTAAAAAAAATTTTATTGAACACGCTCTAACTCATCTAGATATCTTAGGTTCCAAGTTTCGGCCCCATATAACAATGTGGATGAAACAATGCTATCGAAGAGTTTCATACGCTCTTTCCAAGAATGCATCTTGGATTGTGTCATTATATTTTTGATTTTATTAGAGGCTATTTTAGCCTTTTTAATAGCATTTTCAGTAGCCTGCGAGAAAATACCTGAGGACGAGAAAAGGACCCCGAGATAGCAATATTCGTTTACGATTTCAATAATATCTCCGTTAATGATAAAGTTAGAGTTTTCCCTTTTTTCTAAATATCACCATTTTTGTTTTGACCACGTTTATACTAAGTCTGTTGCTCTTGCGATACATTTCTAACACATACAACACTTTCTGTGCTAATGCGGCGGAATATGTAGTAATGATCAGCATACAGTGTTAATAATAACTCACTAAAACCGTCAATATTAATACCTTGTATATCGTTGTCCTTCATATAGGCATACAAGTTGCAAATAAACAAGCTGAAGAGTAGTGGAGATATTGAGTCGCCCTGAAGCATTCCTTTGTCTATTTAAATATTTTCGATCGTACGCCCATTTATGTTAACATTAAAGGTAGCTTTTTGGTAAAAATTTCAAAAAATATTTATGATTTTACTACATATTCCAATTTTCGCCAATTTTCGCAAGATAATTGAGTGCGGTATAGAGTCAAAGGCCATACGGAAATCTGTAAATATTGCGAAAACTTTGCTTTTGCTTAGTCTTATGTTTATGTTGATTGCACTGCTCAACGTAAATATTGCATCTCGACAGCCCCTTCCTCTTCGAAATCCAAACTGAATCTCTCTCAATATTTCCCGCTCCTCAACCCAGTTCTGAAGCCGTTCAGAGATTATCGCAGTGAATATTTTTGTGATACTATTCAGAATTGAGATTCCTCTATAGTTATTGGGGTCCTTTTTATCCTCATTTTTTATAATTTATAATTTTATAATTTTATAATTTTTTATAATACACATTTTATCCTTATTTTTTATAAATAAGACTAAGCCTTAGTTTTGCCCATGCGTCTGGTACGTCCTCTTCTTCAAGTACTCTGTTGTAGATTATGGGCAGTTTTTCATACAAATCATAATTTAAGTTCTTTAAAAAGTCATTGGATACCTGATCAGGACCTGCAGCCTTGCCTAACCTACATTTATTTAAAACCTGTTGAACCTGTTGTAGCTTTTGTGATACTCCCATTTAAATATGGGTCCTCGATGTTTCTGGAAAAGTACGTGAAGTTGTCGTTGCTCGCATATACTTCTCGAAAAAAGCATTCTCATTCACCATTACTTAAAGAGTTAAGGGTTAAATTATATTTACCCGAAAAGCTATTAATTGTTTTCCAAAAGTCCTTGCTATTATATATATTAGAAAGTTTTTCAGTCAAATTCTTGAAGTGAATTTGTTTTTCCTGTTTTAGTAAGTTATTGTATTCTGTTTTACACTTTGTGTATTCCAAGCGCAGGTTATCACGGTAGCCCCCTTGTTTGTGTTTTTTGAATAAATCTTTAACTGCTTTCTTCTTTTCCACACATAAATTATTCAACCATGTATTTTTCTTTCAATGAGGCTGGTTTCTAACCTTGCTTAAGGACATGTTCACCTTCATAGCAGTTGAGGTTATTTTATGAATAAAAATATCACTCAATTCGGAAACAGAATGGTATTCTTTTATCGATTTTTCAGTTCCATCTAGCTCCCTGTAAAAATTGTCTTTGAGGTTTTCGTCCCATTTTATCGTTAAGGTTTGATTGTATGGCACTTTTATGCTGTGCATTTCTTTGTTTCTTTTAAATTTTTTAGAATTAATAACTAGGGTAAATGATCCCGGGTTAATACACAGTCTAGTATTTTAAAATCTATTATATCCCCCAAACCCGCATCATTTGTCCACGACCAAACTTTTGCCTATGTAGCTAGTAAAGGTGAAATGTGCCGGCGTATCTCCCTTACTTCGCCCGTTCACTTCAATAAAACCTAAACTTTCCATGAAACTACTAACTGAGAGCCCCTCCGGTTGACTAAGCTATCCAAAGATTCTCTATGAGCTGATAAACCTTAACCAATGAACTGATCTGTTTCAAACTTATTGGAAAAATCGTTCTGCGCACCTATTCTAACATTAAAATCGCCACAAATGCAGATCTTAGAATCTGGATACCTAGATAACACTTCCGTAATCAAATCGTTTAGCACACTTAGATATTCCAAGATATCGTAGCTCGGGTTAAAGTACAAGAATATTAATATGAAATGGCTTTTAAAATTTTTTATTCCTGCGGCAATCCACCAATTACACTTGTCCAATATTTCACAAAATAGTTCTTTTCTAACAAAAACAGACATTCCACCTAGACTTCTTCCAACCTATGATAGCTAATTGAGTATGTAATTTATAGTCTGAAAGAAATGTAGGCATTTCCTCTGGTGTATCTCTCCATAATAGTTACTCTTCACGTATGCTTTGCGTTTCTTTACGATTCGCGATACTTTACTCTTTTTAGATTCACAAATACAAAGGAGACCGCTTCGCGTTATTTGACGACAATTAGCTCTGCTTGCTTTTTGAAAGACTTAAACATCAATAAACTATGGTTGATATATAAAAATGATGACAATGAGAAATCAAACCCTTTAAAACAAAAAATTCAAAATCGGTTCATAAATGACGGAGTTCTGAGGTAAAACAATGAAATGTGTAACACTTGTATGTTTATTTTATAGAATCTCAGATATGTTAGGTATTGACCAATATTATAATAGAAATGTCTTAGAAATTCTCCACCAAATGCAAAAAACCCATATTTCTACCATGAATAGAACTTTAGGGGGTTGTTTTCCCATATTTTTAGGGAGTGGTGAGGAAAAATTTTAAGTTTTTCTAATAACCATCTTAATTTGTAGCTATTAAGCGTCGAATGCAAAAAACCCACATCTTTCTAGCATGTATAGAAGAAAAAGGGTGCTTATAGGATTGTTTTTTTCCATTTGTGAATGGTTGCGATTGGAAAATCTACTTTAATAAAATAATCCTGTTAATTTTATCCAGTTCCACGTTGAATAAAAAAAACCCGTTCTTTCTAACATGAAAAGAAGTGAAAAGGGCTGTTTTAGGGGTGTTTTTCCTCTTTTTGGGGATCGCGATGTAGGTTATGAAATGTTCGTAGTATTCTGTTAATTTGACTTTATTTTGGGTCGATTGGTGAAAATCCCATCTTTCTGCCATGAACAGAAGTTAAAAGGGTAGCTTCCGGGGTGCTTTGCAGAATTTTTTTGGGAAGAAGCGATGAAAGCTTTTAAGTGAATATCAATTTTTGAACAACCTTCTTAATTTGTACCTGTTTAGCGTAGAATATAAAAAACTGAACCTTTCTAGAATGTCTACAAGAAAAGGGGTAGTTTTAAGGGTGTTTATCCAATTTGCGAAGGGTAACGATGGAAAAATTTAAGTTTATAAAATAATCCTATTACTTTAAACCCGGTCCACGTCGAATGAATAAAACCTGATCTTTCTAACATGAATAGAAGTGAAAAAGGCAGTTTAAGGGGTGTTTTTCCCATTTTCAGAGGTTTCCGATGTAGGAAATGAAATTTTTCAAAGTATTTTGTTAACTTGATTTTATTTCGGGTCTATTGGTGAAAATTTCATCTTTCTAGAATATAAAGAACAGAAAAACGTAATTTTGGGGGGTGTTCTTTTGATTTTCCGTGGAGATGCAACGAAAAAATTGAAGTTTTCCAATTTTTTCCGTCGGTATCAAGCAAGTTCATATCGAATGCCAAAAACCGCAACTTTCTAGCATGAGTCAGTCAGCTTCACTTTCAGCTTTATAGTAAAACAAAAATTCCAACGATCATAGCTAATAGATGTCGAAAATCACCATCTGTAAAATTTATATATATATATATATATATATATATATATATATATATATATACATATGTATATATATATATGTCTGTAATCACTCTGCCGGTGATGGGCCATAGGGTTGAAGTGCAATAGTTTTTACTCCAATATTAATCAACAATCTATTAATTAATTTGTTAGTAAACAGACAAAAAAGTATTTCTATTTATGTTTTCTACATGGTAACCAATCAAAGAGCTACCAATGCCTTCATCCAGAAATTGATCAATGTCCTTCCTGTAAGCCACCTTCAAGTGATCTTTCCACTTTAATTTTGGAAGCAGGGGGATAATCTTGTCACAATTGCTTCCCAAAGAATATTTCAGAATGATTGGAAAATGGTCAGAGAAATACTGCTGGTCCACCTCAAAGGAGAACACACTTGGCAGTAGGCTGGTGGTAACTGCACGGTAATCGATAACTCATTGAGGTCACCCACTGTACGGCCATTCAATAAAACGAGATTAAAATCTTCCAATAGAGACTATCATCCTTAGACTTTCTGTTAGGTTCTACATACTTAATATTTTCAGGAATGATTTGATTATTTCCGGTTCTGCAATTGAAATCCCTTATTAGTATAAAGTTTAGGTTTTGTTGGTTTGAGATTAGTTCGTATAGCTCTTGAAAATCATCTTGCCAACGGTTGCAATTTAAGTACACTGGTACTATATAAAGTGAATTTTTTTCTGTTTTGAATTCAATAACCATACGACCAGAAAGATTCCTAAACTTTGCAACTTTTTTGTGAAGTAAATCTCTTTTAATTCCAAAAACAAAACCTCCGCTAGCCCTACCGAACCTAGATTCTTTAATTGCCTGTACAAATTCCAGTTGATAATCAGGGTACATTTTATTAAGCTCAATATTTATAGTTTCTTCGACCAAAAAAGTTTCAAATTATAAAAATATATCAAATCTATTTAAATAGTCTCTGAATTCTAAATTGCATAATTTACTTTTAATACCGGAGATATTATATCCTAATATATTACAATAAGCTATGTTCTGTGTGTCGTTGAAGCTTTTACTAGTTCTTGGATCAGTTTGTTGGCAGGGTTGATGGTTGTGATGGCTGAGCAGATTGAGTAATTCTGTATGTAACCTATTCCTGAACTGCTTAATTTAGGTGAAATTTTTCTCTTTTTCTTCGAGTTATCTTCTTCTAAGTTAAAATAGTTTTCAATGACACTATTTGATTCTTCTCCCATTGTCGAGGTTGCCAGTTGCGACATGTGCTTAAACCTTCCATCTATGATAAGCCCATTTCTTCTCATCTAGCAAACCTGCCCTGACTCTGTTAGTTGAGAGTACATCTTTCTCATTTCCCTATATTGCTGTTGGGCCTCTTTATCTCTATCCTCCGATACAGATATTTTAGTACCTTTCAGCTTTCTTGCATTTTGTTGCACATTTCTTTTATTAATGTTAATTGTTAAGTGGTCTAATTCTCCCAACTGATCTTCCAATTCGACGCGCATAATTCAAATGATCCTTTTTTATGTCAATTTCCAATATTTTGTCGAACAGATCCAGCATTGTGTTCTCTAGATTTTCATAGCTTTCCATAGAAGATTCCTGAATCCCAAAAAATATCAAATTATTTTGTCTTCGAACAGATTCCAATAACTTTGCTTGTTGTGTTATCGTACTATTGAGAACATTATTTTCATTTTCCAATATTTCATATTTTTTATTATACTCTTCCAGAATTAGCGGGATATTAAGGTTGTTAATTTCTCTCCTAATAATTGTTTCCATTTAAATTTTCATTTCAGTTTTGAAATTTTTAAACAATTCAGCTATTTCAGATAAATTATCAGCCATAATTTAAACAATACTTGTTCGATTTAATTAATGCCACTAAACACACAATATGTTAACGGATGTTCAGTTCAGTATTATATTTTATAATCTAATATAGATTTTAAGTTGTTTATAGAATTACACAGAAGGTTTTAAAGACGTATGAATTAGAAATAAAAACAAAACAAGAAAAAAGCAAATAAGACAAAAATTAAAACTAATAAATCAATAAAAAGTCTAAAAGCACAGCTTGGATACGATCACCCTACTCAGTAAATTTTATTTTTTCAGGTCCACCCAGATACACACTTTGCTACTAGCTTGACGAAATAAATTATGAAATTTTAACATGAATGACAATTTATACGACTATAATTTTCATGTTTTGAAGTTGAAAGATGAAATTAGGTTAGATGTTCATAAAATTAATTTTAACACAAAAAAAAAGTATTTTAAATATTTTAAATCACCGTTATTAACCAAAATGACACTGACACTGTACCACAATACTTCTTTAAACCAATAATAGTGATTTTGACACCAGATTTGAAACAGTTTTGGAGATAACACGACAAAACACCGCGTTTATTTTTTTTCCTTTAAATTAAATATTAGAATTTTTATTTATAAAGCCCACAAACACTGATAATCAATGTATTTTTAACTAATTTTTCTATTAAGAAATTTATTATTTATACACTTTAACTAAACTATAGAAAACTATGGGAGCACATAAAAACACGTCTATACGTCTCGACAATCAAAAGACAAGTCTATTTATTTTTTATATCGTTCCCCATAAAATAAAAAAATCTGACATATAAACGCATGCAATACATTGTATTTTTATACTTCAAAAAACATTTTCTCTTCTTTTTTCTCTCCGCAAATTTTTTTTTCAATTTTAGAGTAACCATTTCACTTTCGTTGTCTGAAGGAGAATCATACCGACTCAAGTTAAATCTGAAAACAAAAAAACGTTTTGTCAGAAAAAGAAAAGTTAATTGGGTTAAAAAAATTGTTTCACCATAACCATCATGAATAACCAATCCACAAACCAACCTGGATCACCGTATGCACCAAACGGATTTCTAAATCCCAACATCACGACACCATCACCATTGCAAGGAACACCACCAGCACCAAGCACTGTTATCGCGGCTCCAACCTACAGCACCAATCAACATTATTTAGTACAAGCGGACGGTAGATTAACACCCATCCCGAACCAGAATGTACAACAAACGCAATATTTACCGTCAACTTCAAATTACACAATACCAATTCCAAATATAGCGCGACCATCCAACACAACAGTGCCCGCAATGAGCTTTTTTCAGAACACCCAGGCCCAACGTTTTAATACCCCTAAAGCAAAAGTTAGTGAAACTCAAACACTAACAGACCTGATGCGGATCGACAACGATATTCTCTTGGATACTCACCGTCGTGTGTCTGATTTGACAAATTCCACACAGAACTTTCAGCTTGACATTCATCGCTTGTGTTCTGATATTCCCGTTACGGATGGTGATGATCTGGAAAAATTTCTCGAATTCCATATAATGGTTGCGAAAATCATAAGTTTGAACCTGGTCCCATTAGGGAGTTTATTGCGCAATCTGACCATTTATACTGATGGTCAACTACAGCTTTGGTTACCTCAATCTGCAGATGCGAGAGCGGATTGGAAATCGGTAAAATCCACTTTAATAAATACCTTTTTTACTCCAACTCTGATTTCCCGATTACAGCTCACGAAAATCTTTCGTTTTCAAAGGGTCGATGAAAACCTTAAACAGTTCATCCATAGTTTAGAAACAACCGCCAAAGCCCTAAATATTGATGACGAATGTCAGATGTGCACCCACATATGTGATGTTGCTTCGACTAGGTATCTTCAATACTTATCAAACGTGTTTCCTTCATCTTCGAGCTTCCAACAGCTCTACCAAATTGCCAAACGTGTCGACGAAGCAGCCACTAGATTTCAAGATGCTAAAAAGCGGGAACAGTGTGAGAATCCAAAACACTGATTACCACAACGAACAAACAGTTGAAACCTCCACCAGGTCGAAAACTGTTTGCTTCGTTGTCCAACAAATCGGAAATTAAGTACAACAAATCCATACCATTTATACAAATTAATATGCAAGGCATCAAATATAATGCATTGGTGGACACCGGTTCTTCATATAGTATTATTCGTTCGGACTTGACTTCAAATCTCAAACACACCAAATTTCAAATAAACAAAGTTTTCAAGAAAATCACCATTGCGAATAATTCAACCATTGATAAATCCATCAACCTAAAAATAAAAATTGCAAACAATTCATGGTATATACAATTTTTTATTATAAAAAATTTACCTTGTGAAATAAATCTGGGTAACGAATTTTTACACCCCGTCAAGGCGAATTTGAATTATCAACTCGGCAATGTAACCTTCCAGAATTCAAACAACAGCGCACCAATAATTTTTGAAAATTTGAATAAACGACTATGAAGATCTGCAGAAAATCAATATTGATTATAAAGACGTTGTTTGATTAAGTGATTGATTTTGCTAATCGTGATGAAAAATTAAAGTATCCAAGCATAAGTTGATCCTGGTGATGAAATAATTCAATCTTTAATAATTTAACCGATTTTATTAGTAGTTTTATAATAAACAAACAAAAAAACAATGATGTTCAAAATAAATGAATAGTAAATTGTTCAAATACAATAATTATTGATCATTATAAAAATTAACAGTCACAGCAAAAATTGTTATTTCAATAAATATTAAAAAAAACACACACAAGTGTTTTAAACACACAAAACTATATTCGCTATGATTAATGTTCACAGCACAACGTGAAATAAGATTTAACACTTTCAAAAGATTAAATAACGTCTGTATTACGCTATTATTCGATAGATAAAAACTGATCAACAAGAAAATACCGATGAATAATTGCACGTGGTGATCACTTCGATTAATTTTTTATTAATGGAGTCGATTTACAATCTTCTTGGTATTGAGTTATTTGTTCGTCGTAATGAGGAAGGTCACTGTAATTGGTTCTGCCATTTTAGAAGTGATTGAGAAGAATCGTCGTGAGCACTTTAATTATTAGTGGGACTCAAAAACAAATAGATGATAAAATTGATATGCCCTGAGTCGGATTCGAACGCGGGAATTACACTTTCTGTATTAATTATCTATTTTTAATATATTTAATGTTACATTTTTATCATATAATTAATATTTCAAAATCAAGTTCAAAGTTCATATAGATTATAATATTTAAGTTTATTTTAAATTTTTTTTAAACTATTTCTCATAACGAAAATTTTATACTATCTCTCCTAGACGGTCAATGGTGACGTAGTTCACAGTTCACTAAGATTGTACAGAAGGGTGGTTTAAATTATACATTTCTTAATTATTATTCAGTAGTTTGATACTATATATAAACCAAACTTTTGTAAGGACAGATTAGACTTGTTATCTCGTTCTTTGACATATGTTCGGATCGAAGGATAATTTTGTTTCAATAAAATATTTATTATTGTTAATATTTTAATTGTTGTTACTTAAAATTTGTACGACTGTAAAGCAAATTGTGAATTAAAATTAAATAAATATATTTTTATTTAAAATATCTGGTCTACAAGATATTAATGGCGCAGTCGGTAGAACCATTCGAGAAAAACATATTTCAAGAATTATCGCATCCTTCGTAAATTTGTGAAAATTCTACGAGTGACTCTTAAGTCTTTGGGACGCATCTACACTCCAAATAAATTTTTAATATCAGCCAGAGTACAAAATAAAATATACTGGATTGGAAGCCACATTGGAACTGGTTAAATTCATTTCGACTGCATATCGAAAATTTATGGTATTCTTTTTTGGACTTATCTGGAATTTTAAAGTAACAATGTGGTTGGTGTTCATATTTCATATGTAGGTAAATTTTTCTTTATTGAATATTCGAATACCTTCACCTTAATGCCTAAACATCCAATTAAATCTAAAGTAAAAAATAAACTAAATTTTAGTTTATTCAAAAATCTTAGCTCCGACTCAGATACGGACGAAGATTTACCAACAATTAAAGAAAACAATTCTAAAATAAAACAAATAGAAAATTTATAGATATAATTAGAAGTATGGACACCTACGAAGGTTGTCCAGGAATGTTAAATACATTTATTGAAATGGGAGATGTCGTGCTCCATGGAGAAAATGCTAACAGTTCTTTATTGACTAATATGGTAAAACAAAAATAAGAAGACCAGCTCGAGATGCTCTTATAGCATTTGGAACCCCTTCTGAATGGGAAACTATTAAAGAAATATTAATAACTCATTTCTCAGACAAACGAACTATAGAATCAATTTTTTATAAACTAAATACTATTTGTCAAGGAAATAAACCATTAAAAGATTACTATACAGAAGTAGTCGATTTACAAACCATTCTGTTAAACTCAATAGATCGAACAAAGTCACAAGAATTCATAAAGGGCCAAAATGAAGTATACTTGAATATTGTTTTAAAATCCTTTATAGCAGGGTTAAATCAAAATTTAGGATATATCGTGAGATCCAATCGACCGACAACAATCAAAGAAGCATATGATATTTGTGTCAACGAAATTTCAATGCAACAATCTAATCTAGATAGAAATAGACTCTCCCGATCAAATGTAAATTCCCAACCGAGACAAATACAAAATAATTATCCTCATAACAATCGTGTACCTACACAGAATTATGTACATAATTATAAAATACCCGACTTTTCAACGAATCGTATGCAATTACGACCACCACAACCCATTCAAAACAACCCATTTAATAACCCGATTCATTACCGTCCCCCACAGTAAAATCGACCGACTTGGAATCAAAATCAAATTCAACCTTAACAAAGTCGATTTAACAGTTCACCAATTTATAGATCTCAAGTACCCAGCCCTGAACCTATGGATATTTCAAGTGGAAATACTAGACAAGTATTTCATCGATTGAATAATATTAACGCTCATATTATATGATATCGATCCCTATAACTCTATTTCATATGATCAAACTAATAAAATTCCCGAAGAAGAACACTTAGAAACTTTAGAAATACGCGACTATAATTTAATATAGACCATAAACCTGGCAAAATAAACACTAATGTAGACGCATTATCTAGAATTCAAATAAATAATTAAAGTAGCAATAGTACCCAATATTCAGCCGAAGAAAACCTTAATCCCGGAATTCGAATATCCGAACGAGCATTAAATGAGTTTTCACAACAAATAATAATTAAATTAGGAACAAAAACTGAAAGAAAACTAACTAAATTATTTAAAACAAGACAACATATTGTATTGACAATACCAAAAATAGACGAATCCATAGCTATTAACATTTTAAAGACAGAAATGGATAACAATAAACAAAATGCTATCTATACAGAAGACAATATCTTCAACATAGTTCAAAGCGCATATATAAAATATTTTGATTCGAAATAAAAAATCATTCGGTGTACTCAATTCTTACAGGATGTTGAAAAAATAGATGACCAAACGAAACTGATAAAAGACTATCACGAGTTATCAATCCATCGTGGCATTGATGAAACACTGAACCATCTTAAAAGGCTATATTATTTTGACAATATGACATCAAAGATTCAAAAATATATAAATAATTGTGATATCTGTAAAATAAACAAATACGAAAGGCATCCACTAAAAATCAAATAGACACAAACACAACAGGCAAACAAACCATTTGAAATTTTACACATAGATATATTTCATGTAGATAATACAAATATTCTAACTATCATAGATAAATTTAGTAAATATGGAGAAGCTACGGTTATGAAAGCTAGAAATTCTAAATACGCTCTAGATGCACTGACACATTATTTATCAAGGCACGGTATCCCTGATCTTATAATTCATGACCCCGGAATGGAATTTGAAGGCAATGATTTTAAAGATTTTCTGAATCTTTATAATTTTCGTAACCACACTACTTGTGCTAGAAACACAACCGACAACTCACCAGTTGAACGATTTCATTCAACCTTAGTAGAATTAATTACTATACTAAAAACAACTCATAAAAATCTAACAATAGTAGAGCAATTAGATATGGCTTTGTTAACTTATAATAATGCCATACATTCAAGTACCAAGCTTACACCTTTCGAAGTTATAAAGGGAATCAGAGATAATCAAATCTTAAAACCCACTACAAACAATATACGTTCTATTTATGCTCATAAACATGCTGAGGAAATACAAATTATAAAAGATTTTATTACTAAACAGAACGATGAATTAAAAGAAAGGTTGGACGTCCAAAACAAAGACCGAATTGATCCTCCAGATTTAACAGTAGGTGAAAATGTTTTTGTAAAACAAAATAGACGAAACAAAATAGCATCCAAATATACAAAAGACAAAGTAATAAAAAATAATGGTAAAACTCTTAAAGTTAAAAATATCCAGAAAGTACAAAAATATCATAAAGGGAAAATTAATGTGAGAAAAAAATAATCAGATTATGTGTTGCTGGACAGAAAATTACTTACAAGGACATTAGCAATACTCAATGACTATTCGCATTGAATTTAGAGACTATAAAACTAATCAATCACTACAATAATTTAATTCACATAGTTAATATTAACCCATTAATTGAATCAGCTTGCCAAATTAAACAAAATTTATTACACAAAAGCTAATCTGCTCACTTACCCCATGACAGGTACAACAATTCAATTAGCTAGAGAAAACGTTATTTCTAAACATATTTTGAGTTATAACGAATTGAAATTAACCAAAACTGAGTAAGATAAACATATTTATTTAATAAACGTTGAACATATATACGAGTTATTAGAATTGAAAGCGTACTTTAACGATTCGAACATTATATTCGTAGTACAAATCCCCATATTCAATTCAGCAAACTTTACTTTAACGATTATATATCCTATCCCCACAAATCATAGTAAAATAAATCCAGAAACTAATTTAATCCTACATAATCCTAACGAATATTCATTTATAAGAGATGATAATTACAAAATAATAGAACAAGATTACATTTGTTACCCAACGCAACTGAATGACAGAAATCGAAGTACATGCGAAATGGAAATACTGGAAAATCATATTGGACACTGCATTTACGAGCATACAGACGAAATGAATATTATAATAGTATAACATACAAAAAAAATTAAAAAAAAAAAAAAAGATTTATATATTAAAAGGAAAATTATAATAATTTATGTTTAGTAACTAAGGGGTTAAGGAATCGAATTAGTCATAAGCAGGAGAGCGCTAGTGGAAAAAAAACCAAGTACGGAGATATTTAATCGGGCCCACAGTTTATTCGAGCGGCGTTAACCGTTCGAATACCCCTTCCGTGTTAAACGTTCGTGCGCCAATAACTTTAGGATTTCTTTAACTCAATAAAAAAAAGTTTAAATAAATAATTATGAGGCATCCATTTAATTACTTTTTAATAATATTTTCTACTCTATAATAAATTTAATAACACAATGAACTCCAAATTAACTGTGTTCATTAGATCGGGATATTTTTAAATTGAATCTATAAAATTATAAAAACGTAATGAACATAGATATTTAAATCAATTAACTATAGGAAATAAACTAAATAAAAATTAACAAATATAAACTATAAAGTAATAAATCATAGGAAAGATTCAATATTCACTAATTGACCTTCCGTAAACAAAAACTCACTCGATTTATCAAAGAAATTCTAAGTGCGACTATAATAAATTTAATAACAAAATGGATTCAAATTATCTGTGTTCATTAGCACGGGATATTTTAAACTGAATCTAAAAACAAGTAATGTAACAACTAACTGAGTTAATTGTTTGAATACCCAGTATATACTGAGTTGTATATACTTAGTATTGTTAATATTTCTGCCTATCCAATGTTTATAAATTATGAATTATCAAAAAATCAGCACTGTTGCTGGTTTCGTTCAGAAGATATTTCGGGGTCAAATTATCTATGATATTTCCTGTAGTAATAGCACTGTAAGTGAGAATGCCAAATGTCCCTTAAACTCGGCCTTGCGCTCTACCGTGCTCTAGATTTGTAAATGTTTGTTTTGTATTAATAATTAATATTGAAACAGTAAAAATGTTCATGCATTTAAAAAATTTGATTTTAATGTTCTTGCGATTTTTATATATTTAAATATTGAGTTATATAATTGAGTTATACAACGCGACCGTCTGTTAACGCAAAGCGTTGGTCATCGCGAGCCTTTAGGCGACGCGAAAAGGTAGTCAACACGAAGATTTAGAAAATTAACGGAAAGCGTTGGTAAACGTAAAGCGTTGGTAAACGGAAGAGTTGGTCAATGAGAAGCGTTAGTTATCCAAAGCGGTGCGTCAAAGATTCGCGAAGCGTGATTTCACGCGAATCGTTAACCAACGAGAAACGTAAGCTTAATTGAACCATAAGTAAGCCAACGCGAAGCGTTGGTTAAAGAGAAGCGTTAGTTAGTCAAAGCGAAGCGCCGGAGAGTTGCTTTGGTGATTCGCGAAGCGTGATTTTACGCAAATCGTAAAATTATCGTTGGTAAACGATAAGCGTTAACCCACGCGAAACGTAAGCTTAAGTAAACCGTAAGTCATCTAAGCGTTGGTCAGCGAAGCGTTGGTTATGAGAAGCGTTAGTCAATAGAAAGCGTAAGGTAAACGCGAAGCGTTAGTTAATCAACGCGAAGCGTTTGTTAATCAACACAAAGCATTAGTTAATCATCACGAAGCGTTAGTTTATCAACGCGAAGCGTTAGTTAATCAACGCGAAGCGTAAGATTAACAACGCGAAGCGTTAGTTAATAAGCGCGAAGCGTTAGTTAGTCAACGCGAAGCGTTGGATTATCAACGCGAAGCGTTAGTTAATCAACGCGAAGCGTTATTAAATCAACGTGAAGCGTTAGTTAATCAACGCGAAGGGTTAGTTAATCAACGCGAAGCGTTAGTTAATCAACGCGAAGCGTTAGTTAATCAACGCGAAGCGTTAGTAAATCAACGCGAAGCGTTATATAAACAACGCGAAGCGTTAGTTAGTCAGCGCGAATCGTTGGTTAATCAACGCGAAGCGTTTGTTAATCAACTCGAAGCTTTAGTTAATCAACACGAAGCGTTAGTTAATCAACGCGAAGCGTTAGTAAATCAACGTGAAGCGTTAGTTAGTCAACTTGAAGCGTTAGTTAATCAATGCGAAGCGTTAGTTAATCAACGCGAAGCGTTAGTAAATCAACGCGAAGCGTTAGATAAACGACGCGAAGCGTTAGTTAGTCAACGCGAAGCGTTAGTAAGTCAACGCGAAGCGTTAGTTAGTCAACGCGAATCGTTGGATAATCAACGCGAAGCGTTTGTTAATCAACACGAAGAGTTAGTTAACTAACGCGAAGCGTTAGTTAATCAACGTGAAGCGTTAGTTTATCAACGCGAAGCGTTAGTTAATCAACGCGAAGCGTTAGTTAATCAGCGCGAAGCGTTAGTTAATCAACGCGAAGCGTTAGTTTATCAACGCGAAGCCTTAGTCAATCAACGCGAAGCGTTAGTCAACGC
Source organism: Nineta flava (assembly GCA_963920215.1). Classification (NCBI taxonomy): domain Eukaryota; kingdom Metazoa; phylum Arthropoda; class Insecta; order Neuroptera; family Chrysopidae; genus Nineta; species Nineta flava. Next base: position 7,749,356 of record OY986044.1, on the reverse strand, counting down.
GAAGCGTTAGTTAATCAACGCGAACCGATGGATAATCAACGCGAAGCGTTAGTTAATCAACGCGAAGCATTAGTTAATCAACGTGAAGCGCTAGTTAATCAATGCGAAGCGTTAGTTAATCAACGCGAAGCGTTAGTAAATCAACGCGAAGCGTTAGTAAATCAACGCGAAGCGTTAGATAAACAACGCGAAGCGTTAGTTAGTCAACGCGAAGCGTTAGTTAGTCAACGCGAAGCGTTAGTTAGTCAACGCGAATCGTTGGATAATCAACGCGAAGCGTTTGTTAATCAACACGAAGAGTTAGTTAACTAACGCGAAGCGTTAGTTAATCAACTCGAAGCGTTAGTTTATCAACGCGAAGCGTTAGTTTATCAACGCGAAGCGTTAGTTAATCAGCGCGAAGCGTTAGTTAATTAACGCGAAGCGTTAGTTTATCAACGCGAAGCCTAAGTCAATCAACGCGAAGCGTTAGTCAACGCGAAGCGTTAGTTAATCAACGCGAACCGTTGGATAATCAATGCGAAGCGTTAGTTAATCAACGCGAAGCATTAGTTAATCAACGTGAAGCGCTAGTTAATCAACGCGAAGCGTAAGTAAATCAACGCGAAGCGTTAGTAAATCAACGTGAAGCGTTAGTAAGTCAACTTGAAGCGTTAGTTAATCAACGCGAAGCGTTAGTTAATCAACACGAAGCGTTAGTAAATCAACGCGAAGCGTTAGATAAACGACGCGAAGCGTTAGTTAGTCAACGCGAAGCGTTAGTAAGTCAACGCGAAGCGTTAGTTAGTCAACGCGAAGCGTTAGTTAGTCAACGCGAATCGTTGGATAATCAACGCGAAGCGTTTGTTAATCAACACGAAGAGTTTGTTAACTAACGCGAAGCGTTAGTTAATCAACGTGAAGCGTTAGTTTATCAACGCGAAGCGTTAGTTAATCAACGCGAAGCGTTAGTTAATCAGCGCGAAGCGTTAGTTAATCAACGCGAAGCGTTAGTTAATCAACGCGAAGCGTAAGATAAACAACGCGAAGCGTTAGTTAATAAGCGCGAAGCGTTAGTTAGTCAACGCGAAGCGTTAGTTAATCAACGCGAAGCGTTAGTTAATCAACGCGAAGCGTAAGTAAATCAACGCGAAGCGTAAGTAAATCAACGCGAAGCGTTATATAAACAACGCGAAGCGTTAGTTAGTCAGCGCGAATCGTTGGTTAATCAACGCGAAGCGTTTGTTAATCAACTCGAAGCTTTAGTTAATCAACACGAAGCGTTAGTTTATCAACGCGAAGCGTTAGTAAATCAACGTGAAGCGTTAGTAAGTCAACTTGAAGCGTTAGTTAATCAACGCGAAGCGTTAGTTAATCAACACGAAGCGTTAGTAAATCAACGCGAAGCGTTAGATAAACGACGCGAAGCGTTAGTTAGTCAACGCGAAGCGTTAGTAAGTCAACGCGAAGCGTTAGTTAGTCAACGCGAAGCGTTAGTTAGTCAACGCGAATCGTTGGATAATCAACGCGAAGCGTTTGTTAATCAACACGAAGAGTTAGTTAACTAACGCGAAGCGTTAGTTAATCAACGTGAAGCGTTAGTTTATCAACGCGAAGCGTTAGTTAATCAACGCGAAGCGTTAGTTAATCAGCGCGAAGCGTTAGTTAATCAACGCGAAGCGTTAGTTTATCAACGCGAAGCCTTAGTCAATCAACGCGAAGCGTTAGTCAACGCGAAGCGTTAGTTAATCAACGCGAACCGATGGATAATCAACGCGAAGCGTTAGTTAATCAACGCGAAGCATTAGTTAATCAACGTGAAGCGGTAGTTAATCAACGCGAAGCGTTAGTTAATCAACGCGAAGCGTTAGTAAATCAACGCGAAGGGTAAGATAAACAACGCGAAGCGTTAGTTAATCAACGCGAAGCAAAGCGTTGGTCATCGCGAGCCTTTAGGCGACGCGAAAAGGTAGTCAACGCGAAGACTTAGAAAATTAACGGAAAGCGTTGGTAAACGTAAAGCGTTGGTAAACGGAAGAGTTGGTCAATGAGAAGCGTTAGTTATCCAAAGCGGAGCGTCAAAGATTCGCGAAGCGTGATTTCACGCGAATCGTTAACCAACGAGAAACGTAAGCTTAATTGAACCGTAAGTAAGCCAACGCGAAGCGTTGGTTAAAGAGACGCGTTTGTTAGTCAAAGCGAAGCGCCGGAGAGTCGCTTTGGTGATTCGCGAAGCGTGATTTTACGCAAATCGTAAAATTATCGTTGGTAAACGATAAGCGTTAACCCACGCGAAACGTAAGCTTAAGTAAACCTTAAGTCATCCAAGCGTTGGTCAGCGAAGCGTTGGTCATGAGAAGCGTTAGTCAATAGAAAGCGTAAGGTAAACGCGAAGCGTTAGTTAATCAACGCGAAGCGTTTGTTAATCAACACAAAGCATTAGTTAATCATCGCGAAGCGTTAGTTTATCAACGCGAAGCGTTAGTTAATCAACGCGAAGCGTAAGATAAACATCGCGAAGCGTTAGTTAATGAACGCGAAGCGTTAGTTAGTCAACGCGAAGCGTTGGATTATCAACGCGAAGCGTTAGTTAATCAACGCGAAGCGTTAGTTAATCAACGCGAAGCGTTAGTTAACCAGCGCGAAGCGTTAGTTAATCAACGCGAAGCGTTAGTAAATCAACGCGAAGCGTTAGATAAACAACGCGAAGCGTTAGTTAGTCAACGCGAAGCGTTAGTTAATCAACGTGAAGCGCTAGTTAATCAACGCGAAGCGTTAGTTAATCAACGCGAAGCGTTAGTAAATCAACGCGAAGCGTTAGATAAACAACGCGAAGCGTTAGTTAGTCAACGCGAAGCGTTAGTTAGTCAACGCGAATCGTTGGATAATCAACGCGAAGCGTTTGTTAATCAACACGAAGAGTTAGTTAACTAACGCGAAGCGTTAGTTAATCAACTCGAAGCGTTAGTTTATCAACGCGAAGCGTTAGTTAATCAACGCGAAGCGTTAGTTAATCAGCGCGAAGCGTTAGTTAATCAACGCGAAGCGTTAGTTTATCAACGCGAAGCCTAAGTCAATCAACGCGAAGCGTTAGTCAACGCGAAGCGTTAGTTAATCAACGCGAACCGTTGGATAATCAATGCGAAGCGTTAGTTAATCAACGCGAAGCATTAGTTAATCAACGTGAAGCGCTAGTTAATCAACGCGAAGCGTTAGTTAATCAACGCGAAGCGTTAGTAAATCAACGCGAAGGGTAAGATAAACAACGCGAAGCGTTAGTTAATCAACGCGAAGCAAAGCGTTGGTCATCGCGAGCCTTTAGGCGACGCGAAAAGGTAGTCAACGTGAAGATTTAGAAAATTAATGGAAAGCGTTGGTAAACGTAAAGTGTTGGTAAACGGAAGAGTTGGTCAATGAGAATGCGTTAGTTATCCAAAGCGGAGCGTCAAAGATTCGCGAAGCATGATTTCACGCAAATCGTTAACCAACGAGAAACGTAAGCTTAATTGAACCATAAGTAAGCCAACGCGAAGCGTTGGTTAAAGAGACGCGTTAGTTAGTCAAAGCGAAGCGCCGGAGAGTCGCTTTGGTGATTCGCGAAGCGTGATTTTACGCAAATCGTAAAATTATCGTTGGTAAACGATAAGCGTTAACCCACGCGAAACGTAAGCTTAAGTAAACCGTAAGTCATCCAAGCGTTGGTCAGCGAAGCGTTGGTCATGAGAAGCGTTAGTCAATAGAATGCGTAAGGTAAACGCAAAGCGTTAGTTAATCAACGCGGAGCGTTTGTTAATCAACACAAAGCAGTAGTTAATCATCGCGAAGCGTTAGTTTATCAACGCGAAGCGTTAGTTAATCAACGCGAAGCGTAAGATAAACAACGCGAAGCGTTAGTTAATGAACGCGAAGCGTTAGTTAATCAACGCGAAGCGTTAGTTAATCAACGCGAAGCGTTAGTTAATCAACGCGAAGCGTTAGTAAATCAACGCGAAGCGTTAGATAAACAACGCGAAGCGTTAGTAAGTCAACGCGAAGCGTTAGTTAGTCAACGCGAAGCGTTAGTTAGTCAACGCGAATCGTTGGATAATCAACGCGAAGCGTTTGTTAATTAACACGAAGAGTTAGTTAATCAACGCGAAGCGTTAGTTAATCAACGTGAAGCGTTAGTTAATCAGCGCGAAGCGTTAGTTAATCAACGCGAAGCGTTAGTTTATCAACGCGAAGCCTTAGTCAATCAACGCGAAGCGTTAGTCAACGCGAAGCGTTAGTTAATCAACTCGAACCGTTGGATAATCAACGCGAAGCGTTAGTAAATCAACGTGAAGCGTTAGTTAGTCAACTTGAAGCGTTAGTTAATCAAAGCGAAGCGTTAGTTAATCAACGCGAAGCGTTAGTAAATCAACGCGAAGCGTTAGATAAACAACGCGAAGCGTTAGTTAGTCAACGCGAAGCGTTAGTTAGTCAACGCGAATCGTTGGATAATCAACGCGAAGCGTTTGTTAATCAACACGAAGCGTTAGTTATTCAACGCGAAGCGTTAGTTAATCAACGTGAAGCGTTAGTTTATCAACGCGAAGCGTTAGTTAATCAACGCGAAGCGTTAGTTAATCAGCGCGAAGCGTTAGTTAATCAACGCGAAGCGTTAGTTTATCAACGCGAAGCCTTAGTCAATCAACGCGAAGCCTTAGTTAATCAACGCGAACCGTTGGATAATCAACGCGAAGCGTTAGTTAATCAACGCGAAGCATTAGTTAATCAACGTGAAGCGCTAATTAATCAACGCGAAGCGTTAGTAAATCAACGCGAAGGGTAAGAAAAACAACGCGAAGCGTTAGTTAATCAACGCGAAGCGTTAGTTAGTCAACGCGAAGCGTTGGATAATCAACGCGAAGCGTTAGTGCATCAACGTGAAGCGTTCGTTAATCAACGTGAAGCGTTAGTTAATCAATGCGAAGGGTTAGTAAATCAACGCGAAGCGTTAGTTAGTCAACGCGAAGCGTTAGTTAATCAACGCGAAGCGTTAGTAAATCAACGCGAAGCGTATGATAAACAACGCGAAGCGTTAGTTAATCAACGCGAAGCGTTAGTAAGTCAACGCGAAGCGTTGGATAATCAACGCGAAGCGTTAGTTAATCAACGCGAAGTGTTAGTTAATCAACGAGAAGCGTTAGTTAATCAACGCGAAGCGTTAGTTAATCAACGCGAAGCGTTGTATAAAGAACGCGAAGCGTTAGTTAATCAACGCGAAGCGTTAATTAGTCAACGCGAAGCGTTAGTTAATCAACGCGAAGCGTTTGTTTAACAACGCGATGCGTTAGTTAATCAACGCGAAGCGTTAGTTAATCAACGCCAAGCGATAGTTAATCATTGCAAAACGTTAGTTAATCAACGCGAAGCGTTAGTTAATCAACGCCAAGCGATTGTTAATCAATGCGAAACTTCAGTTTATCAACGCAAAGCGTTTGTAAACGCAAAGCGAAATGTAAGCTAAAGCAAACCGTAAATCACCCAACGCGAAGTGTAGCTTAATGAGAAGTGTAAGTCAAAAGGAAGCGTAAGGTCAACGCGAAGCGTTAGTAAACGCCAACTGTTAGCAAAGCTTTTACTAACGCGGAACGTTAGCTGCAGCGAACCATAAGTCAGCCAACGCGAGGCGTTGGTCAATAAGAAGCGTTAGTTATGCAAAGCGAAGCTTCATTGGTACGCGAAGCGTTATGCCAAGCGAATAATTAACCAACGCAAAGCGTTAACCATCGCGAAACGTAAGCTTAATGTTAACTTTAATGAAACGTAAGTCAGCGAAGCGTTGGTCAATGAGAAGCGTCAGTCAATAGGAAGCGTCAGATCAACGCAAAGCGTTTGTTAATCAACGAAACCGTAAGTCAGCCAACGTGAAGCGTTGGTCGATGAGAACCGTTAGTCAATAGGAAGTGTTAGGTTACCGCGAAACTTTAGTAAACGCAATGCGTTTACTAATGCGAAATGTAAGCTAAAGCGAACTGTTAGTGAGCCAATAAGAACCGTTAATCAGTAAGAATTGTTCGGTCAAGGCTTTGCGTTTATCAACACGAAATGTAAGCTACAGCGAACCGTATTCAAAGCGAAGCGTCAATGAGAAGTGTAAGGTCCACACGAAGCGTTACATTATATATATATATATATATATATATATATATATATATATATATATGTAAATATATGTATATATATATATATATATATATATATATATTTAAATATTTATATATATATATATATATATATACATTATATATAGATAACTTTTGATAGGATCGATGGACCTTTGAATAAACTATTTGCAAAATTTTGTACAAAAAAACTTATATACACACCTGGTTGAAAAAACTGAAATAAACATAAAAACAATACTATTTGATGTATGTTATGTTTGTACATGTGAGGACAAATTTTGAGAAAACTATTGAGTTTATGAAAAATTTTTTCAAACAAAAGTTCTTTATTTTAAAGAGAAGAAAATTTTTTGTCAATAAAATTTTTGTTTACCTCTTACGGTTTCAAAGATATATTTTTTCCACCCTGGCGGGGGGAATTACTTTCCGATTTTGCCCATTAACGAATTTTACCTTAATTTTTTGATCTAGAACGCATACAAAAATTTTCAGCTCGTTATCTCTTCTCGTTTTTGAGTTATCGACTTCACAGACAGACAGATGGCCGAATTAGGCCATTTTATGAATATCTTTGTAAAGCATTTTTGTCAAGGATTAATATTTTCAAGCATTACAAAGTCGTAACTAAACTTAATATACCTTGTATATTTACAAATATACTGGGTACAAAAATAGTATGTATGGTTGTTATGTATACCTACGGGTCCATGGAGACCATGCCTTCATTCGCCTATCAATTATATTTCTCATTGTTTTCAAATTTGAGGACAAATTTTGAGAAAACTATTGAGTTTATGAAAAAGTTATTCAAACAAAAGTTGTTTATTTTAAAGAGAAGATGTTTTTTTGTCAACAAATTTTTTTTCTATCTGTTACGGTTTCAAAGATATAAATTTCCCCCCCTGGCGGGAGGAAACACATTCCGATTTTGCCCATTAACGAACTTGACCTTAATTTTTAGCTCTAGAACAAACAAACAATTTATCAGCTCGTTATCTCTCCTCGTTCTTGATTTATCGTGTTCACAGAAGGACGGACAGACGAATTAGGCCGAATTAGGCCATTTTATGAATACCTTTGTGAAGCATGTTTGTCAAGGATTAATATTTTCAAGCGATACAAAGTCGGGACTAAGCATAATATACCTTATATATTTACATATACAGGTAATAAAAATAGTATGTACGGTTGTTATGTATATCTACGGGTCCATGGAGACCATGCCTTCATTCGCCTATCTATTGTATTTCTCATTTTCAACTTTGAGGACAAATTTTGAGAAAAATATTGAGTTTATGAAAAAATTCTTCAAACAAAAGTTGTTTATTTTAAAGAGAAGAAGATTTTTTGTAAACAAATTTTTTTTCTATCTCCTACGGTTTCAAAGATATAAATTTTCCCTCCTGCCGGGGGGAAACACGTTCCGATTTTGCCCGATAGCGAACTTGACCTTACTTTTTTGCTCAAGAACACACACAAAAATTTTCAGCTCGTTATCTCTTTTCGTTCTTAAATTATCGTGATCACAGACGGACGGACAGACGAATTAGGCCAAATTAGGCCATTTTATGAATACCTTTGTGAAGCATTTTTGTCAAGGATTAATATTTTCAATCGTTACTAAGTCGGGGCTAAACATAATATACCTTGTATATTTACATATACAGGGTATAAAAATAGTATGTACGGTTGTTATGTATACCTACGGGTCCATGGAGACCATGCCTTCATTCGCCTATCTATTGTATTTCTCATTTTCAACTTTGAGGGCAAATTTTGAGAAAAATATTGAGTTTATGAAAAAATTTTTCAAACAAAAGTTGTTTATTTTAAAGAGAAAAAGATTTTTTGTTTACAAATTTTTGTTCTATCTCTTACGGTTTCAAAGACGGATATTTCCCCCCCTCCTAGTGGGGGGAAACACGTTCCGATTTGGCCCATTAACGAACTTGACCTTACTGTTTTGCTCCAGAACACACACAAAAATTTTCAGCTCGTTTTCTCTTTTCGTTCTTGATTTATCGTGTTCACAGACGGACAGACAGACGAATTAGGCCGAATTAGGCCATTTTATGAATACCTTTGTGAAGCAGTTTTGTCAAGGATTAATATTTTCAAACGTTACTAAGTCGAGACTAAACATAATATACCTTGTATATTTACATATACAGGGTATAAAAATAGTATGTACGGTTGTTATATATACCTACGGGTCCATGGAGACCATGCCTTTATTTAGCTATCCGTTGTATTTCTCATTTTCAATTTTGAGGACAAATTCTAAGAAAAATGTTGAGTTTATAAAAAAATTTTTCAAACAAAAGTTGTTTATTTTAAAGAGAAAAAGATTTTTTGTTAACACATTTTTGTTCTATCTCTTACGGTTTCAAAGATATAAATTTCCCCCCCTGGCGGGGGGAAACAGTTTCCGGTTTTGCCAATTAACGAACTTGACCTTACTTTTTTGCTTCAGAACACACACACAAATTTTCAGCTCGTTATCTCTTTTCATTCTTGATTTATCGTCTTCACTGACGGACGGACAGACGAATTAGGCCGAATTAGGCCATTTTATGAATACCTTTGTGAAGCAGTTTTGTCAAGGATTAATATTTTCGAGCGTTACAAAGACGGGACTAAACATAATGTACCTTGTATATTTACACATACAGGATATACAAATAGTATGTACAGTTGCTATGTATACCTACGGGTCCATGGAGACCATGCCTTTATATGCCTATCTGTTATTTATCTCATTTTTTTCAACTTTGAGGACAAATTTTGAGAAAACTGTTGAGTAAATGAAAAAAGTTTTCAAACAAAAGTTGTTTATTTTAAAGAGAAGAAGATTTTTTGTTAACAAATTTTTTTTCTATCTCTTACGGTTTCAAAGACGGATATTTCCCCCCCTCCTAGTGGGGGGAAACACGTTCCGATTTGGCCCATTAACGAACTTGACCTTACTTTTTTGCTCTAGAACACACAAAAAATTTATCAGCTCGTTATCTCTTTTCGTTCTTGATTTATCGTGTTCACAGAAGGACGGACAGACGAATTAGGCCGAATTAGGCCATTTTATGAATACGTTTGTGAAGCAGTTTTGTCAAGGATTAATATTTTCAAGCGTTACAAAGACGGGACTAAACATAATGTACCTTATATATTTACACATACAGGATATACAAATAGTATGTACAGTTGCTATGTATACCTACGGGTCCATGGAGACCATGCCTTTATATGCCTATCTGTTGTATATCTCATTTTTTTCAACTTTGAGGACAAATTTTGAGAAAACTGTTAAGTTAATGAAAAAAGTTTTCAAACAAAAGTTGTTTATTTTAAAGAGAAGAAGATTTTTTGTTAACAAATTTTTTTTCTATCTCTTACGGTTTCAAAGACGGATATTTCCCCCCTCCTAGTGGGGGGAAACACGTTCCGATTTGGCCCATTAACGAACTTGACCTTACTTTTTTGCTCTAGAACACACACAAAAAATTTCAGCTCGTTATCTCTTTTCGTTTTTGAGTTATCGGCTTCACAGACGGACGGACGGACGGACGGACATGTGAAAATGGCCGAATTAGGCCATTTTATGAATATCATTGTGAAGCATTTTTGTCAAGGATTAATATTTTCAAGCGTTACAAAGTCGGGACTAAACTTAATATACCTTGTATATTTACAAATATACTGGGTATAAAAAATCTATAAAAGTATAAAACACAGATATGTGAATACAACCTTAAATATAAAATTCAAATACTTTCAAATTCATTAACTGTAGGAAAATAAACTATAAACAAAACTTAACAAACATAAACTATAAAATTATAAACTATATAAAGATTTAATATTCACAATTTATCTAAGAAATTCTGAATACAATTTCAAAACTTAATTCCAGATCTAACCACAAAATTACTTTGTTTTTCTATTAAACATATGGTTTTGACATTCGAGATACATACAGTGTCTATAAACATTTGTGTAAAACCAACCTACCAGCTTAAACTTTTTTTTTAAGATAAATTAATCAATTCAACCAATGATTTTTGTGATTCTCAAAGATATCCAGATCTCTTCCAACATACGATATACAATTTCAAATACAATAATTAATTGATTTCCTGATTAAATCAACAATCCAAAAAAATTCTCATTTATTCCTCGCACAAGGTTGATCTTTCTCCCATCAAGTCCAGACGATAAGCGAGAGTTATTTTGTTTTTTTTTTCTTTAAACAAACAACTTGTTTTTTACTAAACCAGGCCCTTTAGGCCTGCGCAAACAAAATTATACTAGTTTATTTAATATATCAAAATCATCACAAATACAGTGTGATTATTAATTTTGTAACAATAGAACTAGTTACTAATAATTTTATAATTGTTACAAACATTGAATTAAATATTAGTTCGTCATGTGGAAAGAACATTACCAACTTTCTGGTAAACTTCATATTTCCCTGAATCAATGTTATATGGATATCAATGGTATACGATATGGGACATTGGAAACTACATATACTAAAATCAGTGGAACAAACATTATTTAATAAAATAAACATCGCATATAAACAGCCTGATATTGAAATGGACAAACTAGTTTACTACGACTTATGGCAAATAAACTTTATAAACATCTCATAACATGGTCAAATGAATCAAGACACACAAGCTGTGCCAATACCTGCTGTTAATCGAACTCAATTAGAAATGGTTGGAATCCCGATACGAAAGCTTTACGTTGATCGAACTACCCTGTAAATGGCAGTAGTTCTTTCTTAGAAGGGAGGAATTACACATTCTGTATTTATTCTCTATTTTTAATATATTTAATGTTACATTTTGATCATATAATTAATATTTCAAAATCAAGTTCAAAGTTCATATAGATTAGAATATTTAAGTTTATTTTAAATATTTTAAAACTAATTCTCATAACGTTAATTTTATTCTATCTCTCCTAGACGGTCAAAGGTGACGTAGTTCACAGTTCACTAAGATTGTACAGAAGGGTGGTTTAAATAACACATTTCTTAATTATTATTCAGTAGTTCGATACTATGTATAAACCAAACTTTTGTAAGGACAAATCAGACTTGTTATCTCGTTCTTTGACATATGTTCGGATCGAAGGATAATTTTGTTTCAATAAAATATTTATTATTGTTAATATTTTAATTGTTGTTACTTAAAATTTGTACGACTGTAAAGCAAATTGTGAATTAAAATTAAATAAATATATTTTTATTTAAAATATCTGGTCTACAAGATATTAATAGTGCGCAAGGCCGAGTTTAAGGGACACATTTGGACTTTTCACTACAGTGCTATTACTACTGCTTAATTTAGGCTCATTTTTTAGGTACTGTATCTTTTGAACGAAAAGAGCTACAGTGTCGATATTGCGAATATCGATACGGAATTATAAGAAACAGTTTTTTTCAATCATCGTTTACGAATTAACCGTTAAAAAGTTTATTAATATTTGTTTGTTTGTGTATACTTTCGTGTCCACATAACGTTGTTTGTCCAAATTCTTTTTCGAATACGTATGACAAACTGTAGAAGACTATAGCGTATACTCCGACAAATTTCATTGTCATTGAATTTATTAATTAAATTAAATACTTATATGAAAAAATTAACTCGTCAACCAGGAATCGAACCTCGGACCTCTGGATAACTAGCCCAGTGTGCTTGCCTGTACACCAAAGACGATTGTGATGTGACAGCCAACTTTTTCATATTATTCTAATTTTTGTTTTATTTATTAGATAGTATTTACTTCTTTCTGAAGTGATTTGTTTATTAATATTTGTTTGTTTGTGTATACTTTCGTGTCCACATAACGTTGTTTGTCCAAATTCTTTTTCGAATACGTATGACAAACTGTAGAAGACTATAGCGTATACTCCGACAAATTTCATTGTCATTGAATTTATTAATTAAATTAAATACTTATATGAAAAAATTAACTCGTCAACCAGGAATCGAACCTCGGACCTCTGGATAACTAGCCCAGTGTGCTTGCCTGTACACCAAAGACGATTGTGATGTGACAGCCAACTTTTTCATATTATTCTAATTTTTGTTTTATTTATTAGATAGTATTTACTTCTTTCTGAAGTGATTTGTTTATTAATATTTGTTTGTTTGTGTATACTTTCGTGTCCACATAACGTTGTTTGTCCAAATTCTTTTTCGAATACGTATGACAAACTGTAGAAGACTATAGCGTATACTCCGACAAATTTCATTGTCATTGAATTTATTAATTAAATTAAATACTTATATGAAAAAATTAACTCGTCAACCAGGAATCGAACCTCGGACCTCTGGATAACTAGCCCAGTGTGCTTGCCTGTACACCAAAGACGATTGTGATGTGACAGCCAACTTTTTCATATTATTCTAATTTTTGTTTTATTTATTAGATAGTATTTACTTCTTTCTGAAGTGATTTGTTTATTAATATTTGTTTGTTTGTGTATACTTTCGTGTCCACATAACGTTGTTTGTCCAAATTCTTTTTCGAATACGTATGACAAACTGTAGAAGACTATAGCGTATACTCCGACAAATTTCATTGTCATTGAATTTATTAATTAAATTAAATACTTATATGAAAAAATTAACTCGTCAACCAGGATACGAACCTCGGACCTCTGGATAACTAGCCCAGTGTGCTTGCCTGTACACCAAAGACGATTGTGATGTGACAGCCTACTTTTTCATATTATTCTAATTTTTGTTTTATTTATTAGATAGTATTTACTTCTTTCTGAAGTGATTTGTTTATTAATATTTGTTTGTTTGTGTATACTTTCGTGTCCACATAACGTTGTTTGTCCAAATTCTTTTTCGAATACGTATGACAAACTGTAGAAGACTATAGCGTATACTCCGACAAATTTCATTGTCATTGAATTTATTAATTAAATTAAATACTTATATGAAAAAATTAACTCGTCAACCAGGAATCGAACCTCGGACCTCTGGATAACTAGCCCAGTGTGCTTGCCTGTACACCAAAGACGATTGTGATGTGACAGCCAACTTTTTCATATTATTCTAATTTTTGTTTTATTTATTAGATAGTATTTACTTCTTTCTGAAGTGATTTGTTTATTAATATTTGTTTGTTTGTGTATACTTTCGTGTCCACATAACGTTGTTTGTCCAAATTCTTTTTCGAATACGTATGACAAACTGTAGAAGACTATAGCGTATACTCCGACAAATTTCATTGTCATTGAATTTATTAATTAAATTAAATACTTATATGAAAAAATTAACTCGTCAACCAGGAATCGAACCTCGGACCTCTGGATAACTAGCCCAGTGTGCTTGCCTGTACACCAAAGACGATTGTGATGTGACAGCCAACTTTTTCATATTATTCTAATTTTTGTTTTATTTATTAGATAGTATTTACTTCTTTCTGAAGTGATTTGTTTATTAATATTTGTTTGTTTGTGTATACTTTCGTGTCCACATAACGTTGTTTGTCCAAATTCTTTTTCGAATACGTATGACAAACTGTAGAAGACTATAGCGTATACTCCGACAAATTTCATTGTCATTGAATTTATTAATTAAATTAAATACTTATATGAAAAAATTAACTCGTCAACCAGGAATCGAACCTCGGACCTCTGGATAACTAGCCCAGTGTGCTTGCCTGTACACCAAAGACGATTGTGATGTGACAGCCAACTTTTTCATATTATTCTAATTTTTGTTTTATTTATTAGATAGAAATAAAAATAAAAAGTGATTTCACTTCAATTGCAAAATTCGCGGGAACACCCATAATTCTTGGTAACTAATATATCATAATTCTTCGCTACTTCCAGATATCTTGTAAAGTTGATATCTGGCATATAGGTAGATCTAGTACCCAAACCGACGGGAAAGTTGCGAATACGGGAAATTTGTATCGAAAAAAAGAACATTTTTTCAATTTTCGTTTTAATTAAAATAACATTATGAAGTATATACCATCTGATTCGTTGATACGTATAACGCCTCCTTTCTGATTGGTTGGATATTTACTATGTAAATGAATTTTGTCCGTTAGATATAATCCGTTAGATATAATCCGTTAGATATACTCATTCAAGATCTGATGTTGTTACAAGCATCATCGCTAATCGGATATTATCACAAATTATACCTGTGATTTATTATTTTATTTTTATACCTCAATTCAATATTTTAATTTATTGTTGTGAACAATATTTTGATATTTTATTGTCTTGTGAAATAATCTCTGATAATAGGATTATTTTTTAATCTTATTGGACTTTGTTTTACAAAGAAATTAAATTCCAAATTTGAGTGTAATCTAAAATATAATTTTTGGGTGTACCTAGTGCAATCATCAAATAGTTTTTATTTTACTAGGTATTTAAAAAAATTTTAATTTTTAACTAATGATTTTTTCTTCTGTTTTTTAGATTGCGGAAAAATCATACTATGGCGTCCACCGCCAGCAAGGCGGTGGCGAATTTGCAGAAAACAACACCAATGGACGAGGACTTCCAGGTGCAACGAGGGAAAAAGCGACCTAGACGTATGGGGAATCAGCAAGTGAATCCCAAAAAGTTTAAATTGAGCTTAAAAATGCTTTCTACGTCCTTAAGGACGTGAACGGGTCTGCGTCAGCAACTCTACCCAAACCGAAGAAGCCAAAAGCCATTGTTGTTCACATGGGTTTAACCAACTTGAAAACCCGAAAAGGTGGTGGCAGCCATAAAAACGGTAGCTCGTAGCACTGTCCGTTTCACCTTTGGGCCACAGAGTATAAGTATCCATTGCGAAACGGACAGCGATTACACTAAAACCAAAGAGAAACTGGAAGAAATCCAGTTTCCATTCCATTCATATGGAACAATAGAGGACCACGAGCCAAAATACGTGGTGCATGGAGCGATGCGCCACCATAATGATGACATGGTGGCCGAAGATTTAAAACGGCAGGGCTTTAAGCCAAATAAGGTCCCGCTATTGTCAAAGGCGGGAGACGAGAGTATACGAGTCTCTCGTCTAGTGAAATTTGAAAAGGGGGCGCAAGCCAAATGCGTCCTCAACATACGGTGGTTATGTGGCATGCCTGTAACCATCCAACGATTTGAAAACAAACGAGGGACCATCCAATTTTACAGGTGTCAGTCCTACGGGTACGGATCACGGTTCTGTCGTGGAGTTCAACGCTGCGTGAAGTGTGGCGAAAACCATGCTTCACAGGCTTGTGAACTCCAGAGGTCGGAACCGGCGAAGTGTTGTAATTGCAACGCTTTTCATCCGGCGAGTGTCATGAACTGTCCCACAAGGCTGGTATTCGTAACAAAAATGGCTCCGAGAAGATCCAGCAGCAGCAGAGGAGCGAAGCGCAATGCCGCTCCGGGCGAGCCCCTTTAGTGCCCATCTCTTACGTCTTCGGCTAGGGAATACCTAGCCCTCCTTCGTAGAAAAGAGTCAACGAGCCAAGCAGAGGTCCAGCAGCGCAGAGCAGCAAATCATCGGCAGCAGAAACATCATCGAAGAAGTTTGTCCCGGCCCCAACTCCAACCGCAAATCTGTGGACAACGAAGAGAGCATCCGAAAAGAAGGTAATAGACATTTTGAGTACCACTCCCATTACACCCCACAACCCTTTCTTAATCGAAGCCCTCGAAGAACCTCCATAGTCTCCAGCTCCATTGGAGCCTGATGCAGGAACTAATTCGACCTTCGACTTCATGACCCTCCTGAAACTCTGGATCGAAGTGAAGAATGCATGGAAATCGTGAAAATCGGATTCAGAAAAACTTCTTGTGTTTTTCAGGATAACATTTCACCTCTTCAAAACTGGCGTCCCATCCCTAGATCCAACATCCGATTTCTACAATGGAACTCTCAAAGTATCCATCACAAACTTCCCGAGCTTCACTCATTTCTTCAAAAGCATCAGATCCAAGTGGCTGCCTACAGCGAAACTTAGTTAAAGCCGGACAAGTGAGCTTGAATTCCTGGGTACTATACCTATCGCCGTAACCGTGCCACCAGATATGTAACCGTGCCCTATACGTTCGGCACGATATAACACTCTCTCTTATCTCCCGTAGACGGTGTTATCGAAGCCGTCTCCATTATTATTTCAGCAAATTGTGGTAATTATAAAGTCACATCTTTATATAATCCCCCCGATAGACTTTTACAGGGAAAAGATATTGACCACATTTTAAGGACTCATGATCGCGCTGTGATCATGGGTGATTTTAATGCGCGCCATATATCTTGGAACTGTATGTCTAACAATGCTAGCGGGAACGCACTCTATGCGCATTCCTTCAAACGTAACTTCATTGTTGCGTACCCAGAGGACCCCACTTACTATCCTGATGCTGCCCACCACCCTCCTCAGACCATTGTTTTAACGAAACTCAAGAATTGTGACCTCCTGTAAGACCCAGATTTTCATTTGGATTTGCAAAGCGATCATCGCCCCATCACTTTAAACCTAGGTGAAATGTGGGGTGCTGCTACTTTGCGAACCCAATTGAGCTTTGAGAAAGCGGATTGAAAACTTTCGAAACAGTATCTAAACGTCGAAACTTTGATCACTCCACAGATCAAAACAACCAACCAAATAGATATAGAGGTTAGCAAACTGACGAGGAATCTCGTAGCTGGTACCGCAAAATCTATTCCTAAGAAAACTCGATCCACCGGCTTTCAACTTAAATTAGATGATGACACACTACGACTCATACGGACTCGGAACAAATTACGTAAATTTTGGTAAAGAGTTAGGCTGCCTGAGCTTCATGACGCCATGAAGCGAATGTCAGCTGATATTCGAGAAAAAGTCACGCACACCAGCGATGAAATGTGGGATGAGAGGATTTTGGTTCTGACCACTCGTAGCAATAGTGTTTGGACAATTGCGAGAAGTTTGCGTAAACGTTCCAACAGGCTGCCCCCTCTACTGTCGGGAAATGGGTACTCTACCCAGATTCAGACAAAGCTCAATTTCTTGCTGTTACCTTATCTAAGGCCCAAAGATAACCGATGGTGACAAATATCACGATGAAGAAACGGCCCGTATGGTGTCCGAATCTTTGGAAAATATTCGTTCTTCCGTCACCAATCGATGTCGAATGCGTATTACTTCAGTAGGTTTCAAACATTTTAAGGAAACTTAAGTGTAGGAAGAAAAAAAAATTGTCAATACAATTACTACAAACCCAATTCTTTTAAGTCTTGAGACCTTAAACACAACAAACAAGACTCACTCTCTATCTAAATATAAACTTTATTACTCATATATGAAAAAGATTAGTGGCTTCCCAATTAGAAAGCCTGTGTATACCTTTGATGTTTGTACTTATTTTTGACTGTTAAATTACTTAATTTTTTCAGAAAATTGTCCATACTTTGTAACTCTTCACAATCTATGTATTTTTCCCAATTGTTGGATTTATTAATAAATATAATATCTGTGCTTGAAGACGTCATCTTTAAGATCCGGCAATCTCGTTGCTTACAACGTAACTCCTATTTTGCGTTTATAAACGTATGTTTTAACACTGCGTCAATACGTAAAATTTTACGCTTTTGTTTTTTAATTTTATGTTTATTTTTTGATATCCATTTAATTAATTCATGGATATCATCTGTACTTTTTTCACTAGACAGCATTTTGGTAGCACCCATGTTCAATTTTTAAATTTAATTTTTTGTTGTATCTATAGTACTTTCTGATTGTGTTATCTTCACTGTTATCAGATTAAAACTGATGATGCTGTACAGGGCTGTGCATTATATAGTGCATACAACAATAAAATAAGCCAAGCCAAATTTCATTAAGCCTTGAATTTTTATAGTGCCAATCAGATTTAATGTAATAAAATCCAAAATTTGATTTAAATATAAATGTAACTGTTTTTCTTACACGTTAAACCATTTGCCTTTATAGAATCAAAGTGTTTTGGTTATAAATAAGATACTGTTTAATAAAATATTATTATATTAAAATGGCTAAGACCAAGCCAAGTGTTTGCAAAAATCAATGGGTTGTAAAGCTTTGTGATTGGGTAAGCTTGTTTAAAGATACTAATTTATGCTCCATTCATACAAAACCTGTAACTATTTTCTCAAAGGATATTCGATTTGCTCGCCGTATTCATATAGAACGATTAAACATACAACAACAATTAATGTAATGATTTATTTTAGGATATATATTTCAAGAAAAATAAGTAAAAATGTAAGTAAACTACCATGTAGAAAACATCAAAACTCCTACCTTCTAACATGAATAGCAGTAAAAAAGGTAGTTTTTGGCATATTTTTCATATTTTTGGGAATAATAAAAAACTTTTTGTACTGTGATCGCATGAGATAAACATAATGAGTGATATTTTTTATAAAAATAATGAGTGATGTATATGCCTTATGTATGTGTATATGTATTTGTGTTTTAAATATTTTTACCTGTTTACATATATCACAAATATCGTTTCGTGTAATGTTCAACTTTATGATACGAATGAAGGCCCATGTTAATAATTTTTTGAACTTTTCTGATAAACTGTTTATGTTCTAAATCAAAAATTAAAAATATATTTCAATACTACAAAATTTAAATTTATTTTCATTAATAAATTATATTATTTTGTATATATAATTAAACTAAAATACAAAAACCAATAATTATTCTCACCTGAACAAATGTGAATTGATGTTTACCTCAATATTCACACACACCTGAAAACATGTTAAGTGTGTATTTAATTTTTTTTATACTATGATTGTATGATGTAGTGTATACATACGCCAAAATACCTTAAGACGTTTCATTAATTTGTTAACTCGACTTCAAAAAAGGAGGATGGTTCTCAATTCGTCTGTATTTTTTTTTTTTTTTTTATGTTTGTTACCTCAGAACTCCGTCATTTATGAACCGATTTTGAATTTTTTTTTTGTTTTAAAGGGTTTGATTCCCGATTGGTCTTATTGTCACCAAATCGCATTCTGATGAGGGAATCTCCGGGAAATTGAGGAAAATCCTCATTTTATATGTGATAACCAATTTCAGCAAAATATTTTTTTTTTTTGAAAGGGTATACTCATTCATAATGGCAAAATAAAAAAATTTTTTTAAAAACCGAATTTTTTACAAAAAAAAAAACCGACCCAAAAAAAAAAATTTTTTACAAAAAAAAAAAAACAAAATGCTTGTAAAAAAAACTGAAAATCTGTTATAAAAAAATGTACTTAAAATTACAAAAAAAAAAAAACGGGTAAAAAAAATGTGTTATAAAAAAATTCACTAAAAATTAGTTGGTCGTTTAGTAGGTCTACCCATATTTAGACAAATGAAATCAGCTAAAGAACTTATAACTGATAGTTTTTAGTTATAGTCACTAAAAAGCGAGAAATAAAACCTATTTTGACAAAATGGAAACCCGTCTTAACAAAAGATGCACTAAGAAGTAAAAAAATAATTGCATATTCTTGTGCCAATTTCAGTTCACCAAAGCAAAAATTTTTAAATATATATGTACAATTATTGTTATTTTTGGAGGCGGTGTCCAAAAGTTATGTGAACTTGTCTATGTTGACACCGCCTCCAAAAATAACAATAATTGTACATATATATTTAAAAATTTTTGCTTTGGTGAACTAAAATTGGCACAAGATTATGCAATTATTTTTTTACTTTTTAGTGCATCTTTTGTTAAGTCGGGTTTCCATTTTGTCAAAATAGGTTTTATATATGTAAATAGTGAGTGATATATATGCCATGTGTTTGTGTAAACAAAATTTAAAAAAAATACAAAAATTAAAAATATAAAATACAAACAGAAACAGAAACTAATTTATGCTCCATTCATACAAAACCTGTAACTATTTTCTCAAAGGATATTCGATTAGCTCACCGTATTCATGGAGAACGATTAAACATACAACAGGAATTAATATAATGATTTATTTTAGGACCTATATTTCAAGCAAAATAAATTAAAATGTAAGTAAACTACCATGTAGAAAACATCAAAACTCCTACCTTCTAACATGAATAGCAGTAAAAAAGGTAGTTTTTGGCATATTTTTCATATTTTTGGGAATAATAAAAAACTTTTTGTACTGTGATCGCATGAGATATAAATAATGAGTGTTATTTTTGATAAAAATAATGAGTGATGTATTTGCCTTATCACCGGGAATAATTCATATTGTTCTTCGTTTTCTTCTTCGGAAAACGGTTGTTCAGCTCAGTTATATCTAAAATAATAATATATTAATCTATACTTTTTAAGGAGCAAATATTATATGAAGTCTAAAATATGTTGTGAATTGAACAACGCCAAAATATTATTATAAAGTGTGGAAATAGTGATGTTTGGGGCGATCAACTCATAAAAATGGAATTTGTGATTGGTAAGTTTTAAATTATTTGAACAAATTAAAGACTATCTTGCCAAATTATTAAATTCAAAAAACATACTTAGGGAAAACTTACGAAAAATTTTTCTTCCATTTTATCAATTTACCCCTCGGATATGACGACTTTTTGCAAGGCTTAAATATACAAAGACAAAGGCTTCGTACAAAACGCTACGCTTTGCGTTACTTTTAAGTAGGTTCACATATAAAAAGGAAACCGCTTTGCGTTATACAACGTCAACTTGCTAAGGGGTCCCACCAAATCGAACCCCAAGGTGGCCTTTGGCTTAAGGTTCGGGTCTAAGAAAGTTTACAAATAACTGCTACTTTCTAACATGAATAGAAGTAAAAAAGGTAATTTTTGCGTATTTTCCCTATTTTTGGGAATATAAAAGTTTTCCGTTTTTTCTTAAAAGCTTCAAGTTATTCCGCGTAGAATGCAAACAAACCGCATCCTTCTAGCGTGTCTAGAAGTGGGTTATTTTTTTTTGAAACAAAATTACATTCAGATATTAACACCATACAAAATCTTTGTTTTTTTTTTTTTAATACAAAAATTTGCAAAGTAGTCCTACGGTTTTGAAACTTAAGATTTAGGTTCTTTGGGAAATAACACACCGCTTCGGAGTAATTTAACTTTTTATGTAATATTTCTCGATAATTCCTCACGGTCCATAAATTCACGTGGCCGGATCATTTATTTTATTCATATGTGGTATATACACTTCTATGGACTATTTTGACATAACACGACAAATTTACGATAAGATATTTAAATTGGTAGGCCCAGACAAAAATTTCAATTTTTTCATGAATAATGCATCAAAAAAAATTCTAGTATTTAAATAAATGTACCCTTATATAGTCATACTAAATAATGGATGAAAATTTTTATTCAAACATAAATCATCGTTATGGAATGGAAAAGTATTCTTAAAAACACCTTTGATTGCATTTTTGAATTACAACTAAATGGATAGAGATTATCACGTAGTCGATTTGCAAAATCAAATGTGTATATGTACTTAAACAAAAAACTTACGAAGGCCAAAGACCCCTTAAACACAGCCATACGCATTTCCGTGCTCTAGAAATACAAAACCATTGAACTTAGAAAATTTTTACTAATAAAAAATTATTAAATTAAATGTGTAGCACTTGTATGTTTATTGAACAGAACTCGCTCTGCTTGCAAAGGGGTTCCCGCCTTGACCCCTTGGCTCCGCGTCTCAGAAAATATCATAAAATTTAAATTTGTTCTCTTAATTTTATGATAATGACGCGATCATAATTCGATCAATATCTGTTCCCTGTAAGAGGCTATCAAGCATACCCAATTTTTATTGCCTATGATGATGCATCCATAGCATTTACTCTTTTACATTTGTATTAAATTTTTTTTTTATATAAAAAGTACCTGTAAAAAATTGTCAATACAATTTATCACAAACCCAATTCTTTTTATTCTTGAGACCTTACACACAACAATCAAGACCTCGCTCTCTATCTATCAAAATATAAACTTAATTACTCTTATATGAAAAAGATTAATGTCTTCTCAATTAGAAAGCCTGTGTATACTTTTGATGTTTGTACTTATTTTTGACATTTGAAATTACTTAATATTTTCAGAAAATTTTCCAAACTTTGTAACTCTTCAAAATCTTTTTTTCCCCAATTGTTGCATTTGTTAATAGATATATTCATCTGTGCTTGATGACGTCATCTTGTTTAAAAACTGGCAATCTCGTTGCTTACAATGATGCTCATATTTTGTGCTTATTAACGCATGTTTTAATACTGCGTCGATACGTAAAAAACATAAATGTAAGAAAGGGCCGAGTTTTCGGGGAAATCTTTAATGTAATAGTTGCTTCTAAAAATGTGATGATATGAGAGTAAGGACCGAGCTGTTTACAAAGTAAATAGCTCTAGACTTCATATAATAGTTACTCTTTAAAAAGTGATGATATCACATTAAAGAGCCAAGCTATTTACAAAGTAAATAGCTCGGTAAACTATTTACCAATAAAATTAATTAGGGTTATATTGATTAAATATACGGTCCTTTCTTCCATATCATCACTATGAAAGGAGCAACTGCAACATGAAGTCTAGAGCTATTTACTTTGTAAATTGCTTGCTCCTTACTCTCATATCATCACTTTTTAAGAGGGAACTATTTCATAAAGGATTTCCCCGAAAACTCTGCCCTTTCTTACATTTATGTTTTTGATCGTATACAAATTATAATTATCGAAATCGGACTACTTTGTAAAAAGGTTCTTTGGTTTTGCGTGGTATACATGAAAAAAATTTACGGGTTGACTTGACCTCCGCCCACCAGTCCAAGTAGCCGAGCGGCTTAAGGCGTTATGTCTGTGCAGTATGCAGTACTTGGAAACTGAGAGGTTATGGGTTCGAATCCCGACATCGGCAGTTTGTCAATTATAAAAATAAATTTTCTGCAGTTTCCTTCACGAACTCCAGATGAATATCGGCATAGTTCCTATCATAGTCGGCTGCCGCCGCATATCCTTCCAATTCCTTGTCTACTCACAAATACCTTCCACTCCACTCACATCCTCACATACTAAGGCATCACAATGGACCTTACGGTCGAAGTGTAACCCATCCAGGACAGCCTTCACAATCTACCTCTCTTGACCTCCGCCCCCACCCCCCGCTTTTTTCTTCGATTAAAAAAAACATTTAAATTTTGCAAAGATATTGAGTGCTTTTAAATAGGATTTACACAATGGATTATAATATTTGTTAGTGTAAGCGCTGGGAAGTCAAATAACATATTTAGTTATATGCTTTAATTAAATTATATATTAAAACAGTAACCAGCGACTCCACTCATGAAATAAAACTTTTTTTAACAGTTTTAATTTATGCCTTAGTTGTAGGTAAAATTTAGAATTTTTTTCAAATTCATATGGGATTACCTTTGGGGTATACCCTATCCAACAAAAAAAGAGTTTTCAAAATCGAACTACTCTGTAGATGCGTGATCATAAATGAAATGAAACGAACATTATTTATTAATATCGTCATTTTTCGAAGTTATAATACAATACGTCTTAGAGTCTATAGTACCTAGCCTAAGTTTTACCTATAATACATCATCTTATTAAATAAATACATCGAAATCTATAAACATTTTACATCGTTTCTTAAGTGGAAAAATCTTATATAAAAAACCATTGATATTTAAAATCAACCTAAGTTGGACGGATAAGCCGTCCCTAAAATGATGATTGAAAATATGATTTCGAAATGGTTTGGATGAAGGTTTTGATTGTAGGGTGCCCAGTTTCTCTGTGGAGTGCTTCAGCCGGGTATCGTAGGGGGACTTTCAAAATCGTCCGAAGACAACGATTTTGAAATTTTTGCATTTTCGCAATCTGCGAAAGTGCAACATTCGACCAGATTGGTGCAGCGTACGTGAGTACGGGCCGCATACATGACTTGCAAAATCGATGTTTCGAAAGATTGTGGATAAGTCCATCGTGACAAACCGTATCGAAAGCCTTTTCGATGTCCAAAAAGACCATGCTTGTGGATTTATTCAAGTTAAATCCAGAAGAAATATGGTCAGTGAGCCGGTGAAGCTGACTCACTGTTAACTGGTTCGATCTGAAACCAAACTGTTTGGGAATTAATTGTCCATTTCATGCGACTGCAGCCGGTTCAAAACTACTTTCTCCATGACCTTACTGAGAGATGGCAGCAAGCTGATGGGTCGGTAACTTGAAGGCAACTTGAGTTGTTTTCCCGGTTTCGGAAGGGCTAGCACTTTGGCAGCCTTCCAAATGTCAGGAAAATAACCAAGTGTCTAGCACGCTGTAGAGATATAACTGAGCTGAACAACCGTCTTCCGAGGAGGATAACGGAGAACAACATTAGTTATTCCATCATCAACCAGCCAAGTAGCCGCGCTTGTTAAGGCGCTGTTTCTACTTGGACCTGGGAGGTTATGGGTTCGAATCCCGACACCGGCAGTTTGTCAATTTAAAAAAAAAATAAATAAAATAAAATTAATGGGGCGGTTGATTGACTAAACTGTCGGCGTATGGACAAGAACGAAGTAACCGGCTATGCTTGTGAAGGTTTTCTGCAGTTTCCCTTCACGAACTCCAGATGAATATCGGCATAGTTCCTATCAAAGTCGGCTGCAGCCGCACACCTTCCAATTCGTAATCTGCATACGAATTGCCGATCCTCCACTCACATCATAAAAATGTAATGTAAAAGTTAATAAATAAAGGATGAAAGATAATGATGTGGGTGGCCTCTGTTATAGACCGTCGTGTCTCGGAAACGGAGTTTAAAACCCCATTATTATTATTATTATTATTATTATTATTATTCCATCATCACCGGGAGCCTTCCTACACTTAAGTTTCCTTAAAATGTTTGAAACCTCCTGAGGTGATACGTATTCGACATCAATTGGGTTAATGAAGGAAGAGCGAATATTTTCCAAAGATTCGGACACCATACGGGCCGTTTCTTCGTCGTGATATTCGTCGCCATCGGTTAAGCTGTGCGCCTTAGAGAAGGTATCAGCAAGAAGTTGCGCTTTATCTGAATCTGGGTAGAGATACCCATTTTCTGACAGTAAAGGGGGCAGTCTGTTGGAACATTTACGCAAATTTCTAGCAATTGTCCAAACACAATTGTCACGAGTGGTCAGAGCCGAAATCCTCTCATCCCACATTTCATATCTGGTGCGCGTGACTTTTTCTCGAATATCAGCTGACATTCGCTTCCTGGCATTATGAAGCTCAGGCAGCCAAACTCTTTGCCAAAATTTACGCAATTTGTTCTGAGTCCGTATGAGTCGTAGTGTGTCATCATGTAATTTAAGTTGAAAGCCGATGGATCGAGTTTTCCTAGGAATAGATTTTTCGGTAGCAGCTTCGCGATTCCTCGTCAGTTTACTAACCTCTAAATCAATTTGATCCGTAGTTTTGATCTGCGGCGTGATCAAAGTTTCGGCGTTAAGATACTGTTTGAAAAGTTTCCAATCCGCTTTCTCAAAGCTCAACTGGGTCCGCAAACTAGCAGCGCCCCTCATTTCACCTAGGGTGAACGTGATTGGACGATAATCGCTTTGCAAATCTAAGTGAACATCCTGGTGCGACAGAAGGTTACAATTCTTGAGTATCGTTTAGTCAATGGTCTGAGGAGGGCGGTGGGCAGTATCAGGATAGTAAGTGGGGTCCTCTGGGTACCGAACAATGAAGTTACGTTTGAGGGAATGCGCATAGAGTGCGTTCCCGCTAGCATTGTTAGACATACTGTTCCAAAACATATGGCGAGCATTAAAATCACCCATAATCACAGCACATCACAGCGTGTCCTTAAAATGCGGTCAATATCTGTTCTCTGTAAAAGTCTATCGGGGGGATTATATAGAGATGTGACTTTATAATTACCACAATTTCCCGAAATTAGAATGGAGATGGCTTCGATATCACCGTCTTCGGGAGGCAAGAGAGAGTGTTGGACATCGTATCGAACGTATAGAGCAACCCCGCCACTATTTCTGGTGGCACGGTCACGGCGATAGGTGTAGTACCAAGGAATTCAAGCTCTCTTGTCCGGCTTTAACCAAGTTTCAATGTTGCTGCGGATGCTGTTGATGTTGGTGGTGTAGATGCTGCTGATGTTGATGATGTTCGTGATATTGATAATGATGGGGTCGCCATCACCTTAGGCTTTGTGGCCACCGCACCCTCTGCGGTGGTCCCCATATATAATTTTAACATCTAACATCGAATCCCATCCCAATTTCTTAATACGTCTTGCGTGATCATAAAAGAATAAATAATATATATATATATATATATATATATATATATATATATATATATATATATATATATATATATATATTTATATATATAAATATATACATATGTATATACATATATATATATATATATATATATATATATATATATATATATAATTTATTTTTTTATGATCACGCAAGACGCATTAAGAAATTGGGATGGGATTCGATATTAGATGCTGACACTGTGAACAACGCTGTATCGAAACAATTATTCTCAAATTTTAACTGAGATTTCTTACCGGCTATCATCTTACAATATATTTATTTATTGTGTGATACTGCTATTTTTTTATGGGTTGTCAAGTTCTGCATTGTGTTCAATAATAAAATTTATTACTGAATACATTCGGAATACTGGATTCCAAAAAAGAAATAATCCGGGGAAATAATTGTTTTGTAGGAGAATTTTAGCAAAATAACAGGAGAGCGAGGTCTTGATTGTTGTGTATAAGGTCTCAAGAATAAAAATAAATGGGTTTGTAGTAAATTGTATTAACAATTTTTTTACAGGTATGTTTTATATAAAAATAAAATTTAATGCAAATTTAAAAGAGTAACTGTTATTGATGCATCATCATATGCAATAAAAATAGGGTATACTTCAAAGTTGGTACCAAGTAAATTTGAAAAAAAATGGCAGTCTCGAAGCCATCTCTAGTTTTATCTCGGCAATTGTGGTAATCATAAAGTTAAATCTAAAACCCCCCTGATAGCCTCTTACAGGGAACAGATATTGATCGCATTATGAGAACTCATGATCGCGTCATTTTCATAAAATTAAGAGTAACATACAAGTGTTACACAATTAATTTAATAATTATTGATTAGTAAAAAATAATCTTTATTAGTAAATTAAATAGTAAAAATTGAACTTTTTATTAGTAAAAAATTCAATGGTTTTGTATTTATAGAGCACGGAAGTGCGTATGGCAGAGTGGTAGAGTTTAAGGGGTTTTTGGTCTTCGTAGGTTTTTTGTTTAAATATATATAGGCAATAGATTTTTCAAATCGAATATGTGATTATCTATCCATTTAGTTCTAATTCAAAAATACAATCAATGGTTTTTGTAAGAATACTTTTCCATTCTTTAACGATGATTTATTTTTGAAAAATTTTCATCCATTATTTAGTATGTCTCTATAAGGGTACATTTATTTACATATTTGAATTTTTTTGGATGAATTATTCATAAAAAAATTTAAATTTTTGTCTGGGCCTAGCAATTGAAATATCTTCTCGTAAATTTGTTGTGTTATGTCAACATAGTTCACAGAATTGTCTATACCACATATGAATAAAAAAATGTTCAGGCCATGTGAATTTAAGGAACGTGCCGAATTAACGAGAAATAACTCCTAAGTGGTATGTTATTTCCCAAAGAATCTAAATCATAAATTTCCTAACCGTAGGACCACTTCATAGAATTGTCTATACCACATATGAATAAAAAAATCTTCAGGCCATGTGAATTTAAGGAGCGTGCCAAATTAACGAGAAATAACTCCTAAGTGGTATGTTATTTCCTAATGAACCTAAATCATAAGTTTCATAACCGTAGGACAACTTTGCAAATTTTTGTATTTTTGTAAAAAAAAAAAAAGATTTCGTCTGGTGTTAATATCTGAATGTAATTTTCTTAAAAAAAAAATCTAACCCACTTCTAGACATGCTAGAAGGATGCGGTTTTTGCATTCTATGCGGAATAACTTGAATCTCATAAGAAAAATTGGAAAACTTTAATATTCCCAAAAATAGGGAAGTTTCTCAATTTAACGTATACATAACCTATATATATAAATATATATATATATATATATATATATATATATATATATATATATATAGGTAATATATATATAGAAACTTCCCTAGTTTTGGGAATATTAAAGTTTAACAATTTTTCTTATGAGATTCAAGTTATTCCGCAAAGAATGCAAAAATTGACTTAAGATTTAGTTTCTTTGGGAAATAGCACACAGCTTCGGAGTTATTTAACTTTTGATATAATATTTCTCCTTAAATCGGCACGGTCCTTAAATTCGCGTGGCCTGAACATTTTTTGTATGTATGAATCGAGTTTTTTCAAATAATATTGACATTTTTACTTATTTCTCTAGAAATTTTGGTCCTTAAATAAATAATTTTAGTCCTTAATTAATAATAATGTTTTATTAAACGGTATGTTATTTATAACCAAAACACTTTGATACTATAAAGTCAAACGTTTTAATGGGCAAGAAAAACTGTTACATTTATATTTAAATCATATTTAGGATTTTATTACATTTAATCCGATTGGCTGTTTAAAACTTCATTGCCCAGTAAAATTTTTGGGCGTGGCTTATTTTATTGTAAAATGCACTATATAAAGCAAAGCTATATGCGTTATTATGTTATAGTTGAATAGTAAGGACAACATCCAGTTGTCCGTTTTTGTTACAATTGAAAATATAAATTTATTAATATGACTGGTAGAGTAATGGGTGGTTCTAAACGTCACAGCAATGTTTTTCGTAATAAAATCCAAGGTATTACAAAACCTACAATCCGTCGTTTAGCTCGTCAAGGTGATGTAAAACGTATATCTGGTTTAATTTATGAAGAAAAACGTGATAGAAGGCGTGAAAAATTTAGAGCTTTTCTTAAAAATGTTATTCGTTATGTAGTTATAAAAGCATTTAGTCATCCCATGCATAAACCAGTAACTGCTATGGATGTAGCTAATGCAATGAAAAGACAAGGTCGTACTTTGAAGGCTGCTGGAAGATAAACAATTATAGTACTATATATTTAATATACATTTGTAAATAAACATATAACAACTAAATACAACCAACAAAATTATAAACAGGCTTTCCTATTGGAAAGCCACTATTCTTTTTCATATAAGAGTAATAAAATTTTTCTTAATAGATTAAGAAGTATAATATATTTTATTATGAGATTAAACAGCTTAATCGTAATCATATTAACGTTTATTGAAATAATTTATATTATATATACGGTATTTTATATACACGGTTATATATATGGTATTTTATAAACATTTATATCAAATTTAATGAAATTTTATATGAATGCAGTAGTTTATCGAGGTTTATCGAGGCAAAATTTTTCTTACATTTAATCAATTTACCCCTTGGATATGACTAATTTTTGCAAGGCTTAATTATACAAAGCCGAAGACATCGTACGAAATGCTACGCCTTTTGATATGCTTTGCGTTACTTTTAAGAAGATTCACATATACAACGTAAACCGCTTCGCGTTATATAACGTCAACTCGCTAGGGGGTTCCACCACCTCAAACCCCAAGGTGGCCTTTGTTATTGGTTTCGAGTCTAAGAAAGATTACAAGAAACTGCTACTTTCTAACATGAATAGAAGTAAAAAAGGTAATTTTTGGCGTATTTTCCCTATTTTTGGGAATATTAAAGTTTTCCGATTTTTCTTATAAGAAGTGTCTAGAAGTGGGTTTGGTTTTTTTTTATACAAAATTAGATTCAAATATTAACCCAGGCAAAATCTTTTTTTTTTTTTAAAACAAAAATTTGCAAAGTGGTCCTACGGTTATGAAATTTATGATTTATGTTCTTCAGGAAATAATATACCACTTAGGAGTTATTTCTCGTTAATTCGGCACGTTCCTTAAATTCACATGGCCTGAACATTTTTTTATTCATATGTGGTATAGACAATTCTATGAACTATGTTGACATAACACAACAAATTTACGAGAAGATATTTCAATTGCTAGACCCAGACAAAAATTTAAATTTTTTTATGAATAATTCATCCAAAAAAATTCAAATATTTAAATAAATGTACCCTTATAGAGACAAACTAAATAATGGATGAAAATTTTTCAAAAATAAATCATCGTTATACAATGGAAAAGTATTCTTAAAAAACCATTAATTGTATTTTTGAATTAGAACTAAATGGATAGAGATTATCACGTAGTCGATTTGCAAAATCAAATGTGTATATGTACTTAAACAAAAAACTTACGAAGGCCAAAGACCCCTTAAACACAGCCATACGTATTTCCGTGCTATATAAATACTATATTGCCTATATAATATATTGCCTATATATATTTAAACAAAAAACCTACGAAGACCAAAAACCCCTTAAACTCTACCACTCTGCCATACGCACTTCCGTGCTCTATAAATACAAAACCATTGAATTTTTTACTAATAAAAAGTTCAATTTTTATTATTAAATTTACTAATAAAGATTATTTTGTACTAATAAATAATTATTAAATTAAATGTGTAACACTTGTATGTAACTCTTAATTTTATGAAAATAACGCGATCATGAGTTCTCATAAAGCGATCAATATCTGTTCCCTGTAAGAGGCTATCAAGGGGGTTTTAGATTTAACTTTATGATTACCACAATTGCCGAGATAAAACTAGAGATGGCTTCGAGACTGCCATTTTTTTTAAAAATATACTTGGGACCAACTTTGAAGTATACCCTATTTTTATTGCATATGATGCTGCATCCATAGCATTTACTCTTTTAAATTTGGATTAAATTTTATTTTTATATAAAACATACCTATAAAAAAATTGTCAATACAATTTACTACAAACCCATTTATTTTTATTCTTGAGACCTTACACTCAACAATCAAGACCTCGCTCTGTATCAATCTAAATATAAACGTAATTACTCTTATATGAAAAAGATTAGTGGCTTCCCAATTAGAAAGCCTGCGCATACTTTCGATGTTAGTACTTATTTTTGACTATTGAAATTTCAAAATTTTTTCAGAAAATTGTCCAAACTTTTTAACTCTTCACAAACTTTGTATTTTTCCCAATTGTTGGATCTATTAATAGATACATCATTTGTGCTTGATGACGTCATCTTCTTTAAAGTTTTTTAATTTTTGCTATCCAATTAATTAATTCATGGGTATCGTCTGTACTATTTTCACTAGACAGCATTTTGGTAGCACCCATATTAATTTTTAAATTGAAATAATTTTGTACATGAAATTATTTTCATCGATCGACCCGAAATAAAGTAAAGTGCACAGAATACTTTGAAAAATTTCGTTACCTACATCGCAGTTTTTACAATCAACGTTAACGAATTAACCGTTAAAAAGTTATTTCACTTCAAAATGCAAAATTCGCGGAAACGCCCACAATTCTTGGTAACTAATAGATAAATATTCTACGATACTTCCAGATATGCTGTAAAATTGATATTTAGCATACAGGTAGCTGTAGTACCCAAACCGACGGAAAAATTGTGAAAACTGGAAATTTGCATCGGAAAAGCAGAAAATTTAACATTTTTTTGTTTTAATTAAATTTAAGACTGTATCCTTAGTAAACTTCCATGTAGAAAACATAAAAATGAACTATATCATATATACCTTATAAATTCTTTAACATATAGATATAGTCATAGCAATTTGAATACAGCAGTTTGCGTTTATTATTAAAAGTTAAGCAGATTACAATTAGTTGCTGGATGGGTGACCCAATACTGTGTGAAGTTGTTTTTTTTTTATACGCTTTTTATTGTAATTTTGTATACATTAATTTATATTCGCAATTCATTTTAACTTTTTATTATATTTTGCATTGATCAATTATTATTTATTACTAGCATTACCCTTTGCAGCTTCGCCAGCAAAAATTTTTTAAAGCCCTTATAACTTAGCCCTTATGCTAGAATGATGCGGTTTTTTGTATTCGACGTGAAATTGCTTCAAACTGACGAGAAAAATCGGTAAACTTTTTCAGTGCAACAATTTTTTCAGTGCAACCCCCCGGAAAATCGGAAAAACTTCCTCCAAAATTACGTTTTTCTGTTCTATAAATGCTAGAAAGATGAAATTTTCCTTAATCGACCCGAAATATCGTCAAATTAACAGAATATTTTGAAAAATTTCATTAACTACATCGCAACCACACCGAAATTGGGAAAAACATCCCTAAAACTGACCTTTTCATTTCTATTCTTGATAGAAAGATCGGTTTTTTTCCATTTGACGTGGAACAGGTTCAAAATAACATAATTATTTGAAGGCTGAAAATTTTTCCATCACAACCCTTCGAACTGGGGAAAAACACCCCCAAAACCAAAATTTTTTTTCTATACATGCAACAAGATGCAGCTTTTTGCAATCGACGCTTAATAGCTACAAATTAGGAAGTTATTTCGAAAAACTTAATATTTTTTATAGCAACCTCCTGAAAAATCGAAAAAACACTCCCCAAAATTACGTTTTTCAGATCTATACATGCTGAATGATGGAATTTTCACCAATCGGCCCGAAATAAAGTCAAGTTAACAGAACACTTTGAAAAATTTCATTACCTACATCGCATTACACCTCCCGCCCCAATTAATTGAAGTAATATTGCCATTTTACTTCTTTATAAAGAAAAAGTTAACAGATTAATTTGACAAATTTCATCACATATATCGCAAACCTCCGAAAATGAGAAAAACACCCCTTAAACTGCCACACTAAATATATGACCGCTAGAAAGTGATTTATGTATTCTAAGAAAATTCGCTAAGTTGACGCCTCTCCTGCGTAACGAATTTTTTTTTTGTGACGCGGAGCCAACGGGTCAAGTCATTTCTTCGAATCCGAGCTGCCAATCGCCTTATTATCTCTGTTTTATATATCAAAACTATTATATTTGTTATGTATATCAAAACTATTGCATGCAGCACGTTGTTGTGGAATATGCTTGTTCAAAGACTGCTACGTTGATAATCAATTATCTGAAGAAGAAAAAATCGATTATTTTAGAAGTTATAATCGAAACAAATCAAGTAACATCTTATATATACTAAATTTTATATAGTTATTTTAATAAAAATATATCACTCTTATTTCACATTAATTTGTGGCCTTTTATTAAAAAGACCTATGATCGATGAATAATATTATCAATAATCCAATGTATATAATTTACGCTTTCTTTTCAGTTTTCTTTGGCAATAACACTGCTTGCATATTTGGTAATACACCACCTTGGGCAATTGTTACACCAGATAATAATTTATTTAATTCTTCATCATTACGAATTGTTAATTGTAAATGACAAGGTAAAATACGAGTTTTCTTGTTATCGTTAGGGGTAATTTGATTAAATGTAAGAAAAAATTTGGTTGAAATAATATTTCGTATGTTTTTTTTTGTATGTTTTTAAAATTTTATAATTTAAAATTTTATTTATAACGTGGTAGTTTAAAAATATTTGAAATCATCAAAAATTACGCAGGAGCTGCTTTGTCTTCAAGCTAATTTCCTTCAAATACATAAATTACTTTCTAGCGCTCACTATTTTATTTCATTCAGGAAATTCACGAAAAACAACTTGCCGCGTTATATAAAATTTTAGAAACATACTACAAAAATTTTACTTTAAGAAAACTTATTACGTAATATATTTCAACCAAATTTTTCCTGACATTTAAACAATTTAAGCGTAATTAATGTTTATCGTTGATTTTAAACTTTGGTAATTAAATTATAATTTTATAAATTGCCATATATATATAGATATAAGTACACTACCTTGTACAAAACATAAATAAAAAGTGTCTTTTTTGTCTGTTTCATAACAAATTAATTGATTGATTGTTGAATAATATCGGGGTAAAAACTATTGCACTTCAACCCAATGGTCCGTATATATATATATATATATATATATATATATATATATATATATATATATAGGACTGGACCTCTAGCATGGGACTTTCCCTACTTAACCGAGGCAATGTTCCCACCTGCGTGAGATGGCAGGGCGAATCCATAGTGGACCTGTCATGAGCTACTCGACAGGTCGCTGTCAGGGTGATCCAATGGAGAGTCATAGAGGAAATTGAGTCCCTCTCTGATCACCGCTATATTCAACTCTCATTGTCGGACCACAGAGTCCCTCATACCACCATCAACACGGAGAAACGAGGACTAGTGAGATGGAACGTATCCAAAATGAACAAAGACCTATTGGTAGCAGCGGCCAAGATACGGTCCTGGCTGGATAACGATGTCACTCTCGCTCTCACCCCGGACGAGAAAGCTAAAAGACTAGATTCGTCTGTAAGGAAGGCATGCGATGTAGCCATGCCCAGGATAAAAGGGGGAGGTAATAGGAGAACAGTTTATTGGTGGAACTCTAATATTGCTGACCTTCGAAAACAGTGCACTCAGGAGAGGAGAAAATACTCCAGGCTACGAACACGTCGAGAGGGGCCAACTCAAATAGCGGAGCTCTATGACTCCTGGCGGGCAGCAAGACAAAAGCTTAAGATCGAGATACGACGAGCAAAAACTGCAGCATGGAACGAGCTACTTGAAACAATCGAAGCGGACCCCTGGGGCGACCTTACAAGATTGTTTTGGACAAACTGAGAACTCCAGGGCCCCCAATCACCGAGCAAATGACCCTGGAAACCCTAAAGCGGACTGTACTAGCTTTGTTTCCTAGCAAATCCACAACTGAGTGGAGGATAGGTCCTCCAGATGACTGGTCCGAGGATCTGGCCGTCACAGAGGAAGAACTCAGACAGGCGTTGAGGAAATCCGCGGCAAAAAACGGAGCTCCTGGTCCAGACGGAATCTCTGGACAGATCTGGAATCTTGTGTCTCCTGAGATGTCAGACGGCATTCTGGACTGCCTTTCTGACTGTCTTAAATCGGGATGCTTTCCAGCTGACTGGAAACTGGCCCGCTTATGCTTCTACTACAAAAACCGGGAAAACCAGCAGGCCAACCGTCATCAT
Organism: Nineta flava; assembly: GCA_963920215.1. NCBI lineage: Eukaryota > Metazoa > Arthropoda > Insecta > Neuroptera > Chrysopidae > Nineta > Nineta flava. The sequence goes on along the minus strand of OY986044.1, from coordinate 7,714,124 downwards.
ACCAGCCGATTTGTCTGCTAAACGAAATCGGCAAAGAATTTGAGCGGGTCATTGCCGGTAGAATCCTAACACATCTGAAGAACGGTCGGGACCTATCAGAGTCTCAGTACGGGTTTAGACAGGGCAGATCAACCTGATCAGCCTGAAGAACCGGGCTCAAGAAATCGTTGCGAGCGATCATGTCGCCGTGGCGGTGAGTTTGGACATTGCTAATGCCTTCAACTCGCTTCCATGGGATAAAATAATGAGTGCTCTTGATAGATGGGACTTGCCCCTATACATCAAGACAATAGTAGGAAACTATCTGTCTAATAGACGCATCCTAGCCACAAGAGGAGAAGGAAAGATCATAGCTTGGGGGGTAACATGTGGTGTTCCGCAAGGTTCGGTTCTTGGTCCACTCCTGAGGAATCTAACATACGATACGGTACTGGAGGCCACACTTCCAAGAGGCTGTAGTCTTACCTGCTACGCAGATGACACTTGCATCCTAGCTGCAGGCCGTAATAGTCAAGAGGCAATCACGGGGGCCAGTCTTTGCTGCTCGGTGGTCGTCGATCGTATTAAGCGTATGGGGCTCCAGGTGTCCCCGACAAAGACGGAGATACTTGTTTTTCATAAAAGCAGAAGGGCGGTCCCACAAACACACGTGATGGTCTCCGGCACTCGCGTTGCCTCTCAAAACAATATGAGATACCTCGGTCTTCTACTGGATGGCACCTGGTCATTCAAGGATCATTTCCGGAATGTGGCCAAGAAGGCTCCCACGATGGCTTCATCATTAGGTCGCTTGATGCCTAATCTCAAGGGACCTACCGAGCAGAAAAGACGCCTGTATAGCGGCGTTATTCACTCAGTCATGCTCTACGGAGCGCCGGTGTGGTCCGAGCGCATTTCTGGCAACGCCAGACTGCGTGCTCCGTTGGAGCGAATACAGCGGTTGGTTGCTCTGCGGGTGGTTCGGGGCTACCGCACTGTATCTCACGATGCTGTGCGGATCCTCGCGGGCATCCCACCGCTTGATCTTCTTGCAACCAAGCAGAGCCAACTTTTCTGGGGGGTCCGAAACCTTCGTCGAGAAGGGGTGGGCGTGGAACCAGGTGCAATAAGGGCGCTTCAAACAAAAATCAAGGAGGAACTGGAGTCCTCATGGTCTGGAGGACTCCTAAACCCATTGCTCGTGGGGAAACGAGTACAAGAGGCGATTCTGCCTATCTTTTCCGAGTGGCTTAACCGGTCACATGGGTCGCTCACTTACAGAGCGATGCAGGTGCTCACCGGACACGGTTGCTTCAGTGAATACCTGCATAGAATCGGCAAGCTCCCGTTCTCACGATGTTTTCATTGTGAAAATCTCAGTGACCCGGCCCAGCACACTCTCGCAGTTTGTCCCGCTTGGAACGAGCAACGGAACGTGCTATACGGGGCCCTTGATACCAACGACCTGGACCTAAGGGTTCTAATCTGTACAATTTTAAAGGGTGAAGAGGAGTGGCAAGCGTTCATCCTGTTCTGCGAAAAGGTTTTGAGCGTCAAAGAAAACGATGCACGTAACCGGCAGGCGGTCCAAGCAGGACGCCCTAGAAATGAACAGTAGGCAAGATTTTTTAAGAATAGCCTGAATACTCAGGCACTGTGAAGGGTCCCTCAGAAGTAATGCTAACGCGGTTCCTGAGGGCCCTATTACCACACAAAGATGGAGAAAGGGGGGGTTTTAAGTCGGTAAGAATCCGACACTCTCCGTGTCAATAGCTATTGGCCGGAAGTCTTTTGAAGATTTTCCCCTCCTCTAAAAAAAAAAAAAAAAATATATATATATATATATATACATAAATATATACATATATATATATATATATATACATAAATATATATATACATATAAATGTGTCTGTAATCACTCTGTCGGTGAATGAACCATTGGGTTGAAGTGCAATAGTTTTTACCCCGATATTATTCAACAATCAATCAATTAATTTGTTAATAAACAGACAAAAAAGACACTTTTAATTTATGTTTTCTACAAGCTAGTTTACTTATATACATATATATATATATATATATATATATATATATATATATATATATATATATATATATGTATATAACATTAATTAGGGGTAAATTGTTTAAATGTCAGGAAAAATTTGGTTGAAATATATAAGTTTTCTAAAAGTAAAATTTTTGTAGTATGTTTCTAAAATTTTACGGAAAGTTGTTTAGCGAATTTCCTGAAAGGAAATAAAATAGTGAGCGCTAGGAAGTGATTTATGTATTTGAAGGAAATTAGCTCGAAGATAAAGCAGCTCCTGCGTAATTTTTAGATGATATCCAATATTTTTAAACTTACCACGTTATAAATAAAATTTTAAATTATAAAATTTTAAAAATATACTAAAAAAAACTTACGAAATATTATTTCAACCAAATTTTTTATTACATTTAATCAATTTACCCCTAACGATAACAAGAAAACTCGTATTATACCTCGTCATTTACAATTAACAATTCAAAATGATGAAGAATTAAATAAATTATTATCTGGTGTAACAATTGCCCAAGGTGGTGTATTACCAAATATACAAGCAGTATTATTGCCAAAGAAAACTGAAAAGAAAGCGTAAATTATATACATAGGATTATTGATAATAATATTCATCGATCATAGGCCTTTTTAATAAAAGGCCACAAATTAATGTGAAATAAGAGTGATATATTTTTATTAAAATAACTATATAAAATTTAGTATATATAAGATGTTACTTGATTTGTTTCGATTATAACTTCTAAAATAATCGATTTTTTCTTCTTCAGATAATTGATTATCAACGTAGTAGTCTTTGAACAATCATATTCCACAACAACGTGCTGCATGCAATAGTTTTGATATATATAACAAAGATAATAGTTTTGATATGTATAACAAAGATAAAACGGCGATTGGCAGCTCGGATTCGAAGAAATGACTTGGCCCGTTGGCTCCGCGTCACAAAATATAAATTCGTTACGCAGGAGCTGCGTCAACTTAGCGAATTTCCTTAGAATACATAAATCACTCTCTAGCGGTCATATTTTTAGTGTGATCAAAATGCCTTAAGGCAGTTTAAGGGGTGTTTTTCCCATTTTTGGAGGTTTGCGATATAGATGATGAAATTTGTCAAACCAATCTGTTAATTTTTTCTTTATAAAGAAGTAAAATGGCAATATTACTTCAATTAATTGGGGTGGGAGGTGTAATGCGATGTAGGTAATGAAATTTTTCAAACTGTTCTGTTAACTTGACTTTATTTCGGGCCGATTGGTGAAAATTCCATCATTCAGCATGTATAGAACTGAAAAACGTAATTTTGGGGGGTGTTTTTTCGATGTTTCTGGAGGTTGCTATAAAAAATATAAAGTTTTTCGAAATTACTTCCTTATTTGTAGCTATTAAGCGTCGATTGCAAAAAACTGCATCTTGTAGCATGTATAGAAAAAAAACTTTGGTTTTGGGGGTGAGCCTTCAAATAATTATGTTATTTTGAACCTGTTCCACGTCGAATGGAAAAAAACCGATCTTTCTATCAAGAATAGAAATGAAAAGGTCAGTTTTAGGGATGTTTTTCCCATTTTCGATGTTGTTGCGATGTAGGTAATGAAATTTTTCAAAATATTCTGTTAATTTGACGATATTTCGGGTCGATTAAGGAAAATTTTATCTTTCTAGCATTTATAGAACAGAAAAACGTAATTTTGGAAAATGTTTTTCCGATTTTCCGGGGGGTTACACTGAAAAATTTTACCGATTTTTCTCGTCAGTTTGAAGCAATTTCACGTCGAATACAAACAACCGCATCATTCTAGCATAAGGGCTTAGTTATAAGCGCCTTAAAAAATTTTTGCTGGCGAAGCTGCAACGGGTAATGCTAGTAATAAATAATAATTGATCAATGCAAAATATAATAAAAAAGTTAAAATAAAATGAGAATATAAATTAATGTTTACAAAATTACAATAAAAAGCGTATAAAAAAAAACAACTTCACACAGTATTGGGTCACCCATCCAACAAATAATTGTAATCATATCTGCTTAACTTTTAATAATAAACGCAAACTGCTGTATTCAAATTGCTATGACTATATCTATATTTTAAAGAATTTATAACGTATATATGATATAGTTCATTTTTATGTTTTCTACATGGAAGTTTACTAAGGATACAGTCTTAAATTTAATTAAAACAAAAAAATGTTAAATTTTCTGTTTTTCCGAGAAAAAATTTGGTTTAAATTTATTTCATAAGTTTTCCCTTAGTATGTTTTTAAAATTTTATATAACGCGGCAAGTTATTTTTTCCGATTTCAAATATTTTAAAACTTGCCGCGTCATAAAATTTTAAAAACATACTGAGGGAAAACTTATGAAATAAATTTAAACCAAATTTTTTCTTACATTTAATCAATTTACCCCTCATTATTTTTTTTAGTTAATAGTTTACCGAGCTCTTTAATGGGATATCATCACTTTTCAAAGAGCAACTATTATCTGAAGTCTAGAGCTATTTACTTTGTAAATAGCTCGGTCCTTTCTTCCATATCATCACTTTTTAAGTAGCAACTATTATATGAAGTCTAGAGCTATTTACTTTGTAAATAGCTCGGTCCTTACTCTCATATCCTCACTTTTTAAGAAGGAACTATTACATTAAGGATTTTCCCGAAAACTCGGCCCTTTCTTACATTTATGTTTTTGGTCGGATATCAATCATTTTTGAAAGGCTTAAATATACGAAGCCGAAGGCTTCGCACAAAATGCGTAGCGTTTTGTTTCTCTTCGCATATGCTTCGCGTATGCTATGCGTTCCTTTCGCTTCGCGATACTTTACTCATTTTAGATTCACATTTACAAAGGAGACCGCTTCGCGTTATTTTACGTCAACTGGCTCTGCTCGCTTTTTGAATGGCTAAGACATCAATATAGTATGGTTTTAGTATAATATTGGGGACAATGGGAAATCAAACCCTTTAAAACAAAAAATTCAAAATCGATTCATAAATGACGGAGTGCTGAGGTAACACGCATTAAAAATTGTCCTGCAATTTTTGTGTTTTTATTAATAAAACAATTAAATGTGTAACACTTGTGTACCTAACATATATGAGATTCTGTACAATATTCTGTACAGTATGTTTTTATTAAAATTTTATGACGCGGCAAGCTAATTTTTCTGATGATTTCAAATATTTCAAAACTTGCCGCGTTATAAAATTTTAAAAACATACTAAGGGAAAACTTACGACATAAATTTCAACCAAATTTTTTCTTACACTTAATTAATTTACCCCTCATTTATTTTTTTAATAAATAGTTTACCGAGCTGTTTAGCTTGTAAATAGCTCGAAACTTTATGGGATATCATCACTTTTTAAGGAATAGCTATTATTTGAAGTCTAGAGCTATTTACTTTGCTAATAGCTCGGTCCTTTCTCGTATATCATCACTTTTTAAGGAGCAACTACTATATGAAGTCTGGATCTATTTACTTTGTAAATAGCTCGGTCCTTTATCCCATATCATCACTTATTAAGAAGCAACTATTTTATTAAGATTTTCTCGAAAACTTACCTTTCTTACAAACGAAAAATTTAACAATTTTAACTGTAATTAAAATAACATATGAAGCATATATCGATCTGATTTGGTTACCGCCACCTTTTCGATTAGATAGACATTTAGTATTTAAATAAAAATAGCTTATTTGATATATTAGTATGTTTTAATACTCCAAATAGAAAACATTGATTCTTTCATTGTATTGTTACAATGTTACTTTTTTAAAGTAAACAAGTTATTTAAAAATAAACAAGTTTATTTTCAATTAGCAATTCGAAATGATGAAGAATTAAATAAATTGTTATCTGGTGTAACAATTGCTCAAGGTGGTATATTACCAAATATTCAAGCAGTGTTATTGCCAAAGAAAACTGAAAAGAAAGCATAAATTTTAAACATTGGGTTAGTGATAAAAATATTCATCGATCATAGGCCTTTTATTAAAACGCCACAAATTAATGTGAAATAAGAGTGATATATTTTTTATTAAAATAACTATATAAAATTTAGTATATATAAGATGTTACTTGATTTGTTTCGATTATGACTTCTAAACTAATCGTTTATTACAGACAATTGATTATCAACGTAAGAGTCTTTTAAGAAATGACTTGACCCGTTGGCTCCACTTCACAAAAAAAAAATTCGTTACGCAGGAGCTGCGTCAACTTAGCGAATTTCCTTGGAATACATAAATCACTCTTTAGCGGTCATATTTTTAGTCTGATCGAAATGCCTTAAGGCAGTTTAAGGGGTGTTTTTCCCATTTTCGGAGGTTTGCATTATAGGTAAAGAAATTTTTCACAGTGTTCTGTTAACTTGACTTTATTTCGGGTCGATTGGTGAAAATTCCATCATTTCATCATATATAGAACTGAAAAACGTAATTTTGGGGGTGTTTTTTAGATTTTTCGGGAGTTTGCAATAAAAAATATTAAGTTTTTCGAAATAACTTCCTAATTTGTAGCTATTAAGCGTCGATTGCAAAAAACTGCATCTTGTTGCATGTATAGAACAAAAAGGTTGGTTTTGGGGGTGTTTTTACCAAGTTCGAAGGGTTTTGATGGAAAAAAACTGATCTTTCTATCATGAATAGAAGTAAAAAGGTCAGTTTTAGGGATGTTTTTCCCATTTTCGGTGTGGTTGCGATGTTGGTAATGAAATTTTTCAAAATATTCAGTTCATTTTGACGTTATTTTGAGTCGATTAGTGAAAATTCAATCTTTATAGCATTTATAGAACAGAAAAACATAATTTTGGAGGATGTTTTTCCAATTTTCCGAGGGGTTGCACTGAAAAAATTGAAGTTTACTGATTTTCCTCGTCAGATTGAAGCAATTTCACGTCGAATACAAAAAACTGCATCATTCTAGCATAAGGGCTTTAAAAAATTTTTGCAGGCGAAGCTGCAACGGGCAATGCTAGTAATAAATAATAATTGATCAATGTAAAATATAATAAAAAAGTTAAAAAATAAATAAAATGAGAATATAAATTAATGTTTTACAAAATTACAATAAAATAAAATAAATTCACACAGTGTTGGGCACCCATCCAAAAACTAATTGTAAAAATATGTGCTTAACTTTTAAAATAAACGCATACTGCTGTATTCAAATTGCAAAGTCTATTTCTATATGGTATAAAAATTAATAGGTATATATGATATATATCGATTTCTACATGGTAGTTTGCGATGACATAGTATTAAGTTAATTAAAACAAAAAAATGTAAAATTTTCCACTTTTCCGATACAAATTTCCAATTTTCGCAATTTTCCCGTCGGTTTAGGTACCACAGCTATCTACATGCCAAATATCAACTTTACAGCATATCTGGAAGTATCGTAGAATATTGATCTATTAGTTACCAAGAATTGTGGGCGTTCCCGCGAATTTTGCGTTTTTGAAGTGAAATAACCTTTTAACGGTTAATTCGTTAACGTTGATTGAAAAAACAGTTTCTTATAATTCCGTAAAGTATCTATATTTGAAATATCAACACTGTAGCTCTTTTCGTTCAAAAGATACAGCACCTAAAAAATGAGCCTAAATTACGGTGTAGTAATAGCACTGTAGTGAAAAGTCCGAATGTCTCCCTTAAATCTCGGCCACGCACTACCGTGCTCTAGATATATGAAAAAGATTAGTGGCTTCCCAATTAGAAAGCCTGTGTATACTTTTGATGTTTATACTTATTTTTGACTGTTAAAATTATTTAATTTTTTCAGAAATTGTCCAAACTTCGTAACTCTTTGTATTTTTCCCAATTGTTGGATTTATTAACAGATATATCATCTTTGCTTGATGAAGTCATCTTTAAGATCCGGCAATCTCGTTGCTTACAACGTAACTCATATTTTGCGTTTATTAACGTATGCTTTCATACTGCGTCAATGCGTAAAATTTTACGTTTTTGTTTTTTAATTTTACGTTTAATTTTTGCAATCCATTTAATTAATTAATTCATTCATTATTATGTGTGTATAATTAAATTTCATTACAAAAATAATTTCAACTGGCATCACCTGTACAAATGAGAATTGATGTTTACCTCAACATGCACCAATAATAATTATTTCAAATCAAAAAAATATAGACCCACAATTGAAAAAATTTTAAGTGTGTATAAAAATCTTTTTATACTGTGATCGTATGAGGTAGTGTATTCATACGCCAGAATACCTTAAGATGTTCCATGAAGTTGTGTTTGTAAATACCGAGTGATATATATGCCTTATGTACGTGTATATACGATCAATTTAATGATATGAATGAAGGTTCATGTTAATAACTTTTTGAACTTTTCTGATAAACTGTTTATTTTCTAACACAAAAATTAAAAATGTAATTAAAAACTACATAATTAAAATATACCTATATGTAGTATTTATTTTATTTTGTGTGTATAATTAAATTTTCATACAAAAATAAATTATCACACTAACCTGAATAAATTTTAATTGATGTTGACCAAAATATGCACGAATAATGATTATTTTAATCCAAAAAAATATTCACAAACACATGAACAAATGTAAACTTATGTTTACCTCAACAAGCTCCAACAACAACTGTTCGTGATGCTGCATTCATAGCATTTATCCTTGTACATTTTTATTAAATGTTATTTATATTTAAAAATACCTGTAAAAAAATTGTCAATACAATTACTACAAACCCAATTCTTTTAAGTCTTGAGACCATAAACACAACAAACAAGTCTTACTCTCTATCTAAACATTATTTCTCATATATGAAAAAGATTAGTGGCTTCCCAATTAGAAAGCCTGTGTATATTTTTGATGTTTGTACATATTTATGACTGTTAAAATTACTTAATTTTTTCAGAAAATTGTCCAAACTTTGTAACTCTTCACAATCTTTGTAATTTTCCCAATTGTTGGATTGATTAATATATATATAATCTGTATTGGATGACGTCATATTTAAGATCCGGCAATCTCGTTGCTTACAACGTAACTCATATTTTTCATATTTTGCGTTTATTAACGTATGTTTTAATACTGCGTCAATGCGTAAAATTTTACGTTTTTGTTTTTTAATTTTTCGTTTAATTTTTGCAATCCATTTAATTAATTCATGGGTATCATCTGTACTTTTTCCACTAGACAGCATTTTGGTAGCACCCATGTTCATTTTTTAAATTTAATTATTTTGTTGTATCTATAGTTCTTTCTGATTGTGTTTATCTTCACTATGAACAGATTTGAACTGATTGATGCTGTAGACGACTGTGCTTTATATAGTGCATACAACAATAAAACATTTAATTAAGTCATGAATTTTTAAAGAGCCAATCAGATTTAATGTAATAAAATCCCAAATCTGATTTAAATATAAATGTAACTGTTTTTCTTACCCGTTAAACCGTTTGACTTTATAGAATCAAAGTGTTTTGGTTATAAATAAGATACTGTTTAATAAAACATTATTATATTAAAATGGCTTAGACCAAGCCAAATGGTTGCAAAAATCAATGGGTTGTAAAGCCGTATTTGGTAAGTTTGTTTTAAGATACTAATTTATGCTCGAGTCATACAAAACCTGTAACTATTTTCTCAAAGAATATTCGATTAGCTCCGTATTCGTGGAGAACGATTAAACATACAATAACAATTAATATAATGATTTATTTTAGGATCTATTTTTATTATTAGGAAAAAACTTATTAAGAAAAATAAGTAAAAACGTAAGTAAACTACCATGTAGAAAACATCAAAAATCCAACCTTCTAACATGCATAGCAGTAAAAAAGGTAATTTTTGGCATATTTTGCCTATTTTTGGGAATAATAAAGTTTTCTATAATCATACTCACCTTAATGAATGTGAATTGATGTTTACCTCAATATGCACGAATAATAATTATATTATTCCAAAAAATATTCACATCCTGTAGAAAGAAAAAATGTAGAAAGAAAATTTTTCATGTAGTGAGAAGTAGCCTACTACATGTGTATACGGTGTTATTTTATGGTGTGAAACCATATATTTAAAGTATGTATGAGAACACACTCACGACAGAGTGTTGCGTAGTGGATTGATACGATTATATACAGGAAAGCTGGGCCCGTATTTCCTGTAAAAGCAATGAGGTGATAGTGTCCGTGGTCACTGAAAGGATTTTACTTTGGGTATAAATATAATATCAAGTGCTATACTATAACAAACACAAAATATATCTACAAAATACGATACAATATTTAAAAAAAATGAAGATACAGACTTCAAATTAAAAAGCATTAATTACAATGGATAACACCAATGTTGACTAGATAATTAAGTATAGAATATAGTTGTATATATCTGTCTAACATCAGAATTAGAAAAAAGAAAAATATATATGACAAAAAAAATAAATAAAATAGTTACTGAATTGAATTGATGATATTTTAATATGACCAATTTAAAAACCGCATCCTTCTTGCGTGTCTAGAAGTGGATTTTTTTTAACAAAATTACTTACAGATATTTACACCAGACAAAATCTTAGTTTTTTTTTTTTTATAATTAAATTTCAATACAAAAATCAATAATCATACTCACCTGAACAAATGTGAATTGATGTTTACCTCAATATGCACGAATAAAATTTATATTATTCCAAAAAAAAATTCACACACACCTGAAAAAATGTAAAGTGTTTATTAAAATTTTTTTTTACTGTGATCGTATGATGTAGTGTATGCATACGCCACAATACCTTAAGACGTTTTACTAATTTGTATATGTAAATAGTGAGTGATATATAAGCCCTGTGTTTGTGTTAACAAAATTTAAAAAAAAATACAAAAATTAAAAATATATAATACAAACAGAAACTTCAAAATAATATATATATTTATCCATGTATGTAGAACAAATATAATACTCAAAAGATAAATAAAATTAAAAAATTCATAAAAAATAAAATTACTTAATTTTTTCAGAAAATTGTCCAAACTTTGTAACTCTTCACAATCTTTGAATTTTTCGCAATTGTTGGATTTATTAATAAATATATCATCTGTACATGAAGACGTCATTTTTAAGATCCGGCAATCTCGTTGCTTACAACGTAACTCATATTTTGCGTTTATTAACGTTTAATTTTTGCTATCCATTTAATTAATTCATGGGTATCATCTGTACTTTATTCACTAGACAGCATTTTGGTAGCACCCATGTTCATTTTTTAAATTTAATCATTTGTTGTATCTATAGTTCTATCTATGTATATGTCCTGTGTTTCTGTTAACAAAATTTAGAAAAATACAAAAAAAAATATATATAATACAAACAGAAACATCAAAATAATATATATATTTATGCATGTATGAAGAACAAATATTAAAATTTAATATTTAAAATATATATAAAATAGAAAAATTCTTTAAAATCTAAAAAAATATTACATTTAAAATTTTAACTGATGTTCACCTCAACATGCTCCAACAATAACTACGGGAACAGCTATAACATGTTCACACTGCATAAGCTAATAACGTAATGTGAGTTGCTATCTACCAAGAGTGTACATTTATTTGCCTTATGTATGTGTATATGTATATTTGTTTCAAAAATTTATACATGTTTACATATATCAATGTCGTTTCGTGTAATGATCAACTTTTTGATATGAATGAAGGCCTATGTGAATAATTTTTTGAACTTTTCTGATAAACTGTTTATATTCTAAAACAAAAATTGAAAATATAATTAAAAACTACAAAATTAAAATTTATTTATAATAATATATATAAATTATTTTATTTTGTGTGTATAATTTAATTTCAATACAAAAATCGTTTCACCTGGCATCACCTGAACAAATGAGAATTGATGTTTACCTCCATATGCACCAATAATAATTCTTTCAAATAAAAAATATATAGACGCAGACTTGAAAAAATTTTAACTGTGTATAAAAATCTTTTTATACTTTGATCGAACGAGGTAGTGTATTCATACGCCAGAATACCTTAAGATGTTCCATTAAGTTGTGTTTGTAAATACCGAGTATGTACGTGTATATACGATCAATTTAATGATATGAATGAAGGTTAATGTTAATAACTTTTTGAACTTTTCTGATAAACTGTTTATTTTCTAAAACAAAAATTAAAAACGTAATTAAAAACTACATAATTAAAATATACCTATATGTATAATTTATTTTATTTTGTGTATATAATTAAATTTCAACACAAAAATCAATACTCACTTGAATAAATGTGAATTGATGTTTACCTCAATATGCACCAATATTATTTATTTCAATTAAAAAAAATATTCACTCACACCTGAATAAATGTTAAGTGTGTAAAAAAATCTTTTTATACTGTCATCGTATGAGGTTGTGTATTCATACGCCACAGTACCTTAAAATGTTTCAATAATTTGTATATGTAAATAGTGAGTGATATATTAGCTTTGTGTAGGCATTAACAAAATTTTTTTTAAAATACAAAAATTATAAATATAAAATACAAAAATAAACTTCAAATTGATATATATATTTAAGCATGTATGTAGAACAAATATTTAAATATAATACTCAAAAGATATATAAAATAAAAAAAATTCATAAAAAATAAACCTGGAAATAAACATATTAGTAGATATATTCAGAAAAATTACATAAATAAATCCTAATTTAGGAAATTGTCTAAACTTTGTACAGCTTCAAAATCATTGTATTTGTTCCAATCGTTTGATTTTGGACAGACATGTTGTATAAATCATCTGTGCTTGACCGGTCACCAGACGGTATTTGAGTTGCAAACATAATAATTTTTTAAATAATTTTATTTTATGTGTATAATTAAATTTTCATACAAAAATAAATAATCACACTAACCTGAATAAATGATAATTGATGTTGACCAAAATATGCACGAATAATCATAATGTTAATCCAAAAAAATATTCACACACACCTGAACAATTGTAAACTGATGTCTACCTCAACAAGCTCCAACAACAACTGTTCATGATGCTGAATTCACAGCATTTACTATTTTACATTTTTATTGAACTTTTATTATATTCTTTTAAGTCTTGAGACTTTAAACACAAGAAACAAGACTTACTCTCTATCTATCTAAATATAAACTTTATTACTCATATATAAAAAAGATTAGTGGCTTTTCAATTAGAAGGCCTGTGTATACTTTTGATGATTGTACTTATTTTTGACTGTTAAAATTACTTAATTGTTTCAGAAAATTGTCCAAACTTTGTAACTCTTCACAATCTTTGTTTTTTTCCCAATTGTTGGATTAATTAATAGATATATCATCTGTGCTTGAAGACGTCATTTTTAAGATCCGGCAATCTCGTTGCTTATAACGTAACTCATATTTTGCGTTTATTAACGTATGTCTTAATACTGCATCAAAACGTAAAATTTTACGTTGTTGTTTTTTAATTTTACGATTAATTTTTGTTATCCATTTAATTAATTCATGGTTATCATCTGTACTTCTTTCACTATGCTTTACCTATAATATATCATCTTATTAAATTATATACATCGAGATTATAGAATCGTTTTAACATGACTTGTAAAGTCGATGTTTTAAATGTTCGTCCAGCTTGCTCTTGGTGTTGAGTAACGGGTATAGTCCTGCAAAGGATGCGTTTCCAAGGGCAAGACGCTTTTCGGCGGCTTGTGCCCAATTCAACTACCTTTGAAGAGTTATTCCTAGATACTCAACACTTTGTGATTGCCGGATTTCAGTGTTAAACATCTTCAATTCAAGTGGGTAGGAGGAAAATTTATTCCTTCTAGTAAATAAAATGGACTGAGTCTTCGTGGGATTTATCTTGATTTTCCATAGCTTGAAATAGTTTACGAGCCTGGATAGATGGGTTTGGAGGCAACTCGAAATAGCTTTCGGTTGCCAAGAAGAGCAATTGATTGCCGTATCGTCGGCGAAGAGGGCTGCTTCAGTAGCTGGATCCTTCGGGATATCGTTGATATAATATAAAAAGAGCCGGGGTCCAAGCAGGGAGCCTTGAGGGACACCAGCTTTGACACGGTATTGGTTCGATTTGCTTTGTTGGATATGAATTTGGGATTTTCTGTTTGATAAATATGAAATCAGGAATTTCAGGATATAGGTTGGTATATCGAGTTTGGATAGTTTATGGATAAGTCCATCGTGCCAAACCATATCGAAGGCTTTTTCGATGTCCAAGAGGACCATGCCTGTGGATTTATTTCAGTTAAATCCGGTAGCAATGTTGTCAGTGAGTCGGTGAAGCTGACTCACTGTTGAATGGTTTGACCAGAAACCAAACTGTTGGGGGATAAGCTGTCTGTGGATATCTTCATGCGACTGCAGCCCGTTCAAAACTACTTTCTCCATGACCTTGCTGAGAGATGGCAGCAAGCTTATAGGTCGGTAGCTTGAAGGTGACTTAAGTTGCTTCCCCGGCTTTGGAAGCGCTAAAACTTTAGCGGATTTCCAGATGTCAGGGAAATAACCAAGTCTCAGGCACGCAGTATAGATATAACTGAGCTGCACTACCGTCTTTCAAGGAAGATAGCGGAGCACAACATTAGTTACACCATCATCACCAGGGGCCTTCCTACACTTAAGTTTTCTTAAGATATTTGAAACCTCACGGGGTGACACGCATTCGACATCGATGGGGTTAATGACGAAAGAACGAACATTTTCCAAGGATTCGGACACCAGGCGGGCCGTTTCTTCGTCGTGATATTCGTCGCCATCAGTAAAGCTGTGCGCCTTAGAGAAGGTGTCAGCAAGAAGTTGGGCTTTGTCAGAATCTGAGTAAAGGTACCCATTTTCTGACGAGAGAGGGGGCAGTCTGTTGGAACGTTTCCGCAAACATTTTGCAATTTTCCATACATTATTGTCACGAGTGGTCAGAGCCGAAATCCTCTCGTCCCACATTTCATCTCTGGTGCGCGTGACTTTTGCTCGAATATCAGCTGACATTCGCTTCATGGCGTCATGAAGCTCCGGCAGCCTAGCTCTTTGCCAAAATTTGCGTAGTTTGTCCCGAGTCCGTATTAGTCGTAGTGTGTCATCATCTAAGTTTAGTCGATAGCCGAAGGTTCTGGCTTTCCTAGGAATAGATTTTTCGGTATCAACTACGATGTTTCTCGTGAGTTTACTAACCTCCTATTCTATTTGGTTAACGGATTTGATCTGTGGAGTGATCAAGGATTCGACGTTGAGATACTCTTTGAAAAGTTTCCAGTCTGCCTTCTCAAAGCTCAACTGGGTTTGCAAAGTTGCAGCGCCCCTCATTTCACCCAAAGTGAAACTGATGGGGTGGTGGTCGCTTTGCAGATCCAAGTGAACATCTAGATCTGACATGAGGTCGGAATTCTTTAATAGTGCTAAGTCGATGGTTTGCGGCGGGCGCCAAGCAGCGTCTGGGTAGTAGGTGGGTTCCTCCGGATACGCAACAATGAAGTTACGTTTGAGAGAATGCGCAAAGAGGGCGCTTCCGTTGGAATTGTTAGACATACAGTTCCAAGATATGTGACGCGCATTAAAATCACCCATGATCACGACGCGATCATGAGTTCTCATAATACGATCAATATCCACTCCCTGTAAGAGTCTATTAGGAGGGTTATATAAAGACGTTACTTTATACTTACCACAATTGGCCGAGATAAGAATAGAGATGGCTTCAAGTCTGCCGTCTTCGGGAGGCAATAAAGAATGTTTGACGTCGTGTCGAACAAGAAGGGCGACTCCACCGCCATTTCTGTTGGCTCGATCGCGGTGGTAGGTATAGAATCCAGGGACTCTAAATCTCTTATCCGGCTTTAACCATGTTTCGCTGATGGCTGCAACATGGATCTGCTGCTGTTGGAGAAATGAGTGATGCTCGGGATGTTTGTGCAGGAGACTTTGGGAGTTCCATTGCAAAAATCGGATTTGGGACCTAGAATTTGGAGGATGGAATGCCATTTTCGAATAAATGAGCAGTCATCTGGAAAAACTTGAGAAGTTTTTCGGAATTCGATGTGCAAGATTTCCATGCAACTTCCACGTCGATCCTGAGTTTCAGGAGTTCCATGAAGTCGAGTTCTGGTTTCGGACTTTCGCCCTTCTCCAATGGAGACGGACAGAGTGGAGAGTCTAAGATTGACTCAAAAAATGGGTTGGTTGGAGAAAGTGGGGCAGTGGACAGGATCTCAATTACCTCGTTTTCTGATGGCTTCCTGGTTGTCCACGGATTCACTTTTGGAGGTGGTGCTGTAACAAACTTCATACTTGATGCTGGTGCTGGAGTCATCCGCTGCGCTGGGAGGCCTCTGCTAGGGGCGTTGCCGTCTTTTGCATGACGGAGGGCCGGGAAATCCCTGACCTGGAATGATGGTGGTGGGCGGCGTTGCACCTCACCCTGAGCGGCCTTGCGCCTCGCTCCTGCTACTCGTGATGCTGTTGTTGCCACGTAATTCTTGAGTGCTGGACACTCCATGGAACTGGCCGGATGCGCAGCGCCACAATTGCAGCACTTCGCCGGCTCTGATCGTTGGACTGCGCATTCCCGTGAAGTGAGATTTCCCCCGCACTTCACGCAACGCACAATTCCGCGACAGTTCCGTGAACCGTGGCTGAAGAGCTGGCATCGGTAGCACTGAACTGCACCTCGTTTATTTACGTACCTTTCGACGTTCACAGGTACCCCACCGATCCATTTAATCTTGAGGACGCTTTGCGCTTGCGTCCCCTTGGTGAATTGAACCAGACGCGAAACGCGAATGGTTTCCTCACCTGTTCGGCTGAACTTTACGACCTTATTGGGCTCAAGGCCGAAGTTCTTCAAAGCTTCAGCCACCATATCGTCTGAATGGTAGCGCATGGTACCATGGATTACGAATTTTGGTTCGTAATCACCCTTGGAACCATAAAAATGGTGAGGCATCTGCAAGGATTCCAATCGTTCCTTGCACTTCGTGTAATCTTGGTCCGTTTCGCAGTGGACACTAATAGTTTTAGGTCCAAACGTGAACTGGACGCTACTTTTAGCTGCCGCTTTTATTGCTTCCTCAACTTTTATGAAGCTGGTGAGGCCCATATGTACAACTATGGGCGATGGTTTTTTAGGCTTCACTTGAGTTGCTGACGCAGCTTGATCGCAAATGTCGATCAAGGTATTGAACCTGTTCGATACGTGTATCGCTGGTTTTTTCGAAGAGGTGCTATCTACCCTCCCTCGTCGTCGTTCCCTGTCATTCTTCACCTCCTGAAAGTCTGCTTCCATTGGTTCTGTTGCTGTTGGTGCTGGCATCGATGATGTTGATGTGGCTGGCGTCGATGGTGATGATGATGATGTTGTCGAGGCTGGAGCTGCTTGGCCATCTTCGGCGTAGGGACCACCGCCAGCTTGGTAGGCATAGCTAAACTTTTCTCCAATCTATAAAACAGAAGAAAAACACATTAGTTGATTAAATATAAAATATATAATATGCCTGGGTTATAAAATAAAAGTATTTAATGACTGTTTGATTGTACAATCAGGAAATATATTTTATTTTAAATAAAAGAAAAATTTGTTTTAAATCCTCCTACAAAATCCCCAGCAATAAAATCTATTATAAACAGATTCTATTGTCAAAGGTTATTTTATAGAGAACAAAGGACAAAAATTTCTTCCTCGCTCTACGTTACTTATGAATTCTTAGAACTCAGCATGCATCCAAGATAATAAAGTATTATCAATAGATACAAGGAAGTGTAAAAACCCAGAAAAAACGAAAATTTTTAGTTTCCGACAATAGATAAAAATATTGTAAGAATAAAGCAGGTATGTAATCTCCGTTAAAATTTGAGAAAAATTCGATAGAGCGATGTTCACAGTGTCAACATCTAACATCGAATGGTGATATCCTGATTGATGCTGTACACGGCTGTGCTTTATATAGTGCATACAACAATAAAATAAGCCACGCCTAAAAATTTCATTAAGCCATGAATTTTTAAAGTGCCAATCAGATTGAATGTAATAAAATCCCAAATTTGATTTAAATATAAATGTAACGGTGTTTCTTACCCGTTAAACCTGTTGACTTTATAGAATCAAAGTGTTTTGGTTATAAATAAGATACTGTTTAATAAAACATTATTATATTAAAATGGCTAAGACCAAGCCAAGTGTTTGGAAAAATTAATGGGTTTTAAAGCCGTATTTGGTAAGTTTGTTATAAGACACTAAATTATGCTCCATTCATACAAAACCTGTAACAATTTTCTCAAAGGATATTCGATTAACTCGCTTTATTCATGAAGAACGATTAAACATACAACAACAATTAATATAGTGATTTATTTTAGGATCTATATTTCAAGAAAAATAAGTAAAAATGTAAGTAAACTACCATGTAGAAAACTTCAAAACGCATACCTTTTAACATGAATAGCAGTAAAAATTTTTGGCATATTTTGCCTATTTTTGGGAATTATAAAAATTTTTTGTACTGTGATCGCATGAGATATAAATAATGAGTGATATTTTTGATAAAAATAATGAGTGAGGTATATGCCTTATGTATGTGTATATGTATTTGTGTTTTAAATATTTTTACCTGTTAATATATATCAACCCAAAAACATAAATGTAAGAAAGGGTCGAGTTTTCGGGAAAATCCTTAATGTGATAGTTCCTTCTTAAAAAGTGATGATATGAGAGAAAGGACCCAGCTATTAACAAAGTAAATAGGTCTAGACTTTACATAATAGTTTCTTCTTAAAAAGTGATGATATGGAAGAAAGGACCGAGCTCATTACAAAGTAAATAGCTCAAGACTTCAGATAATAGTTGCTCTTTGAAAAGTGATGATATCCCATTAATGAGCCGAGCTATTTACAAAGTAAATAGCTCAGTAAACTATTAACTAAAAAATTAATGAGGGGTAAATTGATTTAATGTAAGAAAAAATTTTGTAGAAATTTATTTCATAAGTTTTCTTTTAGTATGTTTTTAAAATTTTATATAACGCGGCAAGTTTTTTTTTCTGATAATTTCAAATATTTTAAAACTTGCCGCGTAATAAAATTTTAAAAACATACTCAGGGAAATTTTATGAAATAAATTTCAACAAAATTTTTTCTTACATTTAATCAATTTACCCCTAATTAATTTTTTAGTTAATAGTTTATCGAGCTATTTACTTTGTAAATAGCTCGGCTCATTAATGGGATATCATCACTTTTCAAAGAGTAACTATTACCTGAAGTCTAGAACTATTTACTTTGTACATAGCTTAATAGTCCTTTCTTCCATATCATCACTTTTTAAAAAGGAACTATTATGTAAAGTCTAGAGCTATTTACTTTGTAAATTACTCGGTCCTTACTCTCATATCATCACTTTTTAAGAAGGAACTAAAACATTAAGGATTTTCCCGAAAACTCGGCCATTTTTTACATTTATGTTTTTGGTCAAATATCAATTATTTTTGTAAGGCTTAAATATACGAAGCCCAAGGCTTCGCACAAAACGCTACGCGTTTTGTTTCTCTTCACGTATGCTTTGCGTTGTTTTACGCTTCACGATACTTTTAGATTCACATATACAAAGGAGACCGCTTCGCGTTATGTAACGTCAACTGGTTCTGCTCGCTTTTTGAAAGGCTTAAACATCAATATAGTTTGGTTGTTATCGGTTCATAAATAACGAAGTTCTGAGGTAAATCAATTAAATGTGTAACACTTTTATGTTTATTGTATAGAATCGCATATATGTTAGGTATTGACCAATAGTATAATAGAAATGTCTTAGAAATTATCCACCAAATGCAAAAAATCCCATCTTTCTACCATAAATAGAACTTTAGGGGGTTGTTTTCATATCTTTTTAGGAAGTGGTGAGGAAAAGCTTTAAGTTTTTCTAATTTTCTTCTTAATTTGTAGCTATTAAGCATCGAATGCAAGAAACCACATCTTTCTAGCATGTATAGAAGAAAAAGGGTGCTTTTAGGGGTGTTTTTTCCAGATGAATGGTTGCGATTGGAAAATTTACTCTAATAAAATAATCCTGTGAATTTAATCCAGTTCCACGTTGAATAAAAAAAACCCGTTCTTTCTAACATGAAAAGAAGTGAAAAGGGCAGTTTTAGGAGTGTTTGTCCTCTTTTTGGAGATTGCGATTTAGGTTATAAAATTTTCGTGGTATTCTGTTAATTTGACTTTATTTTGAGTCGATTGGTGAAAATCTCATCTTTCTGCCATGAATAGAAGTTAAAAGGGTAGCTTCGGGGGTGCTTTTCAGATTTTTTTTGGAAGGAAGCGATGTAAGTTTTTAAGGTTTTTGAATAACCTTCTTAATTTTTAGCTGTTTAGCGTCGAATATAAAAAAGTCCATCTTCCGAGCATGTACACAATGAAAGGGGTAGTTTTATGGATGTTTATCCCATTTTCAAAAGGTAACGATAGAAAAATTTACGTTTTTAAAATAGTCCTACTATTTTAAACCCGGTCCACGTCGAATGAAAAAAACCTGATTTTTCTAACATTAATAGGAGTGAAAAAGGCAGTTTAAGGGGTGTTTACCCATTTTCGGAGGTTTCCGATGTAGATAATGAAATTTTTTAAAGTAATCTATTAATTTGACTTTAAAAAGAAAATCCCATCTCTCTAACTAGAATTGAAGTGAAATGGCAATTTTATGGTTGTTTTCCTTATTTTTGGGAGAAGGAGTGGGGTTGCGATGTAGGAAATTAATTTTTTTAAAGTATTCTGTTAACTTGACTTTATTTCGGGTCAATTGGTGAAAATTCCATCATTTGTATGTAAAGAACTGAAAAACGTAATTTTGGGGGGTGATTTTCGATTTTCCGGGAGATTGTAATGAAAAATTTTAAATTTTTCGAATAAACTTACAAATTGTAACTATTTAGTGTCAAATGCAAAAATCTCAACTTTCTAGCATGAATAGAAGGAAAGGGGATGTTTTACGGGTGTTTTTCCCGATTGCGAAGGGTTGTGATGGAAAAATTAACTTTTTTCAAATAATTCTGTTAGCTTGAATCTGTTCCACGTCGAATGGTAAAAACCCGATCTTTCTATCATGAATAGAAGTGAAAAGGTCAGTTTTAGGGATGTTTTCCCCATTTTCGGTGTGGTTGCGATATAGGTAATGAAATTTTTCAAAATATGCAGTTAAATGGACGTTATTTCGGCTCAATTAGTGAAAATTCTATCTTTCTAGCATTTATAAAAAAGAAGAACGTAATTTTGGAGTATGTTTTTCCAGTTTTCCGGGGGGTTGCACTGAAACAATTGAAGTTAATAAATAATAATTGATCAATGCAAAATATAATATAAAAGTTAAAATGAGAGTATAAATTAATGTTTATTACAAAATAACAAAAAAACATCTGTACACAATGTTCACCCATCCAATTACTGATTATAACTAACATTGCTTAACTTTTAAATGCTATATGCCAACTGTTGTATACAACAAGCCAATTTACTACTATAGTTCATTGTGTTTTCTTCATGGGTGTTTAGTTTTAAATGGTCTAATACAATCAATATTAAAATACCTAAGTGTCATCCAATCAGATAGGACTCTATAAAAATATCAACGAAGAAGATAAATATATGCGTAAATATATGCGTTCTAATGCTAATTTAATTAAAACGAAAATTGTAAAAATTTCCTTTTTTCCGATACAAATTTCCAGTTTTCGCAATTTTCCCGTCGGTTTGGGTACTACAGTTACCTACATGCCAAATATCAACTTTACAGCATATCTGGAAGTATAGTAGAATATTGATCTATTAGTTACCAAGAATTGTAGGCGTTCCCGCGAATTTGGCGTTTTTGAAGTGAAATAACTTTTTAACGGTTAATTCGTTAACGTTGATTGAAAAAACTGTTTCTTATAATTCCGTAAAGTATCTATATTCGAAATATCAACACTGCAGCTATTTTCGTTCAAAAGATGCAGCACCTAAAAACGACTCTAAATTAAGGTGTAGTAATAGCACTGTAGTGAAAAGTCCGAATGTCTCCCTTAAATCTCGGCCTTACGCACTACCGTGCTCTAGATTAGGGGTAAATTGTTTAAATGTCAGTACAAATTTGTTTGAAATTAATTACGTAATAAGTTTTCTTAAAGTACAATTTTTGTAGTATGTTTCTAAAATTTTATATAACACGGCAAGTTGTTTAGCGAATTTCCGGTGAGGAAATAAAATAGTGACCGCTAGAAAGTGATTACTGTATTTGAAGGAAATTCGCTCGAAGATGAAGCAGCTCCTGCGTAATTTTTGATTTCAAATATTTTAAAACCTATCACGTTTTAAATAAAATTTTTAATTATAAAATTTTAATAAAAACATACTAAAGAAAACTTACGACATATTATTTTATTTTAACCAAATGTTGTCTTACATTTAATCAATTTACCCTTAATGATAACAAGAAAACTCATATTATACCTCGTCATTTACAATTAGCAATTCGTAATGATGAAGAATTAAATAATTTATTATCTGGTGTAACAATCACCCAAGGTGTGATGTATTACCAAATATACAAGCAGTGTTATTGCCAATGAAAACTGAAAAGAAAGCGTTAATTATTTACATTGAATTATTGACAATAATATTCATCGATCATAGGCCTTTTATTAAAACGCCACAAATTAGTGTGAAATAAGAGTGATATATTTTTTATTAAAATAACTATATAAAATTTAGTACAAGTTCGTGTCGAATGCCAAAAACCACAACTTTCTAGCATGAGTCAGTCAGCTTCACTTTCAGCGTTATAGTATAGCAAAAATGTCCATCGATCATAGCTTATAGATTTCGAAAATCACTATCTGTAAAATTTATATATATATATATATATATATATATATATATATATATATATATATTAAAATATATATATTAAAATATATATATATATATATATATATATGGGACTATCTATTAGTTAATTTGTTAATATAAAACACAGAAAAATGGAATTAGTATTTATATTGTCAGTTTTCTACAAGGTAGTTTACTTATAAATATATTATTTATATGGCAATTTATATAATTATGGTGCGGATGACTCCGGCACCAGCACCGAGGACGAATTTTGTTCCAGCACCACCTACAAAAGTGAACCCGTGGACAACCAGGAAGCCATCAGAAAACGAGGTAATTGAGATCCTGACAACTGCCCACATTCTCCAACCAACCCATTTTTTGAGTCAATCATAGACTCTCCACTCTGTTCGTCTCCATTGGAGAAGGGCAAAAGTCCGAAACCAGAACTCGACTTCATGGAACTCCTGAAACTGAGGATCGACGTGAAAATTGCATGGAAATCTTGCACATCGAATTCCGAAAAACTTCTCAAGTTCTTTCAGATGACTGCTAATTTATTCGAAAATGGCATTCCATCCTTCAAATTCTAGGTCCCAAATCCGCTTTTTGCAATGGAACTCCCAAAGTCTCCTGCACAAACATCCCGAGCTTCACTCATTCCTCCAACAGCAGCAGATCCATGTTGCAGCCATCAGCGAAACATGGTTAAAGCCGGATAAGAAATTTAGAATCCCTGGATTCTATACCTACCGCCGCGATCGAGCCACCAGAAATGGCGGTGGAGTCGCCCTTCTTGTTCGACACGACGTCAAACATTCTTTATTGCCTCCCGA
This sequence comes from Nineta flava, assembly GCA_963920215.1. NCBI lineage: Eukaryota > Metazoa > Arthropoda > Insecta > Neuroptera > Chrysopidae > Nineta > Nineta flava. The sequence continues at coordinate 7,690,365 of OY986044.1, read as the reverse complement.
AGACGGCAGCCTTGAAGCCGTCTCTATTCTTATCTCGGCCAATTGTGGTAATTATAAAGTTACATCTTTATATAACCCTCCTAACAGACTCTTACAGGGAGTGGATATTGATCGTATTATGAGAACTCGTGATCGCGTCATGATCATGGGTGATTTTAATGCGCGTCACATATCTTGGAACTGTATGTCTAACAATTCCAACGGAAGCGCCCTCTTTGCGAATTCTCTCAAACGTAACTTCATTGTTGCGTATCCGAAGGAACCCACCTACTACCAAGACGCTTCTCGGCGCCCCCCGCAAACCATCGACTTAGCACTATTCAAGAATTGCGACATCATGTCGGATCTAGATGTTCACTTGGATCTGCAAAGCGACCACCGCCCCATCAGTTTCACTTTGGGTGAAATGAGGGGCGCTGCAACTTTGCAAACCCAGTTGAGCTTTGAGAAGGCAGACTGGAGACTTTTCAAAGAGTATCTCAACGTCGAAACCTTGATCACTCCACAGATCAAATCCGTTAAACAAATAGACTTGGAGGATAGTAAACTCACGAGAAACATCGTAGTTGCTACCGAAAAATCTATTCCTAAGAAAGCCAGAACCTTCGGCTATCAACTAAACTTAGATGATGACACACTACGACTAATACGGACTCGGAACAAACTACGCAAATTTTGGCAAAGTGTTAGGCTGCCGGAGCTTTATGACGCCATGAAGCGAATGTCAGCTGATATTCGAGCAAAAGTCACGCGCACCAGAGATAAAATAATGTATGGAAAATTGCAAAATGTTTGCGTAAACGTTCCAACAGACTGCCCCTTCTCTCGTCAGAAAATGGGTACCTTTACTCAGATTCTGACAAAGCCCAACTTCTTGCTGACACCTTCTCTAAGGCGCACAGCTTAACTGATGGCGTCAAATATCACGACGAAGAAACGGCCCACCTGGTGTCCGAATCCTTGGAAAATGTTCGTTCTTCCGTTATTAACCCCATCGATGTCGAAGGCGTGTCACCCCGTGAGGTTTCAAATATCTTAAGAAAACTTAAGTGTAGGACGGCCCCTGGTGATGATGGTGTAACTAATGTTGTGCTCCGCTATCTTCCTCGAAAGACGGTAGTGCTGCTCAGTTTTATCTATACTGCGTGCCTGAGACTTGGTTGTTTTCCTGACCTCTGGAAATCCGCTAAAGTTTTAGCGCTTCCGAAGCCGGGGAAGCAACTAAGTCACCTTCAAGTTACCGACCTATCAGCTTGCTGCCATCTCTCAGCAAGGTCATGGAGAAAGTAGTTTTGAACCGGCTGCAGTCGCATGAAGATATCCACAGACAGCTTATCCCCCAACAGTTTGGTTTCAGATCAAACCATTCAACAGGGAGTCAGCTTCACCGACTCACTGACCACATTGCTACCGGATTTAACTGGAATAAATCCACAGGCTTGGTCCTCTTCGACATCGAAAAAGCCTTCGATACGGTTTGGCACGATGGACTTATCCATAAACTATCCAAACTCGATATACCAACCTATATCCTGAAATTCCTGATTTCATATTTATCAAACAGAAAATCCCAAATTCATATCCAACAAAGCAAATCGAACCAATACCGTGTCAAAGGTGGTGTCCCTCAAGGTTCCCTGCTTGGACCCCGGCTCGTTTTATATTATATCAACGATATCCCGAAGGATCCTGCTACTGAAGCAGCCCTCTTCGCCGACGATACGGCAATCTATTGCTCTTCTTGGCAACCGAAAGCCATTTCGAGTTGCCTCCAAACCCATCTATCCAGGCTTGAAAACTATTTCAAGCTATGGAACATCAAGATAAATCCCACGAAGACTCAGTCCGTTTTGTTTACTAGAAGGAATAAATTTTCCTCCTACCCACTTGAATTGAAGATGTTTAACACTGAAATCCGGCAATCTCAAAGTGTTGAGTATCTAGGAATAACTCTTCAAAGGCAGTTGAATTGGGCTTGTAGCGGTATCGCATTTTTATTAAATTATTATTATAATTTTATTTATCATTTTTATCTGTTGCTTAACAACTATAACTTCTCTCTATTATCACGGTTGCTTTGAATGTTAACAACTTTGATAATTTACATATAAATACATATAATATGTCATAATTCAATTTAATAAAGATCAATTATATCTTTAATACTTATTTATTATTTATTTAAATAATAATTATTTATTATATCAATCAATTACCTCTACAATTTGGCGCCCGAGAAGGGACTTGAATTATCCATAATTCAATGTCTGTTACATTAAATTGTGGAAGCTTTTGTAAATTTGGAAGATGTATTGTAGGTGCATCTAAATTCGGTAACTCATTTCGATTTCTAGGCATATTAAAAATGAAATGTAAAAAAAAAATAATAAAAATATTTTTTTAGAAATCGAAATAGTTATAAGCATAAAGCAAAAATAAGTATTATAACAGAAATGAAAGACTTATCTGTTAAATTTGGTAGGTGGTATGTTATATTTTGTAAGAATTACAATATTCAATTATAATTCATCCAAACCAATCATCCAATAGGCATCTGTTGGAAGATTTTGGAAATTTTTTCTTTAAAAATATGTTAATTTACCACCCTCTTCGCTTATTTGAGCTCGGGGCGCCAAATTGTAGAGATAATTGATTGCCGCCAAAAGGCGTCTTGCCCTTGGAAACGCATCCTTTGCAGGACTATACCCGTTACTCAACTCCAAGAGCAAGCTGAACGAACGTTTAAAACATCGACTTTACAAGTCATGTATCCGGCCCGTACTCACGTACGCAGCCCCAATATGGTCAAACGTTGCTCCTTCGCACCTTGCGAAAATGCAAAAATTTCAAAATCGTTGTATTCGGACGATTTCGACAAAACCCCTGAGATATCCGTCTGAAGCTCTCCACGTTGAAACTGGACATCCTACTATCCGTAAATTTATCCAAACTACCTCCAAATCCTTTTTCCAATCTTCCCGCGAAAATCGTTTCCCGGAAATCAACGTACTGGGTTAATTTGACCCGAATACGCTGCTCTTCGGGAAAAGAGTCCGCATGCCACATGATCTCGATTACAACTAATTCTGTTGTTTTCTAAATTGTACATATTTTCTTTTCTTATCGTATTTCTATTTAAGTTTAGTTTTAGGGATGGCTTATCCATCCAACCTAGGTTAAGTTTTATGTCAATGGTTTTTGTATTAAATTTTTCCCATTTTTAAACGATGTTCAAACGATTCTATAATCTCGATGTATATAATTTAATAAGATGATATATAATAGGTAAAGCAAAGGCTAGGAACTATACTTTAATATGTGTTGCACTACAAGTTATGTAAAATATTGTTGCTAAAATATACTTATTCTACTACTTCTACTACAATATAATTATAATTTTTTATAACATAAATCTACGTAAAACATTAATTAGGGCTAAATTGTTTAAATGTCAGTAAAAATTTGGTTGAAATTTATTACGAAATAAGTTTTCTTAAAGTAAAATTTTTGTAGTATGTTTCTCAAATTTTATATAACGCGGCAAGTTGTTCAGCGAATTTCCTGTAAGGAAATAAAATAGTGACCGCTAAAAAGTGATTAATGTATTTGAAGGAAATCGCTCGAAGATGAAGCAGCTCCTGCGTAATTTTTGATGATTTCAAATATTTTAAAACTTACCACGTTATAAATAAAATTTTTAATTACAAAATTTTAATAAAAACATACTTAAGAAAACTTACGACATATTATTTCATTTCAACCAAATATTTTCTTACATTTAAACAATTTACCCCTAATGATAACAAGAAAACTCGTATTATACCTCGTCATTTATAATTAGCAATTCGTAATGACGAAGAATTAAATAATTTATTATCTGGCGTAACAATCGCCTAAGGTGTGATGTATTACCAAAAATATACAAGCAGTGTTATTGCCAATGAAAACTGAAAAGAAAGCGTAAATTATTTGCATTTGATTATTGACAAAAATATTCATCGATCATAGGCCTTTTATTAAAGTGCCACAAATTAATGTGAAATAAGAGTGATATATTTTTTATTAAAATAACTATATAAAATTTAGTATATACAAGATGGTACTTTATTTGTTTCGATTATGACTTCTAAACTACTCATTTATTACAGATAATTGATTATCAACGTAACAGTCTTCGAACAATCATATTCCAGAACAACGTGCAAAGCAGCGTGCAATAGTTTTGATATAACAAAGATAATGCGGCGATTGGCAGCTTGGATTCGAAGAATTGACTTGACCCGTTGGGGAGGAAGGGGTGGAATGCGATCTAGGTAGTGAAATTTTTCAAAGTGTTCTGTTAACTTGACTTTATTTCGATCGATTGGTGAAAATTCCATCATTTCAGCATATATAAAACTGAAAAAGATAATTTTGGGGGGTGTTTTTTGGATTTTCGGGAGGTTGCAGTAAAAAAATTAAGTTTTCCGAAATGACTTCCAATTTTGTAGCTATTAAGCGTCGATTGCAAAAAACTGCATCTTGTTGCATGTGTAGAACAAAAAGGTTGGTTTTGAGGGTGTTTTTACCAAGTTCGAAGGGTTGTGATGGAAAAATTTTCATCCTTCAAATAATTCTGTTATTTTGAAACTGTTCCACGTGGATTGGAAAAAAACCGATCTTTCTATCATGAATAGAAGTGAAAAGGTCAGTTTTAGGGATGTTTTCCCCATTTTCGGTGTGGTTGCGATATAGGTAATGAAATTTTTCAAAATATTCTGTTAATTTTACGCTATTTTGGGTCGATTAGTGAAAATTCGATCTTTCTAGCATTTATAAAAAAGAAGAACGTAATTTTGGAGTATGTTTTTCAAATTTTCCGGGTGGTTGCACTGAAACAATTGAAGTTAATAAATAAAAATTGATCAATGCAAAATATAATAAAAAAGTTAAAATGAGAATATAAATTAATGTTTAGTACAAAATTACAAAAAAAAATCTGTACACAATGTTCACCCATCCAACGGTATGACGGTATTGGTGATACCGTCACCAAATTAGTAACAAGTAACATATCCTGGGACAATATAAGAGTAATTTTAATAAGAGTAAAATTAACAGGAACAAATGTGAATGAAGAAATTTTAACAAGAGCAATTTCAATATAATTTAAAATTTATTATATTTTAAATCTAGTATATATTTTAATCTAGTTAATTTTCTATTTATTTTTTGTCTGTTGATCTCGACTTTATAACTATCTCTAATTGTCAAAGAGTAAAGTACGACTAGCTAATTTATACTGATGATGACTACATTGTAGTCGAAATACGTATTTATAATACAAAAAACTGATCTAGGTAAAGGGGACGAATTTGAAATTTTATTTCAAAAACCTAGAGTTCTCACTAATTATCATTCGATAATATAACGTTTAATACGAAAATTGTAAAAATTTCCTTTTTTCCGATACAAATTTCCAGTTGTCGCAATTTTCCCGTCGGTTTGGGTACTACAGTTACCTACATGCCAAATATCAACTTTACAGCATATCTGGAAGTATCGTAGAATATTCATATATTAGTTACCAAGAATTGTAGGCGTTCCCGCAAATTTTTCGTTTTTGAAGTTAAATAACTTTTTAACGGTTAATTAGATAACGTTGATTGAAAAAACCGTTTCTTATAATTCCGTAAAGTATCTTTATTCGAAATATCAACACTGTAGCTTTTTTCGTTCAAAAGATACAGCACCAAAAAAACTACTCTAAATTAAGGTGCAGTAATAGCACTGTATTGAAAAGTCCGAATGTACGAACTACCGTGCTCTAGATCACAAATATCATTTCGTGTAATGTTCAACTTTATGATATGAATGAAGGCCTATGTTAATAATTTTTTGAATTTTCTGATAAACTGTTTATGTTCTAAACCAAAAATTAAAAATATATTTCATAAAACTACAAAATTAAAATTTATTTACATTCATAAATAACTATATTTTGTATATATAATTAAACTTAAATACAAAAACCAATAATTATACTCACCTGAACAAATGTGAATTGATGCTTACCTCAATTTGCACGAATAATATTTATTTTATTCCAAAAAATATTCACACACATCTGAAAAAATGTTAAGTGTGTATTTAAATTTTTTATACTGTGATTGCATGACGTAGTGTATACATACGGCACAATACCTTAAGATGTTTCATTAATTCCTATATGAAAATAGTGAGTGATATATTTGCCCTGTGTTTGTGTTAACAAAATTTAGAAAAAATACAAAAATTAAAAATATAAAATACAAACAGAAACTTCAAAAATAATATATATATTTATGCATGTATGTAGACCAAATATTCAAATTTAATATTTAAAATATATATCAAATAAAAAAATTCTTTAAAATCTTAAAAAAATTACATTTAAAATTAATTAAATTGAATTAATATTAAAATTTAATATTTTAAATATTAAATTTTTTAAATTATTTTATTTTGTGGGTATAATTAAATTTGAATACAAAAATAAATAGTCACACTTACCTGAATAAATGTGAATTCATGTTGACCAAAACACGCACCAATATTAATTATTTTAATCCAAAAAAATATCACACACACCTGAACAAATGCTAACTGATGGTCACCTCAACAACAATTAATATAATGATTTATTTTAGGATCTATATTGCAAGAAAAATTAGTAAAAATGTAAGTAATCTACCATGTTGAAAACATCAAAACTCCTACCTTTCAACATGAATAGCAGTAAAAAAGGCAATTTTTGGCAAATTTTGCCAATTTTTGGGAATAATAAAAAACTTTTTGTACTGTGATCGCATGAGATATAAATAATGAGTGATATTTTTGATAAAAATAATGAGTGATGTATAATGTTGCGTAACTCGACAAAACCTTTTTATAATTATTTAAGTTTAATGGCATAATTATTATTGAATGTATTTTGTAATCAAAAGAATTTGTAATAACAAAAATTTATTTAATACTAAAAACTCACTAGGCAATTTTTGCAAAATCAGCATAAATACATTTGTTGAAGAAATTATTATAGCGCGTGTAACACAAATATATTTTAACTAAGTCGAATTTCGCATATAAAAACCTCTGTAAATCACCTCACAAATAGATTTAGATTTATATTTAGATTTAAATACAATCAGTCAAAATGTAATTAAAATTAGAATCGGATATTAAATCCGATTAATTTAACAATCAAGTCTATTCAAATTTGAACAATCAATTCAGTCAAAATAAATTAAGTAACTAGTAAATAAATTAAATTAAGTTTTTTAAGTGTTTTGTTTTATTACTGACTTATCTACCATTCTTGTAATATTTTAACCAGAATATTACTCGTATTAAATTGGAAACATTTGGGTAATATCAAATTTTCCAATTGGTTATGGTCAAGTATTTGAGACGTCGAATATTTGAAATTAAATAAGCCTACGAAGTTGAGCTTTAATCAACTGCTCTGGTGGCAGCGGACATTCATCACCTGCAACAACCAATTTTGCACAAAAGGACGCAACATAAAATTGGTGTCAAAGGTGGGAACGCAACATAAAAATTGGTGGCGAGCGGTGAGATCTTTAACACGCTAGACTCAAGTTCGAAAAACCCCAACATAGACTTGGTAAAAGAACAAATGTGTCAGCGGTTCACTCCAGTGATTTGGTTGAAAAACGAACCCAGGTAAGTCAGATGAAAACATTCATTTACAATTACTTAATTTGATCTCATTAAATTCCAAAACTCAAAAACTTTCCAAACACAAAATCTCAACAAACTAAATCCCAACAATATCTAAATCTCAACAATATTTAAATCTCAACAATACATAAATCTCATCAAATTTCAAAAATCAACAATACACAAAATCATACTATTTCAAATAATTATAATTCAATTTTTTGTATTGTTATACTAATCATATAAAATTCAAACGCAGCAATACACATAATCATACTAATTCAAATAATTCGAATTCAATTTTTTGTATTGTAATTCTAAATCATATGAATTAAAAACTCATCAATACACAAAATCATACAAATCCAAATAATTCTAATTATATTTTTAGTATTGTTATACTAATTCGTATCAAAACTCAACAATACACAAAATCATACTAATTCAAATAATTATAATTCAATTTTTTGTATTGTTATACTAATTCGTATCAAAACTCAACAATACACGAAATCATGCTAATTCAAATAATTATAATTTAATTTTTTATATTGTTATACTAATTCGTAACAAAACTCAACAATACACATAACCATACTAATCAAAATAATTATAATTAAATTTTTTGAATTGTTATACTAATTCGTATCAAAACTCAATAATACACAAAATCATACTCATTCAAATAATTATAATTAAATTTTTCGTATTGTTATACTAATTCGTATCAAAACTAAACAATATACAAAATCATACTAATTCAAATAATTATAATTAAATTTTTTGTATTGTTATACTAAATCATATTAAATACAAAACTCAACAATACACAAAATCATACAAATCCAAATAATTCTAATTCTATTTTTTGTATTGTTATACTAATTCGTATCAAAACTCAACAATACACAAAATCATACTTATTCAAATAATTATAATTCAATCTTTTGTACTGTTATACTAATTCATATAAAATTCAAAATTCAACAATACACAAAATCATACTAATTCAAATAATTATAATTAAATCTTTTGTATTGTTATACAAATTCATATAAAATTCAAAACTCAACAATACCCAAAATCATACTAATTCAAAAAATTCTAATTCTATTTTTTGTATTGTTATACTAAATCATATAAAATTAATACTCAACAATATACAAAATCAAATAATTCTAATTCAATTTTTTATATTGTTACACTAAATCGTATGAAATACAAAACTCAACAATACACAAAATATTACAATTTCAAATAATTCGAAATCAATTTATTTTATTGTTTTCTTAAATCCTAAATCTATCAAAATCATTTTTGTATTGTTATTTTCAAATGATAAAAAATCATATAATTAAAAATATAATTTTTTTTCCCTACGGAACCCTTATAAATTTTATTATTATTACAAATAATTTTTTTCTCTCTCATAAACGAAACATAAAAACTGCAACAATGTCTTATTTTTACGTGCAATCAAATTGTAATTCCAAGCTAATTCATGTTGAAACTCCTTCTATAGACTTTTTAACTTCATTAATAACACCTTTTAATGGCGATCGTGATGAATTTCTTCATTTTATCTCTATTGTAAAAAATGCTATGCAATTAGCTAGTAAACCTTAACAACCCTTAATATACTTTTTCATAATCTCTAGAATTTTGCCATATGTAAAGACACAGTTAAACATGAATAACATATCAGGATTCGAAGAACTAGAAAATAGTTTAAGAATGTTATATGAGGATCATATTCATATTTCTCAACTTCTAGAAGACCAACAAACTTCTACACAAGGAACGTATGAAGATATTTCCACATATTTCTCTAGGCTTGAAAAATTGACTACTAAATGTTTGATTGCAATTCAAAATTCTGATCCTACAGAATTAAAAGGTAAAACGGCTATTATCAAAGAAACAAGCACTAAGACGATTTTATTCCATAGTAATCCAGAAATATCGCGAGTTCTATGATTAAAGGAATTTTCCACCCTTAATGAAGCCTAGTCTGTTGCGATATCTGAAGAAAAATTTCTCAATATGCAAAGTCATCAAACAAATTTTAGATATTTCCAACCTAACTTCGAACAATATCGAAATCCTAGCTCACAGAACTATCAAAATCCTCGCTCACAGCACTATAGAAAGTCAAACTCTCAGCATTATCAATATTCCAACCCAGAACAATATCGAAATTCGAATCCACAGTACTATCGAAATCCAAACTCACAGTATAATCGCAATTCCAACATACAACATTACCAAAATCCAAATGCTCAACATTACGTTGCTAAAAATCTTAATCCTCTGCACTTCACTAATTCTAATTACACTCCAAAATTTAATAAACAAAATTTATTTAATAATGACTGGACTATTAATGACAGCGATATTAAAATAATCATCAATAAAGACAAAGATGAAAATATAATACCACCTCATCAAGAATCTCAGATTCAAATGAATAGTGTAAATGACGTAATAGAAGATAAAGATATTTTCCTTTCAAAAACAGACTCTACTGACATTTCATTTCCAAACTTAATTCCTGAAACCTTAAACGAAATATCAGTAATGCCCCCGAGCGAAAATCCTAATCCATTTAACGTAAAACAAGTTGAAATCGAATCAGATAAAAATTGCAAAATCATTTTAAAAGATAATTTAAAACCATCCAATCCTAATGAAGATATCATTCAATCGTCAAAACATCCATCGTCTAAAAGTAAAAAACAAGACATTAAAATAATTCATTCAAAACACATTAAGCAGCGAATACTATTCTCATCTGTAAAACAATTTAACTCAAAGTCAACTAATGAAGCGTTCTTTAATTGTATATTGAAGTTAAAACCCCTATGCCATTCTAATAATATTAATTCTAAAACTTTTACTAACATTGCTATAAATTTCACGAAACCCATAAAAATAAACAAAAAGCTTTATAATCGAACCCATCACAACGAATACGAATTTTGAAATAAAAAAGTTATTCAAATAATTTAGCATCTCTAGAAATAATAAATCAAAAATGAAACGAAATGATTATGACTTACATTGCTAACTCCCTAAATATTTACTCCTATATCCAACTAATATTTTTTGAGATCACTTAACATTGTAAAGAAGTTTCCATGAAAAACTGGGTTTGCACACAATCAACCATAATCAGATAAATGGAGCAACAAACCTGGAAAGCACACTTGTTCTGATACTACTTGGTCTAAATCAATGGGTCATCAAAATGCAGCATGTCGAAGAAATTGTGTCACTAATGAACTTTTTTTTGTTTTTATAAAATGGAAGTAATATTTTGTGGAATGGAAGTATTGCGGATTAATCAACGTTTAAAATTAATATGTTTTACTGATAAATGAATAATCAAAGACAATCTTAAGTTTCATTTGTAAAATTAATTTTTTTTTTATTCATATTTTAGATTTTCATACGTGTTATTTTTGTTGTAATTTTAACGATTCAAATATTTTTTTAATTATTAAGGTAGTACTATCTTTAATTGGTGTGGATTCATCAGCGTCTACAATTTATATATTACTGATAAATGAATCATCAAAGACAATCATAAAGTTACATTTGTAAAATTAAATTTTTAAATTTATATTTTCTTAAATACATATTTTATATTTTTATACGTTTTATTTTTTTGTGATTTTAACGATTCAAATATTTTTTAAATTATTTGAATCTTTTTCTATGAGGGGAGGTGTTGTGTAACTCGATAAAACCTTTTTATAATTATTTAATAGCATAATTATTATTGAATGTATTTTGCAATCAAAAGAATTTGTAATAACAAAAATTTATTTAATACTAAAAACTCACTAGGCAAATTTTGCAAAATCAGCATAAATACATTTGTTGAAGAAATTATTATAGCGCGTGTAACACAAATATATTTTAACTAAGTCGATTTTCGCATATTAAAACCTCTGTAAATCACCTCACAAATAGATTTAGATTTATATTTAGATTTAAATACAATCAGTCAAAATGTAATTAAAATTAGAATCGGATATTAAATCCCATTAATTTAACAATCAAGTCTATTCAAATTTGAACAATCAATTCAGTCAAAATAAATTAAGTAACTAGTAAATAAATTAAATTAAGTTTTTTAAGTGTTTTGTTTTATTACTGACTTATCTACCATTCTTGTAATATTTTAACCAGAATATTACTCGTATTAAATTGGAAACATTTGGGTAATATCAAATTTTCCAATTGGTTATGGTCAAGTATTTGAGACGTCGAATATTTGAAATTAAATAAGCCTAAGAAGTTGAGCTTTAATCAACTGCTCAGGTGACAGCGGACATTCATCACCTGCAACAACCAATTTTGCACAAAAGGACGCAACATAAAATTGGTGTCAAAGGTGGGAATGCAACAATATGCCTTATGTATGTGTATATGAATTTGTGTTTTAAATATTTTTACCTGTTAACATATATCACAAATATAGTTTCGTGTAATGTTCAACTTTATGATATGAATGAAGGCCTATGTTAATAACTTTTTGAACTTTTATGATAAACTGTTTATGTTCTAAACCAAAATTAAAAATATATTTCAATACTACAAAATTAAAATTTATTTATATTCATAAATTATTTTATTTTGTATATATAATTAAACTTAAATTCAAAAACTAATAATTATACTCACCTGAACAAATGTGAATTGATGTTTACCTCAATATGCACGAATAATAGTTATTTTGTGCCAAAAAATAGTCACACACATCTGAAAAAATGTTAAGTGTGTATTTAAATTTTTTATACTGTGATTGTATGATGTAGTGTATACATACGGCACAATACCTTAAGATGTTTCATTAATTTGTATAAGTAAATAGTGAGTGATATATTTGCCCTTTGTTTGTGTTAACAAAATTTAAAAAAAATACAAAAAATAAAAATATAAAATACAAACAGAAACTTCAAAAATATTTTATATATATTTATGCATGTATGTAGAACAAATATTAAAATTTAATATTTAATATATATCCGATCAAAAACATAAATGTAAGAAAGGGCCGAGTTTTCGCAAAAATTCTTCATGTAATTTTTCCTTCTTAAAAAGTGATGATATGGAAGGAAATACCGAACTATTTACAAAGTAAATAGCTCTTGACTTCATATAATAGTTGCTTCTTAAAAAGTGATGGTATGGAAGAAAGGACCGAGCTATTTACAAAGTAAATAGCTCTAGACTTCAGATAATAGTTGCTCTTTGAAAAGTGATGATATCCAATTAAAGAGCCGAGCTATTTACAAAGTAAATAACTCGGTAAACTATTTACTAAAAAAATTAATGAGGGGTAAATTGATTAAATGTAAGAAAAAATTTGGTTGAAATTTATTTCGTTAGTTCTCCTAATCATAAGGAAAAATTACTTGCCGCGTTATATAAAATTTTAAAAACATACTAAGAGAAAACTTACGAAATAAATTTCAACCAAATTTTTCTTACATTTAATCAATTTACCCCTCATTAATTTTTTTAGTTAATAGTTTACCGAGCTATTTACTTTGTAAATAGCTCGGCTCTTTAATGGGATATCATCACTGTTGAAAGAGCAACTATTATCTGAAGTCTAGAGCTATTTACTTTGTAAATAGCTCGGTCCTTTCTACCATATCATCACTTTTTAAGAAGCAACTATTATATGAAGTCTAGAGCTATTTACTTTATAAATAGCTCGGTACTTTCTTCCATATCATCACTTTTTAAGAAGGAACTATCACATTAAGGTTTATCCCGAAAACTCGGCCCTTACTTACATTTATGTTTTTGGTCGGATATCAATCCTTTTTGTAAGGCTTAAATATACGAAGCCGAAGGCTACGCGTTTTGTTACTCTTCACGTATGCTTTGCGTTTCTTTACGCTTCGCGATACTTTACTCTTTTTAGATTCACATATACAAAGGAGACCGCTTCGCGTTATATGACGTCAACTGGCTCTGCTCGCTTTTTGAAAAGCTTAAACATCAATATAGTATGGTTGTTATATAATAATAGTGACAATGAGAAATCAAACCCTTAAAAACAAAAAATTCTAAATCGGTTCATAAATAACGGAGTTCTGAGGTAAATCAATTAAATGTGTAACACTTGTATGTTTATTGTATAGAATCGCATATATGTTAGGTATGGACCAACAGTATAATAGAAATGTCTTAGAAATTATCCACCAAATGCAAAAAACCCCATCTTTCTACCATAAATAGATTTTTAGGGGGTTGTTTTCCCATCTTTTTTGGGAGTGGTGAGGAAAAGTTTTAAGTTTTTCTAATAACCTTCTTAATTTGACGCTATTAAACGTCGAATGCAAAAAACCACATCTTTCTGACATGTATAGAAGAAAAAGGGTGCTTTTTGGGGTGTTTTTCCATTTGTGAATGGTTGCGATTGGAAAATTTAGTCTAATAAAATAATCCTGTTATTTTAATCCAGTTCCACGTTGAATAAAAAAAACCGTCCGTTCTAACCTGAAAAGGGCAGTTTTAGGGGTGTTTTTCCTCTTTTTGAGGATTGCGATGTAGGTTATGAAGTTGTTGTGGTATTCTGTTAATTTGACTTTATTTTGGGTCGATTGGTGAAAATCCCGTCTTTCTGCCATGAATAGAAGTTAAAAGGGTAGCTTCGGGGGTGCCTTAATGATTTTTTGGGAGGAAGCGATGAAAGTTTTTAAGTTTTTTGAATAACCTTCTTAATTTGTAGCTGTTTAGCGTCGAATATAACAAACTGCAGCTTCCTAGCATGTATACAAGAAAAGGGGCAGTTTTAGGGGTGTTTATCCCATTTGTGAAGGGTAACGATGGAAAAAATTACGATTTAAAATAATCCTATTATTTTAAACCCGGTCCACGTGGAATGAAAAAAACCTGATCTTTCTAACATGAATAGAAGTGAAAAAGGCAGTTTAAGGGGTGTTTTTTCGGAGGTTTCCGATGTAGGTTATTAAAATTTTCAAAGTAATCTGTTAACTTGACTTTAAAAAGAAAATCCCATCTCTCTAACTATAACTGACATGAAATGGCAATTTTACAGTTGATTTCCTTATTTTCGGGAGGGGGGGGGGGGGTTTGCGATGTAGGAAATGAATTTTTTAAAGTATTCTGTTAACTTGACTTTATTTCGGGTCGATTGGTGAAAATTCCCTCATTATAGCATGTAAAGAACTGAAAAACGTAATTTTGGAGGGTGTTCTTTCGATTTTTCGGGAGGTTGCAATAAAAAATATTAAGTTTTTCGAAATAACTGCCTAATTTGTAGCTATTAAGCGTCGATTGCAAAAAACTGCATCTTGTTGCATGTATACAACAAAAAGGTTGGTTTTGGAGGTGTTTTTCCCAAGTTCGAAGGGTTGTGATGGAAAAATTTTCTTCCTTCAAATAATTGTGTTATTTTGAACCTGTTCCACGTCGAATGGAAAAAAACCGATCTTTCTATCATGAATAGAAGTGAAAAGGTTAGTTTAAGGGATGTTTTCCCATTTTCCATCCCATTTTCGGTGTGGTTGCGATATAGGTAATGAAATTTTTCAAAATATTCTGTTAATTTGACGTTATTTCGGGTCGATAAGTGAAAATTCTAATTTTCTAGCAATTATGAAAAAGAAAAACGTAATTTTGGAGTATGTTTTTCCAATTTTCCGGGGGGTTGCACTGAAACAATTGAAGTTAATAAATAATAATTGATCAATGCAAAATATAATAAAAAAGTTAAAATGAGAATATAAATTAATGTCTATTACAAAATTACAAAAAAAAATCTAAACACAATGTTCACCCATCCAATTACTGATTTTAACTAACGTTGCATAACTTTGCTATACGACAACTGTTGTATACAACGAGCCATTGTCACTACTATAGGATAAAGAAAATTTTAGTCATATTATAGTTCATTGTGTTTTCTACATGGTTGTTGAGTTTTTAATGGTCTAATACAATCAATATTTAAATATCTAAGTAAATTTTAATAAAAACATACTAAAGAAAAGTTACGACATATTATTTCATTTCAATTAAATTTTTTCTTACATTTAAACAATTTACCCCTAATGATAACAAGAAAACTCGTATTATACCTCGTCATTTACAATTAGCAATTCGTAATGATGAAGAATTAAATAATTTATTATCTGGTGTAACAATCGCCCAAGGTGTGATGCATTACCAAATATACAAGCAGTGTTATTGCCAATGAAAACTGAAAAGAAAGCGTAAATTATTTACATTGGATTATTGACAATAATATTCATCGATCATAGGCGTTTTAATAAAAGGCCACAAATTAATGTGAAATAAGAGTGATATATTTTTTATTAAAATAACTATATATAATTTAGTATATATAAGATGTTACTTGATTTGTTTCGATTATGACTTCTAAACTAATCGTTTATTACAGATAATTGATTATCAACGTAACAGTCTTTGAACAATCATATTCCACAACAACGTGCAACGCAGCATGCAATAGTTTTGATATATATAACAAAGATAATGCGGCAATTGGCAGCTCGGATTCGAAGAAATGACTTGACCCGTTCGGGAGGAAGGGGTGGAATGCAATGTAGGTAATGAAATTTTTCTCAGTGTTCTGTTAACTTGACTTTATTTCGGGTCGACTGGTGAAAATTCCATCATTTCAGCATATATAGAACAGAGAAACGTAATTTTGTGGGGTGTTTTTTCGATTTTTCGGGAGGTTGCCATAAAAAAAATTAAGTTTTCCGAAATAACTTCCTAATTTGTAGCTATTAAGCGTCGATTGCAAAAAACTGCATCTTGTTGCATGGAAAGAACAAAAAGGTTGGTTTTGGGGGCGTTTTTACCAAGTTCGAAGGGTTGTGATGAAAAAATTTTCTTCCTTCAAATAATTCTGTTATTTTGAAACTGTTCCACGTTGAATGGAAAAAAACCTATCTTTCTATCATGAATAGAAGTGAAAAGGTCAGTTTTAAGGATGTTTTCCCCATTTTTGGTGTAGTTGCGATATAGGTAAAGAAATTTATCAAAATATTCTGTTAATTTAACGTTATTTCGGGTCGATTAGTGAAAATTCTATCTTTCCAGCATGTATAAAAAAGAAAAACGTAATTTTGGAGTATGTTTTTCCAATTTTCCGGGAGGTTGCACTGAAACAATTGAAGTTAATAAATAATAATTGATCAATGCAAAATATAATAAAATAGTTAAAATGAGAATATAAATAAATTAATGTTTATTACAAAATTAAAAAAAAAAATCTGTACACAATGTTCACCCATCCAATTACTGATTTTAACTAACGTTGCTTAACTTTTAAATGCTATACGCCTACTGCTGTATACAACAAGCCAATTCACTACTATAGGTTAAAGAAATTTTTAGTGATAATATAGTTCAGTTTGTTTTCTACATGGTTGTTGAGTTTTAAATGGTCTAAAACAATCAATATTTAAATACATAAGTGTCATCCAAACAGATAGGACTCTATAAAAATATCAACGAACAAGATAAATATATGCGTTCTAATGCTAATTTAATTAAAACAAAAATTGTAAAAATTTCCTTTTTTCCGATACAAATTTCCAGTTTTTGCAATTTTCCCGTCGGTTTGGGTGCTACAGTTACCTTCATGCCAAATGTCATTTTTACAGCATATCAGGAAGTATCGTAGAATATTGATCTATTAGTTACCAAGAATTGAAGGCGTTACCACAAACTTTGCGTTTTTGAAGTGAAATAACTTTTTACGGGTAATTCGTTAACGTTGATTGAAAAAATGTTTCTTATAATTCCGTAAAGTATCTATATTCGAAATATCAACACTGTAGCTCTTTTCGTTCAAAAGATACAGCACCTAAAAACGACTCAAAAATTAAGGTGAAGTAATAGCCCTGTAGTGAAAAGTCCGAATGTCTCCCTTAAATCTCGGCCTTACGCACTACCGTGCTCTACATATTAAATAAAAAAATTGTTTAAAATCGTAAAAAATATTACATTTAAAATTGATTAATATGAAAATTTAATATTTCAAATATTAAATTTTTGAAATTATTTTATTTTGTGGGTATAATTAAGTTTGCATACAAAAATAAATAATCACACTTACCTGAATAAATGTGAATTCATGTTGACCAAAACATGCACCAATAATAATTATTTTAATCCAAAAAATATCACACACACCTGAACAAATGTCAACTGATGTTCACCTCAACAACAATTAATATAATGATTTATTTTAGGATCTATATTTCAAGAAAAATAAGTAAAAATGTAAGTAAACTACCATGTAGAAAACACCAATTCTTTTATGTCTTGAGACATTAAACACAAGAAACAAGACTTACTCTCTATCTATCCAAATATAAACTTTATTACTCATATATGAAAAAGATTAGTGGCTTCCCGATAAGTAAGCCTGTGTATACCTTTGATGTTTGCACTTATTTTTGACGGTTAAAATTACTTAATTTTTTCAGAAAATTGTCCGCCTTTGTAACTCTTCAGAATCTTTGTATTTTTCCCAATTGTAGGATTTATTAATAAATATATCATCTGTGCTTGAAGACGTCATTTTTAAGATCCGGCAATCTCGTTGCTTACATCGTAACTCATATTTTGCGGTTATTAACGTATGTTTTAACACTGCGTCAATACGTAAAATTTTATTTTTTTATTTTTTTATTTTATGATTAATTTTTGCTATTTATATAATAAACAAATCCAACAATTGGGAAAAATACAAAGATTTTGAAGAGTAACAAAGTTTGCAAAGTTTTCTGAAAAAATTAAGTAATTTTAACAGTCAAAAATAAGCACAAACATCAAAGGTTTACACAGGCTTTCTTATTGGGGAGCCACTAATCTTTTTCATATTTGAGTAATTATGTTTATATTTAGATAGATAGAGAGTAAGTCTTGTTTGTTGTGTTTGAGGTCTCAAGACCTAAAACAATTGGGTTTGTAGTAATTGTATTGACAATTTTATTACAGGAATTTTTAAATACAAATAATATTTAATAAAAATGTAAAAGAGTAAATGCAGCATCATGAACAGTTGTTGTTGGAACTTGTTGAGGTAAACATAAGTTTATATTTGTTCATGTGAGTGTGAATATTTGTTTGGATTAAGCATGTTTTGGTCAACATGAATTCATATTTATTTTCAGGAAAGTGTGATTATTTATTTTTGTATGCAAATTTAATTATATCCACAAAATAAAATAATTTCAAAAATTTAATATTTAAAATATTAAATTTTAATATTAATTAAATTTTATTAATTTTAAATGTAATATTTCTTAAGATTTAAAAGAATTTTTTTATTTAATATATATTTTAAATATTAAATTTGAATATTTGTTCTACATACATGCATAAATATATATATATATTATATTTAAAGTTTCTGTTTGTATTTTATATTTTTGTATTTAAAAAAAATTTTGTTATCACAAACACAGGGCAAATATATCACTCACTACTTCATATACGAATTAATGAAACATCTTAAGGTATTGTGCCGTATGTATTCACTATATCATACAATCATAGTATAAAAAAATTTAAATACACACTTTACATTTTTTCAGGTGTTTGTAAATATTTTTTGGAATAAAATAATTATTATTCCTGCATATTGAGGTAAACATCAATTCACATTTGTTCAGGTGAGTATTATTATTAGTTTTTGTATTTAAGTTTAATTATGTATACAAAATAAAATAATTTATGATATAAATAAATTTTAATTGTGTAGTATTGAAATATATTTTTATACCCAGTATATTTGTAAATATACAAGGTATATTAAGTTTAGTCCCGACTTTGTAACGCTTGAAAATAATAATCCTTGACAAAAATGCTTACAAATGTATTTATAAAATTTCCTAATTCGGCCATTTTGGCATGTCCGTCTGTCCGTCTGTCCGTCTGTGAACCCGATAACTCAAGAACGAAAAGAGATAACGAGCTGAAATTTTTTGTGTGTGTTCTTGAGCAAAATCGGAACATGTTTCCCCCCCATTAGGAGGGGGGAAATATCCACCTTTGAAACCGTAAGAGTTAGAAAAAAAATTTGTTTACAAAAAATCTTCTTCTTTATAAAATAATCAACTTTGGCATGAATAATTTTTCCATAAACTCAATAGTTTTCTCATAATTTGTGCACAAAGAGCAAATAAGAGGGGGGAATTACACATCTTTGAAACCGTAACAGATAGAAAAAAAATTTGTAAACAAAAAATCATATTCTCTTTAAAATAAACAACTTTTGTTTGAAAAATTTTTTCATAAACTCAATAGTTTTCTCAAAATTTTTCCTCAAAGTTGAAAAAAATGAGAAATACAATTGATAGGCGAATGAAGGCATGGTCTGCATTCACCCGTAGGTATACATAACAACCGTACATAATATTTTTGTACCCAGTATATTTGTAAATATACAAGGTATATTAAGTTTAGTCGCAACTTTGTAATGCTTGAAAATGTTAATCCTTGACAAAAATGCTTTACAAAGATATTCATAAAATGGCCTAATTCGGCCATTTTCACATGCCCGTCCGTCAATCTGTCTGTCTGTGAAGTCGATAACTCAAAAACGAAAAGAGATAACGAGCTGAAAATTTTTGTATCTGTTCTAGACCAAAAAATTAAGGTCAAATTCGTTAATGGGCAAAATCGGAAAGTGTTTCCCCCCGCCAGGGTGGAAAAAATATATCTTTGAAATCGTAAGAGGTAGAAAAAAATTTTATTGACAAAAAATTTTCTTCTCTTTAAAATAAACAACTTTTGTTTGCAACATTTTTTTATAAACTCAATAGTTTTCTAAAAATTTGTCCTCACATGTACAAACATAACGTACATCAAATAGTATTCTTTTTATGTTTATTTCGATTTGTAAACCAGGTGAATATATGAGTTCAAGGTGTAAGTGATTTTCCTTTTCAAAGAAATAGTTGGTCTCGCACAGATCTCAAAATTTTGAAAAAAGTTTATTCAAAGGTCCATCGATCCTACCAAAAATTATATATAATGTATATATATATATATGTAAATATATATATATATATATATATATATATATATATATATATATATATATATATATATATATATATACATATGTATACATATATATATATACATATGTATATATATATAAATATATATATATATATATATATATATATATATATATATATATTTAAATATATATATATATATATATATTTATATATATTTATACATATATACATATATATATATATATATATATATATATATATATATATATATATATATATATATATATATATATATGTATAAATATGTATAAATATATTTATATATATATATATATATATATATATACGTATATATATATATTTGTATTCTAACGCAGCATCGGCTATTTCTTGGCGTTGACCTTACACTTCCTATTGACTAACACTTCTCATTGACGCTTCGCTTTGAATACGGTACGCTATAGCTTACGTTTCGCGTTGGTAAACGCAAAGCCTTGACCTAACACTTCTTACTGATTAACGGTTCTCATTGACCAACGCTTCGCGTTCGCTGACTTACGGCTTGCTTTAGCTTACGGTTCGCGTTGGTTAACGCTGTGAATTTTCTAACGGTTCGCATGAAATCACGCTAAGCTTTGAATAACTAACGCTTCGCATTAAATAACGCTTCGAGTTGGCTGACTTACGGTTCGCCTTAGCTTGCGTTTCGCGTTAGTAAACGTATTGCGTTTACCAAAGCTTCGCGTTGACCTTACACTTCCTATTGACTAACGCTTCTCATTGACCAGCTTCGCGTTGCCTGACGCTTCGCTGACTTACGTTTCATTATAGCTAACATTTCGCGTTGGTTAAGGATTCACGTGAAATCACGCTTCGCGAATCAACAAAGCGAATCCCGGACAATTCAATTTGAATAACTAACGCTTCTCATTGACCAACGCTTCGCATTTCTGACTTACGGTTCGCTTTAGCTTACGTTTCGCGTTGGTTAACACTTTGTGTTGGTCAATTATACGCTTGGCATAACGCTTCGCTCTGCAAAACTACCGCTTCTAATTGACTAACGCTTCGCGTTGCCTGACTTGTGGTTCGCTGCAGTGTACGTTTCGCCTTGGTAAACGCTTTGCTAACGCTTCCTACTGACTAACGCTTCTCATTAAGCTACGCTTCGTGTTGGGTGGTTTATGGTTCGCTTTAGCTTACATTTCGCTTTGCGTTTAAAAACGCTTTGCGTTGATTAACTAACGCTTCGCACTGATTAACTATCGTTTCGCTTTGATTAACTAACGCTTCGCTTTCATTAACTAACGCTTCGCGTTGATTAACTAACGCTTCGCGTTGATTAACTAACGCTTCGCGTTGATTAATTAACGTTTCGCGTTGATTGACTAACGCTTCGCGTTAATAAACTAACGATTCGCGTTGATTAACTAACGCTTCGCGTTGATAAACTAACGCTCCGCGTTGATTAACTATAGCTTCGCGTTGATAAACTAACGCTTCGCGTTGACTAACTAACGCTTCGCGTTGAGTAACGCTTCGCGTTGATTATCTACCGCTTCGCGTTGATTAACTAACGCTTCGCGTTGATTAACTAACGGTTCGCATTGATTAACTAACGCTTCGCGTTGATTATCTAACGCTTCGCGTTGATTAACTAACGATTCGTGTTGATTAACTAACACTTTGCGTTGATTATCTAATGCTTCGCGTTGATTAACTAACGATTCGCGATGATTAACTAACGCTTCGCGTTGATAAACTAGCGCTTCGCGTTGATTAACTAACGCTTCGCGTTGATAAACTAACGCTTCGCGTTGACTAACTAACGCTTCACGTTAATTAACTAACGCTTCGCGTTGATTAACTAACGCTTCGCGTTGATTAACTAACGCTTCGCGTTGATAAACTAACGCTACGCGCTGACTTACTTACGCTTCGCGTTGATTAACTAACGCTTCGCTTTGATTATCTAACGCTTCGCGTTGATTAACTAACGCTTCGCGTTGATTAACTAACGCTTCGCGTTGATTAACTAACGCTTCGCGTTGATTAACTAACGCTTCACGTTCATTAACTAACGCTTCGCGTTGTTTAACTAACGCTTCGCGTTGATTAACTAACGCTTCGCGTTGATTTACTAACGCTTCGCGTTGATTAACTAACGCTTCGCGTTGATTAACTAACGCTTCGCGTTGATTTACTAACGCTTCGCGTTGATTAACTAACGCTTCGCGTTAATTAACTAACGCGTCGCGTTTATTACCTAACGCTTCGCGTTGATTAACTAACGCTTCACGTTCATTATCTAACGCTTCGCGTTGATAAACTAACGCTTCGCGTTAATTAACTAACGCTTCGCGTTGATTAATTAACGCTTCGCGTTGATAACTAACGCTTCGCGTTGATTAACTAACGCTTCGCATTGACAAACTAATGCTTCGCGTTGTTTAACTAACGCTTCGCGTTGATTATCTAACGCTTCGCGTTGATTAACTAACGCTTCGCGTTGATTAACTAACGCTTCGCATTGACTAACTAATGCTTCGCGTTGTTTAACTAACGCTTCGCGTTGATTATCTAACGCTTCGCGTTGATTAACTAACGCTTCGCGTTGATAAACTAGCGCTTCGCGTTGATTAACTAACGCTTCGCGTTGATAAACTAACGCTTCGCGTTGACTAACTAACGCTTCACGTTAATTAACTAACGCTTCGCGTTGATTAACTAACGCTTCGCGTTGATTAACTAACGCTTCGCGTTGATAAACTAACGCTTCGCGCTGACTTACTTATGCTTCGCGTTGATTAACTAACGCTTCGCTTTGATTATCTAACGCTTCGCGTTGATTAACTAACGCTTCGCGTTGATTAACTAACGCTTCGCGTTGATTAACTAACGCTTCGCGTTGATTAACTAACGCTTCACGTTCATTAACTAACGCTTCGCGTTGTTTAACTAACGCTTCGCGTTGATTAACTAACGTTTCGCGTTGATTAACTAACGCTTCGCGTTGATTAACTAACGCTTCGCGTTGACTAACTAACGCTTCGCGTTGATTAACTAACGCTTCGCGTTGATTAACTAACGCTTCGCGTTGATTAACTAACGATTCGCGTTGATAAACTAACGCTTCGCGTTTATTTACTAACGCTTCGCGTTGATTAACTAACGCTTCGCGTTAATTAACTAACGCGTCGCGTTTATTACCTAACGCTTCGCGTTGATTAACTAACGCTTCACGTTGATTATCTAACGCTTCGCGTTGATAAACTAACGCTTCGCGTTAATTAACTAACGCTTCGCGTTGATTAATTAACGCTTCGCGTTGATAACTAACGCTTCGCGTTGATTAACTAACGCTTCGCATTGACTAACTAATGCTTCGCGTTGTTTAACTAACGCTTCGCGTTGATTATCTAACGCTTCGCGTTGATTAACTAACGCTTCGCGTTGATTAACTAACGCTTCGCGTTGATTAACTAACGTTTCGCGTTGACCTTACGCTTCCTATTGACTAACGCTTCTCATTGACCAACGCTTGGATGACTTACGGTTTACTTAAGCTTACGTTTCGCGTTGGTTAACGCTTAGCGTTTGTTAACGATTCGCGAATCACCAAAGCGAATCACCGACGCTTTGCTTTGAATAACTAACGCTTCTCATTAACCAACGCTTCGCGTTGGCTTACTTAATATTTAAAATATAAAATTTTAATATTAATGAAATTTTATTAATTTTAAATGTAATATTTTTTAAAATTTTAAACAAGTTTTTTATTAAATATATATTTTAAATATTAAATTAGAATATTTGTTCTACATACATGCATAAATATATATATATTATTTTTAAAGTTTCTGTTTGTATTTTATGTTTTTGTATTTTTTTTTAATTTTGTTAAAAACACAAACACAGGGCAAATCTATAACTCACTATTTACATTTACAAATTAATGAAACATCTTAAGGTATTGTGCCGTATGTATCCACTACATCATACAATCACAGTATAAAAAAATATAAATACACACTTAACATTTTTTCAGGTTTGTGTGAATATTTTTTGGAATAAAATAATTATTATTCGTGCATATTGAGGAAAACATCAATTCACATTTGTTCAGATGAGTATAATTATTGGTTTTTGTATTTAAGTTTAATACAAAAGGCGAGCTAATCGAATATGCTTTGAGAAAATAGTTACAGGTTTTGTATGAATGACGCTTAAATTAGTATCTTAAAACAAACTTACCAAATACGGCTTTACAACACAATGATTTTTACAAACACTTGGCTTGGTCTTAGCCATTTTAATATAATAATGTTTTATTAAACAGTACCTTATTTATAACCAAAACAATTTGATTCTATAAAGTCAAACGGTTTAACGGGTAAGAAAAACAGTTTCATTTATATTTAAATAAAATTTGGGATTTTATTACATTAAATGTGGTTGGCACTTTAAAAATTCATGGCTTAATAAAATTTTTGGGCGTGGCTAAGTTTATTGTTGTATGCACTATATAAAGCACAGTCGTGTACAGCATCAATTAGTTCAAATCTGTTAACAGTGAAGATAACACAATCAGAAAGTACTATAGATACAACAAAATAATTAAATTTAAAAAATGAACATGGGTGCTACCAAAATGCTGTCTAGTGAAAAAAGTACAGATGACACCCATGAATTAATTAAATGGATACCAAAAATAAAACATAAAATTAAAAAACAAAAATGTAAAATTTAACGTATTGACGCAGTATTAAAACATACGTAAATAAACGCAAAATATGAGTTACGTTGTAAGCAACGAGATTGCCGGATCTTAAAGATGACGTCTTCAAGCACAGATGATATATTTATTAATAAATCCAACAATTGGGAAAAATACAAAGATTCTGAAGAGTAAAAAAGTTTGGACAATTTTATGAAAAAATTAAGTAATTTTAACAGTCCAAAATAAATACAAACATCATAGGTATACACAGGCTTTCTTATTGGGAAGCCACTAATCTTTTTCATATATGAGTAATAAAGTTTATATTTAGATAGATAGAGAGTAAGTCTTGTTTGTTGTGTTTAAGGTATCAAGACTTAAAAGCGTTGGGTTTGTAGTAATTGTATTGACAATTTTTTTACAGGAATTTTTAAATACAAATAATATTTAATAAAAATGTAAAAGAGTAAAAGAGTAAAAGAGTAAATGCTATGAATGCAGCATCATGGACAGTTGTTGTTGGAACTTGTTGAGGTAAACATAAGTTTATATTTGTTCATGTGAGTGTGAATATTTTTTTGGATTAAACATGTTGAGATGAACATCAGTTAACATTTGTTCAGGTGGGTGTGAATATTTTTTTGGATTAAAATAATTATTATTGGTGCATGTTTTGGTCAACATGAATTCACATTTATTCATGTAAGTGTGATTATTTATTTTTGTATTCAAATTTAATTATACCCACAAAATAAAATAATTTCAAAAATTTAATATTTAAAATATTAAATTTTAATATTAATTAAATTTTATTAATTTTAAATGTAATATTTTTTAAGATTTTAAAGAATTTTTTTATTTGATATGTATTTTAAATATTAAATTTGAATATTTGGTCTACATACATGCATAAATATATATGTATTATTTTTAAAGTTTCTGTTTGTATTTTAAGTTTTTGTATTTTTTTAAAATTTTGTAAACACAAACACAGGGCAAATATATCACTCACTATTTACATATACAAATTAATGAAACATCTTTAGGTATTGTGCCGTATGTATACACAACATCATACAATCACAGTATAAAAAAATTTAAATACACACTTAACATTTTTTCAGGTGTGTGTGAATATTTTTTGGAATAAAATAATTATTATTCGTGCATATTGAGGAAAACATCAATTGACATTTGTTCAGGTGAGTATAATTATTGGTTTTTGTATTTAAGTTTAATTATATATACACAATAAAATAATTTATGAATATAAATAAATGTTAATTTTGTAGTATTGAAATATATTTTAAATTTTTGGTTTAGAACATAAAAAGTTTATCAGAAAAGTTCAAAAAATTATTAACATAGGCCTTCATTCATATCATAAAGATGAACAATACACGAAATGTTGTTTGTGATATATGTTAACAGGTAAAAATATTTAAAACACAAATACATAAACACATACATAAGGCATATACATCACTCATTATTTTTATCAAAAATATCACTCATTTTTTATATCTCATGCGATCACAGTACAAAAACTTTTTTATTATTCCCAAAAATAGGCAAAATATGCCAAAAATTAACTTTTTAACTGCTATTTATGTTAGATGGTAGAAGTGTGGTTGTTTTCTACATGGTAGTTTACTTACATTTTTACTTATTTTTTCTTGAAATATAGATCCTAACACTAAAACGAAAGAGAAACTGGAAGAAATCCAGTTTCCATTCCATTCATATGGAACAAAAGAGGACCACGAGCCAAAGTACGTGGTCCATGGAACGATGCGCCACCATAATGATGACATGGTGGCCGAAGATTTAAAACGGCAGGGCCTTAAGCCAAATAAGGTCCAGCTATTGTCAAAGGCGGGAGACTAGAGTATACGAGTCTCTCGTCTAATAAAATTCGAAAAGGGGACGCAAGCTAAAAGCGTCCTCAACATACGGTGGTTATGTGGCGTGTCTGTAACCACCCAACGTTTCGAAAATAAAAGAGAGACCATCCAATGTTACAGATGTCAGTCCTACGGGCACGGATCACGGTTCTGTCGTGGGGTTCAACGCTGCGTGAAGTGTGGCGAAAATCATGCTTCACACGCTTGTGGGCTCCAGGGGTCGGAACCGGCGAAGTGTTTTAATTGCAGCGCTTCCCATCCAGCCAGTGCCATGAACTGTCCCGAAAGGCTGGCATATGTGACAAAAATGGCTCCAAGAAGACCCAGCGGCAGCAGAGGAGCGAAGCGTATAGCTGCTCCGGGCGAGCCCCTTTTGCGCCCACCCCCCACGTCTTTGGCTAGGGAATACCCAGCCCTCCCTCGTAGAAAAGAGGTCAACGAGCCAAGCAGAGGTCCAGCAGCGGGGAGCAGTACATCATCGGCAACAGCAACATCATCGAAGAAGTTTGTCCCGGCCCCAACTCCAACCGCAAATCCGTGGACAATGAAGAGAGCATCGGAAAAGGAGGTAATAGATTATTTGAGTACCACCCCTATCTCACCCCATAACCCCTTCTTAATTGAAGCCCTCGAAAGACCTCCATTGTCTCCACCTCCATTGGAGTCTGATGCAGGAACTAAATCGACTTTCGACTTCATGACCCTCCTGAAACTCAGGATCGAAGTGGAGAATGCATGGAAATCGTGCAAATCAGATTCAGAAAAACTTCTTGTGTTTTTCAGGATGAGATCTCATCTCTTTGAAAATGGCGTCCCATCCCTTTTCTAGATCCAACATCGGATTTCTACAATGGAACTCTCAAAGTATCCATCGCAAACTTCCCGAGCTTCAGTCATTTCTTCAACAGCATCAGATCCAAGTGGCTGCCATCAGCGAAACTTGGTTAAAGACGGACAAGAGAGCTCAAATTCCTGGGTACTACACCTATCGCCGTGACCGTGCCACCAGAAATGGGGGCGGGGTTGCCCTATACGTTCGGCACGATGTCCAACACTCTCTCTTGCCTCCCGAAGACGGTGATATGAAAGCCGTCAAGCCGTATAAAGTCACATCTCTATATAATTCCCCCGATAGACTTTTACAGGGAAAAGATACTGACCGCATTTTAAGGACACATGATAGCGCTGTGATCATGGGTGATTTTAATGCTCGCCATATGTCTTGGAACTGTATGTCTAACAATGCTAGCGGGAACCCACTCTATGCGCATTCCCTCAAACGAAACTTCATTGTTGCGTACCCAGAGGACCCCACTTACTATCCTGATGCTGCCCACCGCCCTCCTCAGACCTACTCAAGAATTGTAACCTCCTGTCGGACCAAGATGTTCACTTGGATTTGCAAAGCGATCATCGCCCAATCACCTTCACCCTAGGTGAAATGAGGGGCGCTACTACCTTGCGGACCCGGTTGGGCATTGAGAAAGCGGATTGGAAACTTTTCAAACAGTATCTTAACGTCGAAACTTTGATCATTCCGCAGATCAAAACAACCAATCAAATAGATTTGAAGGTTAGTAAACTGACGAGGAATCTCGTAGCTGCTACCGAAAAATCTATACCTAGGAAAACTCGATCCATCGGCTTTCAACTTAAATAAGATGATGACACACTACGACTCATACGGACTCGGAACAAATTGCGTAAATATTGGCAAATAGTTAGGCTGCCTGAGCTTCATGACGCCATGAAGCGAATGTCAGCTGATATTCGAGAAAAAGTCACGCGCACCAGAGATGAAATGTGGGATGAGAGGATTTCGGCTCTGACCACTCGTGACAATAGTGTTTGGACAATTGCTAGAAGTTTGCGTAAACGTTCCAATAGATTGCCCCCTTTACTGTCGGAAAATGGGTATCTCTACCCAGATTCAGACAAAGCTCAACTTCTCGCTGATACCTTCTCTAAGGCGCACAGCTTAACCGATGGCGACGAATATCACGACGAAGAAACGGCCCGTATGGTATCCGTATCTTTGGAAAATATTCGCTCTTCCGTCATTAACCCAATCGATGTCGAATGCGTGTCACCTCAGCAGGTTTCAAACATTTTAAGGAAACTAAAGTGTAGGAAGGCTCCCGGTGATGATGCAATAACTAATGTTGTTCTCCGTTATCTTCCTCGGAAGACGGTTGTTCAGCTCAGTTATATCTATACTGCGTGCTTGAGACTTGGTTATTTTCCTGACATTTTGAAGGCTGCCAAAGTGCTAGCCCTTCCGAAACCGGGAAAACAACTCAAGTTGCCTTCAAGTTACCGACCCATCAGCTTGCTGCCATCTCTCAGCAAGGTCATGGAGAAAGTAGTTTTGAACCGGCTGCAGTCGCATGAAAATATCCACGGACAACTAATTCCCCAACAGTTTGGTTTCAGATCGAACCACTCAACAGTGAGTCAGCTTCACCGGCTCACTGACCATATTTTTTCTGGATTTAACTGGAATAAATCCACAGGCATGGTCCTTATGGACATCGAAAAGGCTTTCGATACGGTTTGGCACGATGGACTCATCCACAAATTTTCCAAACTCAACATACCTACCTACATCCTGAAATTCCTGATTTCCTACCTATCTAACCGAAATTCCCGAATTCATCTCCAACAAAGTACATCGAACCAATACCGTGTAAAGGCTGGTGTACCTCAAGGCTCCTTGCTAGGACCCCGCCTCTTTTTATATTACATAAATGATATCCCGAAAGATCGAGCTACCGAAACGGCCCTCTTTGCTGACGATACAGCAATCTACTGCACTTCCTGGCAGCCGAAACTTATTTCGAGCTCTCTTCAGTCACACTTATCCACGCTTGAATGCTATTTCAAGAAGTGGAAAATCAAAATTAATCCTACGAAGACTCAGTCCGTCTTGTTCACAAAGAAGACTAAATTTTCTTCTTACCAATTGAACTGAAAATGTTTAACACTGAAATCCAACAGACTCAAAGTGTTGAATACCTGGGAGTAACTCTTCAAAGGCAGTTGTATTGGACGCAGAACGTTAAAAAACGTCTTGCCCTTGGAAACGCATCCTTTGCTGGGTTGTACCCACTACTCAACGCTAGGAGTAGGTTGGACGAACGTCTGAAACATCGACTTTTCAAGTCATTTATCCGGCCCGTACTCACGTACGCTGCACCAATCTGGTCGAACGCTGCACCTTCGCAGCTTGCGAAAATGCAAAAATTTCAAAATCGTTGTCTTCGAACGATTTTGAAAGTCCCTCTTCGATACCCGACTGAAGCACTCCACAGAGAAACTGGGCACCCCACAATCAAAACCTTCATCCAAACCATTTCGATATCCTATTTCCAATCATCCCGCAAAAATCCTTTCCCGGAAATCAATGAACTGGGCCAATTTGACCCGCGTAAGTTGCTTTTCAGGAAACGATACCGCATGCCACATGATGTCGATTACAACTGATTCGGAGTAATCTAAATTGTAAATATTTTCTTTAAGGTCTAGTTTTAGGGACGGTTTATCCGTCCAACTTAGGTTAATTTTAGATATCAATGGTTTTTTTTTATAAGATTTTTCCATTTAAGAAACGATGTAAAATGTTTATAGATTTCGATGTATTTATTTAATAAGATGATAGATTATAGATGGAGCATAGGCTAGGTACTATAGATTCTAAGACGTTTTGTATTATAACTTCAAAAAAGGACGATATTAATAAATAATTTTCAATACCCTTATAGATCCTAAAATAAATCATTATATAAATTGTTGTTGTATGTTTAATCGTTCTCCATGAATACGGCGAGCTAATCGAATATCCTTTGAGAAAATAGTTTCAGGTTTTGTATGAATGACGCTTAAATTAGTATCTTAAAACACACTTACCAAATACGGCTTTACAACCTAATGATTTTTGCAAACACTTGGCTTGGTCTTAGCCATTTCAGTATAATAATGTTTTATTAAACAGTATCTTATTTATAACCAAAACAATTTGATTCTATAAAGTCAAACGGTTTCACGGGTAAGAAAAACAGTTACATTTATATTTAAATCAAATTTGGGATTCTATTACATTAAATGTGATTGGCACTTTAAAAATTCATGGCTTAATAAAATTTTTGGGCGTGGCTTATTTTATTGTTGTATGCACTATATAAAGCACAGCCGTGTACATCATCAATCAGTTTAAATCTGTTAACAGTGAAGATAACACAATCAGAAAGTACTATCGATATAACAAAATAATTAAATTTAAAAAATGAACATGGGTGCTAACAAAATGCTGTCTAGTGAAAAAAGTACAGATGATACCCATGAGTTAATTAAATGGATAGCAAAAATTAAACATAAAATTAAAAAACAAAAACGTAAAATTTTACGTATTGACGCAGTGTTAAAACATACGTTAATAAACGCAAAATATGAGTTACGTTGTAAGCAACGAGATTGCCGGATCTTCAAGATGACCTCTTCAAGCACAGATGATATATTTAATAATAAATCCAACAAATGGAAAAAATACAATGATTCTGAAGAGTTACAAAGTTTGGACAATTTTCTAAAAAAATTAAGTAATTTTAACAGTCAAAAATAAGTACAAACATCAAAGGTACACACAGGCTTTCTTATTGGGAAGCCACTAATCTTTTTCATATATGAGTAATAAAGTTTATATTTAGATAGAGAGTAAGTCTTGTTTGTTGTGTTTAAGGTCTCAAGACTTAAAAGACTTGGGTTTGTAGTAATTGTAAAGACAACTTTTTTACAGGAATTTTTAAATACAAATAATATTTAATAAAAATGTAAAAGAGTAAATGCTATGAATGCAGCATCATGGACAGTTGTTGTTGGAATTTGTTGAGGTAAACATAAGTTTATATTTGTTCATGTGAGTGTGAATATTTTTTTGGATTAAGCATGTTGAGGTGAACATCAGTAAACATTTGTTCAGGTGTGTGTGAATATTTTTTTGGATTATAATAATTATTATTGGTGCATGTTTTGGTCATTATGAATTCACATTTATTCAGATAAGTGTGATTATTTATTTTAGTATGCAAATTTAATTATACCCACAAAATAAAATAATTTAAAAAATTTAATATTTAAAATATTAAATTTTAATATTAACAAAATTTTATTAATTTTAAAAGTAATATTTTTTAAGATTTTAAAGAATTTTTTTATTTAATATATATTTTAAATATTAAATTTGAATATTTGTTCTACATACATGCATAAATATATATATATTTTTAATGTTTCTGTTTGCATTTAATGTTTTTGTATTTTTTTAAAATTTTGTAAACACAAACACAGGGCAAATATATCACTCACAATTTACATATACAAATTAATGAAACATCTTAAGGTATTGTGCCGTATGTATACACTACATCATACAATCTCAGTATAAAAAAATTTAAATACACACTTAACACTTTTTCAGGTTTGTGTGAATATTTTTTTGAATAAAATATTTATTATTCGTGCATATTGAGGTAAACATCAATTCACATTTGTTCAGGTGAGTATAATTATTGGTTTTTGTATTTAAGTTTAATTATATATACACAACAAAATTATTTATGAATATAAATAAATTTTAATTTTGTAGTATTGAAATATGTTTTAAATTTTTGGTTTAGAACATAAACAGTTTATCAGAAAAGTTCAAAAAACTATTAACATAGGCCTTCATTCATATCATAAAGATGAAAATTACACGAAATGTTATTTGTGATATATGTTAACAGGTAAAAATATTTAAAACACAAATACATATGCACATACATAAGGCATATACATCATTCATTATTTTTATCTAAAATATCACTCATTTTTTATATCACATGCGATCACAGTAAAAAAAGTTTTTTATTATTCCCAAAAATAGGCAAAATATGCCAAAAATTTACTTTTTCACTGCAATTTATGTTAGAAGGTAGAAGTTTAGTTGTTTTCTACATGGTAGTTTACTTACATTTTTATTTATTTTTCTTGAAATAAAGACCCTAAAATAAATCATTATATTAATTGTTGTTGTATGTTTAATCGTTCTCCATGAATACGGCGACCTAATTGAATATCCTTTGAGAGAATAGTTAAAGGTTTTGTATGAATGACGCTTAAATTTGTATCTTAAAACAAACTTACCAAATATGGCTTTACAACCCAATGATTTTTGCAAACACTAGTCTTGGTCTAAGCCATTTTAATATAATAATGTTTTATTAAACAGTATCTTATTTATAACCAAAACAATTTGATTCTATAAAGTCAAACGGTTTAACGGGTAAGAAAAACAGTTACATTTATATTTAAATCAAATTTGGGATTTTATTACATTAAATGTGATTGGCACTTTATAAATTCATGGCTTAATAAAATTTTTGGGCGTGGCTTATTTTCTTGTTGTATGCACTATATAAAGCACAGCCGTGTTCAGCATCAATCAGTTCAAATCTGTTAACAGTGAAGATAACACAATCAGAAAGTACTTTAGATACAACAAAATAATTAAATTTAAAAATTGAACATGGGTGCTACCAAAATGCTGTCTAGTGAAAAAAGTACAGATGATACCCATGAACTAATATAATGGATAGCAAAAATTAAACATAAAATTAAAAAACAAAAACGTAAAATTTTACGTATTGACGCAGTGTTAAAACATACGTTAATAAACGCAAAATATGAGTTACGATGTAAGCAACGAGATTGGCGGATCTTAAAAATGACGTCTTCAAGCACAGATGATATATTTATTAATAAATCCTACAATTGGGAAAAATACAAAGATTCTGAAGAGTTACAAAGGTGGACAATTTTCTGAAAAAATTAAGTAATTTAAACAGTCAAAAATAAGTACAAACATCAAAGGTATACACAGGCTTACTTATCGGGAAGCCACTAATCTTTTTCATATATGAGTAATAAAGTTTATATTTGGATAGATAGAGAGTAAGTCTTGTTTCTTGTGTTTAATGTCAAGACATAAAAGACATAAAAGAGTTGGGTTTGTAGTAATTGTATTGACAATTTTTTTACAGGAATTTTTAAATACAAATAATATTTAATAAAAATGTAAAAGAGTAAATGCTATGAATGGACAGTTGTTTTGGAACTTGTTGAGGTAAACATAAGTTTATATTTGTTCATGTGAGTGTGAATATTTTTTTGGATTAAGCATGTTGAGGTGAACATCAGTTAACATTTGTTCAGGTGTGTGTGAATATTTTTTTGGATTAAAATAATTATTATTGGTGCATGTTTTGGTCATTATGAATTCACATATATTCAGATAAGTGTGATTATTTATTTTAGTATGCAAATTTAATTATACCCACAAAATAAAATATTTAAAAAAATTTAATATTTAAAATATTAAATTTTAATATTAACTAAATTTTATTAATTTTAAAAGCATTATTTTTGTAGATTTTAAATAATTTTTTTATTTAATATATATTTTAAATATTAAATTTGAATATTTGTTCTACATACATGCATAAATATATATATATTTTTAATGTTTCTGTTTGCATTATATGTTTTTGTATTTTTTAAAATTTTGTAAACACAAACACAGGGCAAATATATCACTCACAATTTACATATACAAATTAATGAAACATCTTAAGGTATTGTGCCGTATGTATACACTACATCATACAATCTCAGTATAAAAAAATTTAAATACACACTTAACATTTTTTCAGGTGTGTGTGAATATTTTTAGGAATAAAATATTTATTATTCGTGCATATTGAGGTAAACATCAATTCACATTTGTTCAGGTGAGTATAATTATTGGTTTTTGTATTTAAGTTTAATTATATATACTGAGGCGTGGTTATTTTCTTAATTTGAGGGCATATCCCCAAAGTGTGTAATTTTGGCCCATAAAAATAGTTAAACCTCGATGGAAGCGATTGGTGATATACTCGCTCAGTTTTGGTGTCTATACCGTAGTCCACCTATAAGACGCTTAATGTACTACTGCCAGTCCATATATAATGTTATATCAATGATATCCATTAATTTATAGACAAACAATTTAATGTCAAAAAAAATAATCTGTCGAAGTGAAATGAAATAAAAATCAGTGAATATATTCTTGTTGTGATGATTTTTCTGTGGTGAATTTGTTAATTGTGATGGACAGGAATGAAAATTATGGATAATCGTGGAAGATGAAGTTGATGAAATAATTACAGAAGTATGTGTCGGATTTATTATGTGTATTTTATTTTATTGTTCATTGAAACTATAGTAAGTACCTAACCAAAGATTTTCACCAGATATAGTTAGCAAATATTTATTTAGAAGGTAATACATGGTCCAAAAATAAAACATTATTGCGACCTTTAACATCACGTTACATTGATTCATGATTGCCACAACTTACTATACAACATAAAATAATTGGTTGTCGTATTTAAATAAATTACAAGTGTACCCCCTTTTCAAATCATTTTACTCATGTTCTAGATTGTCAATAACTGGATAAATCCAATATACAATATAAAAAATGATTTGCAAAGAGGAAAAAAGAAACAAAACAGAGAAGGTCCTTGGTATGCTCCAAATTCCAACCGAACATTCTTTTAGTGATATACCACGAACAATTATACTGTTCCCGGGACAAAATTGGACGCGTACCCCAAGAATGGTTGGTTGTCGAACATAGCAAGACCTCATAGTGAAACGAAACTAATAATAAAATAAAAAGGGTATTCTTATGACTATATACATGAAAGGTTTGTGTATCTTGCTAGCCAACGAACCGATGGTTTGATTAATTTCAACACACTAGTCATTTAAATATCACTTACATGTTCTTTTTCGCTGAATTTCACCCGATAATGGACTAATAATCTACGTGGCACAGAACACCGGCGATGAGAAGAAAATTTAGCTGCGATCCATCTTAATGCGTTGCAAAAGGAAAAAAGCCCCTGTTAGTTGATGTCAACCATTAAGGTAAACTATTGGCGCCGATGCAGGAAGAGGGAGAAAGTAAAGGGGTGTGTCTGCGCACTTCATTTCACCAACATATGAGCAGGTAAATATTAAAATGTTCAGGAACGTATTATGTTTTTTTGAAAAATAATTTTAATAAATTAACTTCACATGAACACTTTTTTTTATTTATCTTCTATTTTATTTGTTTTTTGTTTTTTGTATTTATATCCTTAAATGAAGTGAAGATGTAATTTTCGCTTCAGTCTCCCCCGCTTGTTCTACACGATGGTCAATCGTGACCGCGTTCGTAGAATGGTCGAAGATCTTCAATATGCGCTCGATATTTATCCTCTGGGCTATCAACATCTTCCAGTTCACACGACACCGGACTAGTTAATCGCACAATTTTTCGCGGGCTCGACCAACGAGGGTGAAATTTTTGCACATCCTCCAGATCATTTCGGTGCTGGTATAAGCGTTGGAGAACTTTCTGTCCCACCCGAAATGGATGACCATTGGGTCGAAAGCGATTATGGTACTCACGAATTTTGTCTTGGTTCCGCTTTAATGACTCTCTAATTTCATCCCGAGTAGGTTTTTGCTTCGGCCGAGCAGAATCGGTCCCATATCAAGTCCAAGGAACTGGGTACTTCTCTATTGAGAAAGGCTTACGCCGGAGAAGTCCCTGTGGCGCTACTAACGGACGAACTATGAGACAGTGTAACAAAAGGTGTAAATTGGTCCCACTGTTTATGGGTCACAAAGTATTCACTCAGAATGATACGCAAACCAGATTTGATGTTTCGATTAGCTCGCTCTACGAGGTTCCCACCGGGTCGGTTGGGTGTTGTATTAATGTGTCGGATGCCCCATTGCATACACATATATTTAAAAGCTGCGCTGGAGAAACTCGAAGCATTATCGGATACGAGATAATTTGGTGGGCCGTACCTAGTCCAAACCGTGATTAACTTAGCTATTGTGGCGGCGGTTGTCACTCTTTTTACTGGGATTATTTCTAGCCACTTACTAAATCCGTCCAAGACTACAAGGGCATATCGGTGTCCAGATGCCGTTAACGTTAATGGTCCGATATGATCAACGTATACTCTATTC
Organism: Nineta flava; assembly: GCA_963920215.1. NCBI lineage: Eukaryota > Metazoa > Arthropoda > Insecta > Neuroptera > Chrysopidae > Nineta > Nineta flava. The sequence continues at coordinate 7,652,878 of OY986044.1, read as the reverse complement.
AACGGATGTTGAGGTATAATAGTAGCAAGTGGAGCTCCGACCTTTTGACAGTGGGGTTTAAAGGTTTGACAAGCCTCACAGGATCTCACATAACGTCGAACATCTTGGTACAAGCCTTTCCACCAAAACCGACGCGTGACCAACTGGTATGTTTTTGTAATACCTAGGTGTGTGTGAACTTTCGAATTGTGGAAATAAAACAATATCATGTCTCTCACGGTTTTCGGTACAACCACCCTTCGCAACCTGCGTTTCCCGACCAACCTCACCAACAACCCATCGCGTAGTACAAACTGTTTCACATCTGCTGCTCCGTTATTAACACGGTCAGCAATGCTTCTGCACTTCGGATCTGATTGTTGATGTTGTCGGATAGACGTAAATGACTGGGGTACCTCATCCAGGAGATTAAGAGGTTTTACTTCCGGTGGATCTTCGGAATAATTTGGATCGGTTTCAAAAATTCGACTAAGTGCGTCCGCGATCGTGTTGGTATTTCCCCGAATATGCTCAACCTCGAAATCGAAACAGGATAGTTTGAGTACCCATCGTCCAACGCGACCTAGTTGTTTAGGGTGATGCATAACCCAGCTTAAGGCCATCGAATCCGTCTGGAGGAGGAAATGGTTGCCCAGCAGATATTCTTTGAATTTCTCAAGGGCAAACAGCACTCCCAAGGCTTCGATCTCGTACGCTGAATAACGTTGATCGGCGTCGCTTAGTTTACGGCTTGCATATTGTATGGGATGGGTTCCGTCGGAATGTCTTTGGAGAAGAACCGCTCCCAGGGCTGTTTGCGAACCATCCGTTTGTACAATAAAAGGACGAGTAAAATCCGGATAGGCGAGTACCGGAGCTGTCATTAAGGCATTTTTTTATCCGCGTGAAGGCAACTTGTTGGTCAGAGCCCCAATGATACCGGATGCCCTTCTTCTTAAGGTGATTTAAGGGGGCGACGATTTCGGCGAATCGGGGTACAAAACGGGACAGAAAGGAAGCCATACCAATAAAGCTTCGAAGTTGCTTCAGACATTTTGGGGGTGGGATATCGGAAATGGCTGCCACCTTGCCTGAGTCTGCTCGGATACCCGTTGCAGAAATAATGTGACCCAGAAATGTTATCTGTGATTTGCATAGTTGGGCTTTTTCGGGGTTCGCAGTGAGTCCGGCCTTCCGAAGTCGATTGAATACCACTTCCAAGTGTTCTAAATGTTCCTCGAAGTTTGCACTGTGTATCAATAGATCGTCAAAGTATGCGATAACAAATTTGTACCTCAAATCGGAAAAGATGTAAAAGATGATACGGTTTAAAGCCTGGGGGCTAACGCTGAGGCCAAAGGGAACTTGGGTGAATTGATAGAGCCCGGTGGGGGTAACGAAGGCTGTATACTCTTTAGAGTCCTTCGATAAAGGTATTTGATAGAAGGCGCTGACAAGATCTATTGATGAGAATATCGAGGATCCATGTAGACTCTGGAATATACTCTCCACGTTCGGCGAGGGGAAAGCGTCGAAAACCACTTTCGCGTTTAGGTGACGATAATCGATGCACAGTTGGCTAGTGCCGTCTTTCTTAGGGACGAAAAAGGCTGGTGACCCAAATGCGCTACGGGATCTTTCGATGACACCTTGCGACAACAGTTTTTCAATGTGTTCATCCATCTGTTTGGCTCTGACAGGGTTTAGAGGGTATGGACTTCGTCGGACGGGTACTTTGTCCTTTAAATGTATGCGGTATTCGAACCCTAGTACCCGATCCAGTATGTCCTTATTGAGCACATCTGAGTATTTCTTAAGAAGTTGAAGGACACGCTCATGTTGAACGCTGTCGAGATGATCGAGGAGATTGGGTTTTAGCTCTGATAGTTTGTTTACCATGAGGGAGTCTGATTCCGACGAGAAAGGTATAAAGATCTGAGGGGCGAAACTAAACACCAGGGATGCCTTCGTAAAGCTAAATCTAGCGTTTAGATGGCGAAGTAAATCTACGCCAAAAATGAAATCGCAGTTTGATCCCGGTAATACGACAAATGAGAAGTCCCAAGAAAACGATTCTATTTTAAAGTGACACGTAAGATTCTTCTGGGTGTTAATAAGTCGACCGTCCGCTGTGGTTAACTTTATTCTACATGAACCCTCGGATGCTAGTCGGAGTGATAGGAGAGTTTTAGCCACCTGGTGTGAGCACGCAGATATAGAGGCTCCGGTGTCTAATACTGCACTGAATATTAAATGGCCAACCTGTATGTCGATTTTTGGATTCGAGAGGACCTTGCTGTCGCGGAATGTGACTTATATTTGTGTTGCAGATTAGGCCGGGTTCGTTGGCGTCTATGCGTTTTTTGGGGTGTTTTTGGAAGATGAAGCCCGCGGTTCCATCTCACGATAGATTCGATCGCGACGAAGGGAATGGGCGTGATCCCGAACGACAGTGTCGAGTTCGCCAAAAGATGTGGGCAACCGAGAGGATCTTACGAATTCGTAGGTTGATTGATTCAGCCGTGACCATATGTTTAAAATGATCTCGTCGTCGGTTGCTCGTATGTCCATTGCCCTGGCCTTGCTTCTTATGTCCGTGACGAAATCTTCAAAGGATTCCTGAGGCCTTTGCCACCTTTAAGTCAAGGATGAAACCAACAGATTAAGATCGACTGGTGAAAAAAAACGATCCAGAATAGCCCGTTTCATTTCATTCCAACTACGGCATGATAAAACCCTTGACGAAAACCATAACCCAAATGATCCAGTACACAACGGTAGAATGCGTCTCATTAAGGCGTTCTCTTCTACAAGTTTCAAATCGATCACTCGTTGAAACTCTTCGATGAATTTAACGATGTCTTCCAAGTCTAAACCATCGCAAGTTGGGATGTTCCTAATCAAATCACCAACATCGAGTTGACACTTAATTTCAAGTCCTACACTGTTGAAGCCAGGGTTAGTAATATGGTCCTTACTGGGGAGTTCCCCTATCGGTTGCTTAGAGTCATGATCGCGACGGGTACACAACGTATCTTGAAGTTTTTTAAACGCGTCCTTTAACTCCAAAATATTTTTATAATTCTCCGCACTGATCCTGGCCTGCACCGCAATGTGTTCCAAAATTCGGGATGGGATTTGAGGATCTAAGGAACCCAGACCGGCGCTTACCCCTGTTGACAAACCGGTGGCGGGCTAGAGGTTGACTGCTGCCGCTGTTGATGTAGACGTCGCCGGTAGAAGATGTTGTCCAGTTGGCGAATGGAACTGTTCCGTTGGAGGTGAAACCTCTCCACGGTTTGCGTCAGTCGTCTCTCGGGTGGTCTCTTGGCGCGTACGCACCATAATGACTATTTTTTTTTTGCTCGGCGTTCACACACGATACACAAACAATTGAAAAAAAAAGAAATTATACAATAAATCAAATACAAATTAATGTTAAATATAAGATACAAATTACAAAAATTACCTAAACTTAAAATTAGATTCAGCTTCCCTGCTGCAACGGTGAATCGGGATTATGATTGGATTGAATTCCCCGAATTAATCAATAAATATTTCCAAATTTCAAAATTCAATTATCAGATTTCATCTCCGGTGTCCGTAGCCACGCAAGTTTCAGAATCCATTATTAATCAACCGAGAAAAAGCAAATAAAATAATAGAACATGTAAGGTGTAATAATTACAGCCCTCATGAATAAATATATGTTTGTAAATAAATTTATGTTATGAACAATAATAGGCAATAAAAACCAGAGATTCAATGAACAACAGTTTCTAGAACTTCCTCCAGTACAATAAAAACCAGAGATTCAATGAACAACAGTTACTAGAACTTCCTCCTGTACATCCACTCTTGAACCTCCCGCCATCACTCCAAAAACCACCACAATAACATTGAAACACAGTGGACCAACGGCTTAAGATATTGTTGTTACATCAGTTGGTAAAATGTAACCACGCTCTGCTACCATTTCGTGGTTTTTTTCTTAATTTGAGGGCATATCCCCAAAATGTGTAATTTGGGCCCATAAAAATAGTTAAACCTCGATGGAAGCGATTGGAGATTTACTCGCTCAGTTTTGGTATCTATACCGTAGTCCACCTATAAGACGCTTAATGTACTGCTACCAGTCCATATATAATGTTATATCAATGATATCCATTAACTTATAGACAAACAATTTAATGTCAAAAAAAATAATCTGTCGAAGTGAAATGAAATAAAAATCATTGAATATATTCTTGTTGTGATGATTTTTATGTGGTAAATTTGTTAATTGTGATGGACAGGAAAGAAAATTATGGATAATCGTGGAAGATGAAGTTAATGAAATAATTACAGAAGTATGTGTCGGATTTATTATGTGTATTTTATTTTATTGTTCATTGAAACTATAGTAAAAACCTAACCAAAGATTTTCACCAGATATAGTTAGCAAATATTTATTAAGAAGGTAATACATGGTCCAAAAATAAAAGATTATTGCGACCTTTAACATCACGTTACATTTATTCATGATTGCCACAACTTACTATACAACATAAAATAATTGGTTGTCATTTTTAAATAAATTACAAGTGTACCCCCTTTTCAAATCATTTTACTCATGTTCTAGATTGTCAATAACTGGATAAATCCAATATTCAATATAAAAAATGATTTTCAAAGAGGAAAAAAGAAACAAAACAGAGAAGGTCCTTGGTATGCTCCAAATTCCAACCGAACATTCTTTTAGTGATACATCACGAACAATTATACTGTTCCCGGGACAAAATTGGACGCGTACCACAAGAATGGTTGGTTGTCAAACATAGCAAGTCCTTATAGTGAAACGAAACTAATAATAAAATAAAAAGGGTATTCTTATGACTAAATACATGAAAGGTTTGTGTATCTTGCTAGCCAACGAACCGATGGTTTGATTAATTTCAACACACTAGTCATTTAAATATCACTTACATGTTCTTTTTCGCTGAATTTCACCCGATAATGGACTAATAATCCACGTGGCACAGAACACCGGCGATGAGAAGAAAATTTAACTGCGATTCATCTTAATGCGTTGCAACAGGAAAAAAGCCCCTGTTAGTTGTTGTCGACCATTAAGGTAAACTATTGGCGCCGATGCAGGAAGAGGGAGAAAGTAACGGGGTGTGTCTGCGCACTTAATTTCACCAACATATGAGCAGGTAAATATTAAAATGTTCAGGAACGTATTATGTTTTTTGAAAAATAATTTTAATAAATTAACTTAACATGAACACTTTTCTTTATTTTTCTTCTATTTTATTTGTTATTTGTCTTTTTTATTTATATCCTAAAATGAAGTGAAGATGTAATTTTCCCTTCAATACACAATAAAATAATTTATGAATATCAATAAATTTGAATTTTGTAGTATTGAAATATATTTAAAATTTTTGGTTTAGAACATAAACAGTTTATCAGAAAAGTTCAAAAAATTAATAACATAGGCCTCCATTCATATCATAAAGATGAACGTTACACGAAATGATATTTGTGATATATGTTAACAGGTAAAAATATTTAAAACACAAATACATATACACACACATAAGGCATATACATCACTCATTATTTTTATCAAAAATATCACTCATTTTTTATATCTCATGCGATCACCAAAAATTAACTTTTTTACTGATATTTATGTTAGAAGGTAGAAGTTTGGTTGTTTTCTACATGGTAGTTTACTTACATTTTTACTTATTTTTCTTGAAATATAGATCCTAAAATAAATCATTATATTAATTGTTGTTGTATGTTTAATCGTTCTCCATGAATACGGCGACCTAATCGAATATCCTTTGAGAGAATAGTTACAGGTTTTGTATGAATGACACTTAAATTCGTATCTTAAAACAAACTTACCACATACGGCTTTACAACCCAATGATTTTTGCAAACACTAGGCATGGTCTTAGCCATTTTAATATAATAATGTTTTATTAAACAGTATCTTGTTTATAACCAAAACAATTTGATTCTATAAAGTCAAACGGTTTAACGGGTAAGAAAAACAGTTACATTTATATTTAAATCAAATTTGGGATTTTATTACATTCAATGTGATTGGCACTTTAAAAATTCATGGCTTAATAAAATTTTTGGGCGTAGCTTATTTTATTGTTGTATGCACTATATAAAGTACAGCCGTGTACAGCATCAATCAGTTCAAATCTGTTAACAGTGAAGATAACACAATCAGAAAGTACTATAGATATAACAAAATAATTAAAATTAAAAAATGAACATGGGTGCTACCAAAATGCTGTCTAGTGAAAAAAGTACAGAGGATACCCATGAATTAATTAAATGAATAGCAAAAATTAAACATAAAATTTTAAAACAAAAACGTAAAATTTTACGTATTGACGCAGTGTTAAAACATACGTTAATAAACGCAAAATATGAGTTACGTTGTAAGCAACGAGTTTGCTGGATCTTAAAGATGACGTCTTCAAGCACAGATGATATATTTATTAATAAATCCAACAATTGGGACAAATACTAAGATTCTGAAGAGTTACAAAGTTTGGACAATTTTCTGAAAAAATTAAGTAATTTTAACAGTCAAAAATAAGTACAAACATCAAAGGTATACACAGGCTTTCTTATTGGGAAGCCACTAATCTTTTTCATATATGAATAATAAAGTTTATATTTAGATAGATAGAGAGTAAGTCTTGCTTGTTGTGTTAAAGGTCTCAAGACTTAAAAGACTTGGGTTTGTAGTAATTGTATTGACAATTTTTTTACAGGAATTTTTAAATACAAATAATATTTAATAAAAATGTAAAAGAGTAAATGCTATAATGCAGCATCATGGACAGTTGTTGTTGGAACTTGTTGAGGTAAACATAAGTTTATATTTGTTCATGTGAGTGTGAATATTTTTTTGGATTAAGCATGTTGAGGTGAACATCAGTTAACATTTGTTCAGGTGTGTGTGAATATTTTTTTGGATTAAAATAATTAATATTGGTGCATGTTTTGGTCAACATGAATTTACATTTATTCAGGTAAGTTTGATTGTTTATTTTTGTATGCAAATTTAAATATACCCACAAAATAAAATAATTTCAAAAATTTAATATTTAAAATAATAAATTTTAATATTAACTATTAACTATTAATTTTAAATGTAATATTTTTTAAGATTTTAAAGAATTTTTTTATTTAATATATATTTTAAATATTAAATTGGTTCTACATACATGCATAAATATATATATATATATTATTTTAAAAGTTTCTGTTTGTATTTTATGTTTTTGTATTTTTTTTAAATTTTGTTAACACAAACAAAGGGCAAATATATCACTCACTATTTACATATACAAATTAATGAAACATCTTAAGGTATTGTGCCGTTAGTATACAATACATCATACAATCACAGTATAAAAAATTTAAATACACACTTAATATTTTTTCAGGTGTGTGTGAATATTTTTTGGAATAAAATAATTATTATTCGTCCATATTGAGGTATACATCAATTCACATTTGTTCAGGTGAGTATAATTATTGGTTTTTGTATTTATGTTTAATTATATATACACAAAAAAATAATTTATGAATATAAATAAATTTAAATTTTGTAGTATTAAAATATATTTTAAATTTTAAATTAAGAACATAACAGTTTATCAGAAAAGTTCAAAAAACTATTAACATAGGCCTTCATTCATATCATAAAGATGAACATTACACGAAATGATATTTGTGATATATGTTAACAGGTAAAAATATTTATAACACAAATACATATACACATACATAAGGCATATACATCACTCATTATTTTTATCAAAAATATCACTCATTTTTTGTATCTCATGCGATCACAGTACAAAAAGTTTTTTATTATTCCCAAAAATAGGCAAAATATGCCAAAAATTAACTTTTTTACTGCTATTTATGTTAGAAGATAGAAGTTTGGTTGTTTTCTACATGGTAGTTTACTTACATTTTTACTTATTTTTCTTGAAATATAGATCCTAAAATAAATCATTATATTAATTGTTGTTGTATGTTTAATCGTTCTCCATGAATACGGCGACCTAATCGAATATTCTTTCATTTTTGCATAGATATATATAGATAGTTTGATAGATGATAGATATATACCATATAGATAGATATATGGTCCGTTATTGTATCTATTACAAACATAAACTTAACAAATATCGTTAAAAAAAAACACTATCAGCTAAATGGCTTCAATAGAAGTTAAAGTTAAAAAAACAAAGAAAAATAAACGACTCACTCAAGATGCAGCGACATCTAGTGAAATCAAAAAAATTAAACAAGCTACTGAACAACCTATAACAAATGAAAATATGGACACCAACGATGACAACACAAGTGAAGGTTCGACATATGAGGAAGAACAAGAACCAATAAAATACAGATCAGTTCCTATCGTCATAGATATAATGAACATGCAACATAACGCTATTGTCGACTTAATTAATAACATCACAGAAACGGCATCAACGACCAAATACAAATTTACACAAGCAAAGATGCCTTTATACACACAATGCAAAGAAGATCACATCAAAATCAAAAATCTACTCATAAATAAAAAAAGTGATTTCCATACATTTCCCTTAGGAGATGAAAAAGAATATAAGTTTGTTCTCAAAGGACTACCCTCGATTCGCGCTGAAAAAATCAAAACGCAACTTGAAAATAAGGGTTTTAAACCAACAAAAGTAACTGAAATGAAACAAAGCAAAGAATCAACCAATAAGTTTCCATACTACTACATATCTATGCCAGCTGACACCGACTTAAAAAGTGTATATGCCATCAAACATATCTACAATGTAATCGTACGTATTGAACGTTACAGAAACCCAAAAATAGTGACGCAGTGCTACAACTGCCAACAATTTGGACACGCCTCAAGCAATTGCCATTACAAATCACGCTGTGTCAAATGCACAGGCCCACACAAAACGAAAGATTGTAATAAAAAAGAAAACGAACCGCCGCAGTGCACCAACTGCCAACAAAACCACCCAGCGAACTACACTTGCTGCAAGACTTATCAAAACTACCTAGCAGCTCTAGAAAAAAGAAGACAATTAAAAACAAACCAGCCACAACAAAAGCAGAATGTACCAGCACCGCCATCCAACGATGCAGAGAATTATTCGGTATTGAAAACAGCACCAACCACTGTACAACCAACTCAAAATCAGGACAACATACAATCGTACAGCGGAGCGGTGAAGCAAACATCCATGGGTAAGAAATCAGAAACAGAATCATCCTCCCTTAACGAATTTATGACTGAACTTAAAGAACTGAACTCAATATGTAATATTAAATATTTAATTAAACTAATAAGATCTCTTAAAGATAAACTTAAAAAAACTGAAAACGACAAAAGTACACAGTGCACAGCAATATTAGAATTCATGTTAGCTTATGAAGAAGGGAACAATGATGGGTAATCATAATAGTAATATCAAATTAGGACACTGGAATGCTAACGGAATCTCTCAGAAATGCTCAGAGTTATACGAATTTATAGTACAAAATAAAATTGATATCATGCTTGTTAACGAAACTAAACTTAATAATAAAAACAAACTGATTCGATTGCCAGGGTATACATTTGTAAGACATGACAGACCAGACAGCATTAAAGGAGGAGGACTCCTAATAATAATTAAAAACACAACAAAATTTTGTGAACTACCGATTAAAAAGTATAATACTATAGAAGCATTAGGTATCAAACTAGCAAATAATACAGAAATTTTCACAGTATATGCACGCCCCCAAATAGCTCTTAAAACAAACAAAATTGACCCAAATGAAATACAACAACTTATGAGTAACCCTGAAGTAATCATTATGGGCGATCTAAACGCGAAACACCCAGATTGGCACTGCAACATCTCAAATGCCAACGGAAATATAATCAATAAACTAGCAAACAAATATCAATACGAAATTGTAGCGCCAAGCAGCTACACCCTATACCCAACGAATGGTGGCAAACCCAGTGTAGTGGACCTGGCCATCCTAAAAAACATTAAAAATAATTATATAATTGAAACAATTAACGACCTAGAGTCAGACCACCTACCAGTAATTCTAACGACCAAACAAACTGGCTTACCTAAATGCAGCGCTAAAAATTACTTAAACTATAAAAAAGCTAATTGGCAGCAATTCAGAAAAAATATCAATGAATCACTTGTAATTAATGCAAATCTTAATTCTAAAAATGCATCGACAGATGCATTCAAAACCTTACATGTACAATAAATAAAGCCATTGTTACTTCCATTCCAAAAACTAAAATTGCAAACAATTACACCGCATTGCCAAACCACATAAAACAGCTAATTAAAAACAGAAATAGGCTTAGAAGACAATACCAAAGAACAGGACTGACAGACTTAAAAATACAAATGATACAACTGGCATGCAAAATCAGGCAATCCATATCAGAATATAAAAACGAACTGTGGGACATTAAGTTGGAAAACTTGAAAATCTCCGACAACACAATATGGCAAACTGCCAAGTTATTCACTAAAACAACAAACTTAAACATACCGACGATACACAGGCCCAATAAACTGGCTTTTACAGATGAAGACAAAGCTAATGTATTAGCTGAGCATTTTGAGAGAGTCCACCACCTCACTGAACAAGAAGGAAATCGAGAGACAGAGTTGTCGGCCACTAAAGCATATAATGACATATTGGAATCACAGATAGACACAGACAGTATTACATTAACGTCACCTAGGGAAATCAAAAACATTATTAAAAAAACAAAAGCAAAAAAAGCACCAGGACATGATAAAATACAAAACATCATCCACAAAAATCTACCTAACAAAGCTATAGTCCAGCTAACCTACATTTATAGTAACTGCCTAAAACTATCGTATTTTCCCACAGACTGGAAATTAGCCACCGTCTTGGCTTTCCGAAAACCAGGAAAAGACAAACTACACCCACAAAATTACTGGCCCATAAGCCTACTCTGCACACTTAGCAAAGTTCTAGAAACAATAATATTAAAAAGAATCAAAAACATCGAACACCAAAACAATAAGCTAATACCAGAGCAATTTGGCTTTAGGGAAACACACGCGACAGACCTACAACTAGTTAGAATAGTAAACTTCATAACCACACAGTTTAACTGGACAAAATCAACAGCCTTGGTATTACTAGATATCGAAAAGGCGCTCAATACAGTCTGGCACCAAGGACTTATCCTTAAATTACATGAAATTGGCCTATCACCCTACATAATTAAAATAATACTGAATTACTTAGTAGATAGACACATACAGGTACAAATTAACAACACGCTCTCACAGAAGCAAAAGACGGTGGCTGGAGTACCACAGGGGTCCATACTAGGCCCAGTGTTATTCCTATTTTATATCAACGACATCCCTAAAGATAAAGATACTAATTTAGCATTATTTGCCGATGACACTGCACTCTACAACGCATCAGCTAACAAAAGGCTGGCTCTCGATCGCCTTCAAAAAACCCTTGATAGACTCACAAACTATTATAAGAAATGGAAAATAAAAATCAACGAAGCTAAAACAGAACTAGTCATATTCAGTAAAAAGTCTAAAATTAAGAGAAATGAAGATAATCTTACAATAAAAATTAACAATACCATCATTGAACCCAAATCACATGCTAAATATCTAGGAGTCATATTAGACAACAAACTCTCATACACAACACACATCAACAAGAGTTGTATCAAAGCTAGGCAAACAAAACATATGCTATATCCGCTAATCAATGCAAAAAGTAAACTAAGTATAAAAAACAAAATCATTTTGTACGAAAGTATGATTAAGCCTATATTATTGTACGCAGCTCCAGTATGGAGTGGAACTTGTATATCAAATATTAAAAAAATACAAATACAGAAAATATAATACTCCGTATGATAAGTAATGCAACCACTATCGAAATCAACCTAGCTATCAAAGAAAGATTGAACATCAACGACATCTACACTGACATCCTTTACAGAACTAGTACCTTCTATAACAATAGAGTTAAGTCTCTAAATATTCTAAAAGATGTTGGCAAGTACAATAATAATAATGCACCCTTCAAAATAAAATACAAATTACCCCACCATATATTAATCAATTAAGATATAATTACAAGATCTCATGAACTCCAAATAATTTGTAAATGTCTGTAAATATTTATTAGATTAAGTTATTATTAAGTTTCAAGGTTTAAGGCTCAATAAGTGTATGTGGTTTTTTAAAAATTTTTCCACAGGATATAAATATGATAACCAATTAAATATAAACAATTGTAAGCATAACGAAAAATATTTGGTAATTTTAAGGAACAAATGTAAAAATTAAAAACTATGTATTAATTGATTGAAAATAAAAACATTTCCAAAGCAAAGCAAAAAGCGTCAATCAGTTCAAATCTGTTTACAGTGAAGATAACACAATCAGAAAGTACTATAGATACAACAAAATAAATAAATTTAAAAAATGAACATGGTTTTTGTATGCAAATTTAATTATACCCACAAAATAAAATAATTTCAAAAATTTAATATTTAAAATATTAAATTTTAATATTAATTAAATTTTATTAATTTTAAATGTTATATTTTTTAAGATTTTAAAGAATTTTTTTTTAAATATCTATTTTAAATATTAAATTTGAATATTTGTTCTACATACATGCATAAATATATATATATATTATTTTTAATGTTTCTGTTTGTATTTTATGTTTTTGCATTTTTTTAAAATTTTGTTAACACAAACACAGGACAAATATATCACTCACTATTTACATATACAAATTAATAAAACATCTTAAGGTATTGTGCCGTATGTATACACTACATCATACAATCACAGTATAAAAAAATTTAAATACACACTTTACATTTTTTCAGGTGTGTGTGAATATTTTTTGGAATAAAGTAATTATTATTCGTGCATATTGACGTGAACATCAATTCACATTTGTTCAGGTGAGTATAATTATTGGTTTTTTATACCCAGTATATTTGTAAATATACAAGGTATATTAAGTTTAGTCCCGACTTTGTAACGCTTGAAAATATTAATCCTTGACAAAAATGCTTCACAAATGTATTTATAAAATTTCCTAATTCGGCCATTTTGGCATGTCCGTCTGTCCGTCTGTGAACTCGATAACTCAAGAACGAAAAGAGATAACGAGCTGAAATTTTTTTTGTGTGTTCTAGAGCAAACAAGTAAGGCTAAGTTCGTTAATGGGCAAAATCGGAACATGTTTCCTCCCACTAGGAGGTCTGGAAATATCCGCCTTTGAAACCGTAAGAGATAGAAAAAAAATTTGTTAACAAAAAATCTTCTTCTTTATAAAATAATCAACTTTTGCTTCAATAATTTTTCCATAAACTCAATAGTTTTCTCATAATTTGTGCACAAAGAGCAAATAAGAGGGGGGAATTACACATCTTTGAAACCGTAACAGATAGAAAAAAAATTTGTAAACAAAAAATCATATTCTCATACAATTGATAGGCGAATGAAGGCATGGTCTCCATGGACCCGTAGGTATACATAACAACCGTACATACTATTTTTGTACCCAGTATATTTGTAAATATACAAGGTATATTAAGTTTAGTCGCGACTTTGTAATGCTTGAAAATATTAATCCTTGACAAAAATGCTTTACAATGATATTCATAAAATGGCCTAATTCGGCCATTTTCACATGCCAGTCCGTCAATCAGTCTGTCTTTGAAGTCGATAACTCAAAAACGAAAAGAGATAACGAGCTGAAAATTTTTGTATGTGTTCTAGATCAAAAAATTAAGGTCAAATTCGTTAATGGGCAAAATCGGAAAGTGTTTCCCCACGCCAGGGGGGAAAAAATATATCTTTGAAATCGTAAGAGAGTAGAAAATAATTTTGTTTACAAAAAATTTTCTTCTTTTTAAAATAAACAACTTTTGTTTGCAAAATTTTATTATAAACTCAATAGTTTTCTCAAAATTTGTCCTCACATGTACAAATATAACATACATCAAATAGTATTGTTTTTATGTTTATTTCAGTATTGTAAACCAGGTGTATATATGAGTTCAAGGTGTAAGTAATTTTCCTTTTCAAAGAAATAGTTGGTCTCGTACAGATCTCAAAATTTTGCAAAAAGTTTATTCAAAGGTCCATCGATCCTACCAAAAATTATGTATAATGTATATATATATATATGTATATATATATATATAAATATATATATATAAATATATATATATATATATATATATATATATATATATATATATATAAATATATATATATATATATATATATATATATATTTAAATATATATATATATATATATATATATATATTTATATATATTTATACATATATACATATATATGTATATATAAATGTATAAATATATTTATATATATATATATATATATATATATATATATATATATATATTTGTATTCTTACGCAGCATCGGCTATTTCTTGGCGTTGACCTTACACTTCCTATTGACTAACACTTCTCATTGACGCTTCGCTTTGAATACGGTACGCTATAGCTTACGTTTCGCGTTGGTAAACGCAAAGCCTTGACCTAACACTTCTTACTGATTAACGGTTCTCATTGACCAACGCTTCGCGTTCGCTGACTTACGGCTTGCTTTAGCTTACGGTTCGCGTTGGTTAACGCTGTGAATTTTCTAACGGTTCGCATGAAATCACGCTAAGCTTTGAATAACTAACGCTTCGCATTAAATAACGCTTCGAGTTGGCTGACTTACGGTTCGCCTTAGCTTGCGTTTCGCGTTAGTAAACGTATTGCGTTTACCAAAGCTTCGCGTTGACCTTACACTTCCTATTGACTAACGCTTCTCATTGACCAGCTTCGCGTTGCCTGACGCTTCGCTGACTTACGTTTCATTATAGCTAACATTTCGCGTTGGTTAAGGATTCACGTGAAATCACGCTTCGCGAATCAACAAAGCGAATCCCGGACAATTCAATTTGAATAACTAACGCTTCTCATTGACCAACGCTTCGCATTTCTGACTTACGGTTCGCTTTAGCTTACGTTTCGCGTTGGTTAACACTTTGTGTTGGTCAATTATACGCTTGGCATAACGCTTCGCTCTGCAAAACTACCGCTTCTAATTGACTAACGCTTCGCGTTGCCTGACTTGTGGTTCGCTGCAGTGTACGTTTCGCCTTGGTAAACGCTTTGCTAACGCTCCGCGTTCACCTAACGCGGAGACCTAACGCTTCCTATTGACTTACGCTTCTCATTAAGCTACGCTTCGTATTGGGTGGTTTATGGTTCGCTTTAGCTTACATTTCAATTTGCGTTTAAAAACGCTTTGCGTTGATTAACTAACGCTTCGCACTGATTAACTATCGTTTCGCGTTGATAAACTAACGCTTCGCGTTGATTAACGAATGTTTCGCGTTGATTTACTAATGCTTCGCGTTCATTAACTAACGATTCGCGTTGATGAACTAACGCTTTGTGTTGATAAACTAACGCTTCGCGTTGATTAACTAACGCTTCACGTTGATAAACTAACGCTTCGCGTTGACTAACTAACGCTTCGCGTTGATTATCGCTTCGCGTTGATTAACTAACGCTTTGCGTTGATTAACTAACGCTTTGCGTTGATTAACTAACGCTTCGCGTTAATAAGCCGTCGCTTTGCGTTGATTAACTGACGCTTCGTGTTGATTAACTAACGCTTCGCGTTAATTAACTAATGCTTCGCGTTGATTACCTAGCGCTTCGCCTTGATTAACTAACGATTTGCGTTGATTAACTAACGCTTCGCGATGATAAGCTAACGCTTCGTGATGATAAGCTAACACTTCGCGTTGATTAACTAATGCTTCGCGTTGATAAACTAACGCTTCACGTTGATTAGCCGACGCTTCGCGTTGATTAACTGACGCTTCGTGTTGATTAACTATCGTTTCGCGTTGATAAACTAACGCTTCGCTTTTATTAACTAACGCTTCGCGTTGATACACTAACGCTTCGCGTTGATTAACTAACGTTTCGCGTTGATATACTAACGCTTCGCGTTCATAAACTAACGATTCGCGTTGATTAACTAACGCTTCGTGTTGATAAACTAACGCTTCGCGTTGATTAACTAACGCTTCACGTTGATAAACTAACGCTTCGCGTTGACTAACTAACGCTTCGCGTTGATTAACGCTTCACGTTGATTAACTATTGCTTTGTGTTGATTAACTAACGCTTTGCATTGATTAACTAACGCTTCGCGTTGATTAGCCGACGCTTCGCGTTGATTAACTAACGCTTCGCGTGGATTTACTTACACTTCGAATTGATTATCTAACGCTTCGCGTTGATTAACTAACGATTCGCGATGATTAACTAACGCTTCGCGTTGATAAACTAGAGCTTCGCGTTGATTAACTAACGCTTCAAGTTTACTAACTAACGCTTCACGTTGATTTACTAACGCATCGCGTTGATTAACTAACGCTTCACGTTGATAAACTAACGCTTCGCGTTGACTAACTAACGCTTCGCGTTGATTAACGCTTCACGTTGATTAACTATTGCTTTGTGTTGATTAACTAACGCTTTGCATTGATTAACTAACGCTTCGCGTTGATTAGCCGACGCTTCGCGTTGATTAACTAACGCTTCGCGTTGATTTACTTACACTTCGAATTGATTATCTAACGCTTCGCGTTGATTAACTAACGATTCGCGATGATAAACTAACGCTTCGTGTTGATTAACTAACGCTTCGCGTTAATTAACTAACGCTTCGCGTTGATTACCTAGCGCTTCGCCTTGATAAACTATCCATTTGCGTTGATTAACTAACGCTTCGCGATGATAAGCTTACGTTTCGCGATGATAAGCTAACGCTTCGCGTTGATTAACTAACGCTTCGCGTTGATAAACTAACGCTTCACGTTGACTAACTAACGCTTCGCGTTGATTAACTAACGCTCGCGTTGATTATCTAACGCTTCGCGTTGATAAACTAAAGCTTCGCGTTGATTAACTAACGCTTCGAGTTGATTAACTAGCGCTTCGCGTTGATTAACTAGCGCTTCGCGTTGATTAACTAACGCTTCGCGTTGATTAACTAACGCTTCGCGTTAATTAACTAACGCTTCGCGTTAATTAACTAACGCTTCGCGTTGATTACCTAACGCTTCGCGTTGATTAACTAACGCTCCGCGTTGATTTTCTAACGCTTCGCGTTGATTAACTAACGCTTCGCGTTAATTTACTAACGCTTCGCGTTGATTAATTAACGCTTCGCGTTGATAAACTAACGCTTCGCGTTGATTAACTAACGATTCGCGTTGCTTAATTAACGCTTCGCGTTGATAAACTAACGCTTCGCGTTGATTAACTAACGCTTCGCATTGAATAACTGACACTTCGCGTTGATTAACTAACGCTTCGCGTTGATTATCTAACGCTTCGTGTTGATTAACTAACGCTTCGCGTTGATTAACTAACGCTTTGAGTTGATTAACAAACGCATCGTGTTGATTAACTAACGCTTCGCGTTGACCTTACGCTTCCTATTGACTAACGCTTCTCATTGACCAACGCTTGGATGACTTACGGTTTACTTAAGCTTACGTTTCGCGTTGGTTAACGCTTAGCGTTTGTTAACGATTCGCGAATCACCAAAGCGAATCACCGACGCTTTGCTTTGAATAACTAACGCTTCTCATTAACCAACGCTTTGCGTTGGCTTACTTATGGTTCCATTTAGCTTACGTTTCGCGTTGGTTAGCGCATTGCGTTGGTAAACGCACACTTTCTATTGACGAACGCTTCTCATTGACCAACGCTTCTCATTGACCAACGCTTCGCGTTGGCCGATTTATGGTTCACTTTAGCTTACGTTTCTCGTTGGTTAACGATTCACGTGAAATCACGCTTCGCGAAACTCTGACGCTCCGCTTTGGATAACTAACGCTTCTCATTGACCAACGCTTTGCGTTGGCTGAATAACGGTTCGATTAAGTTTACGTTTCGCGTTTACCAACGTTTCGCGTTGACCTAACACTTCCTATTGACTAACGCCTCTCATTGACCAATGCTTCGCGTTGGCTGACTTACGGTTCGCTTTAGCTTATGTTTCGCGTTTGTTAACGCTTTGTGTTTACCAACGCTTTACGTTTACCAACGCTTTCCGTTAATTTTCTAAATCAACGCGTTGACTAACTTTTCGCGTCATCTAACGGCTCGCGTTGAACAACGCTTTGCGTTACCAGTCCGTCGCGTTGTTTAATTCAAATATATAACTCAATATTTAAATATGTAAAAATCGCAAGAACATTAATATCAATTTTTTTTAAACGCATGAACATTTTTACTGTTTCAATATTAATTATTAACACAAAACAAACATTTACAAATCTAGAGCACGATCGAATGTAAATATATTTTAATTTTGTAGTATTGAAATATATTTTAAATTTTTGGTTTAGAACATAAACAGTTTATCTGAAAAGTTCAAAAAATTATTAACATAGGCCTTCATTCATATCATAAAGATGACCATTACTCGAATTGATATTTGTGATATATGTTAACAGGTAAAAATATTTAAAACACAAATACATATACACAAACATAAGGCATATACATCACTCATTATTTTTATCAAAAGTATCACTCATTATATATATCTCATGCGATCAAAGTAAAAAAAGTTTTTTATTATTCCCAAAAATAGGCAAAATATGCCAAAAATTAACTTTTTTACTGCTATTTATGTTAGAAGGTAGAAGTTTGGTTGTTTTCTACATGGTAGTTTACTTACATTTTTACTTATTTTTCTTGAAATACAGATCCTAAAATAAATCATTATATTAACTGTTGTTGTATGTTTAATCGTTCTCCATGAATACGGCGAGCTAATCGAATATCCTTTCAGAAAATAGTTTCAGGTTTTGTATGAATGACGCTTAAATTAGTTTCTTACAACAAACTTACCAAATACGGCTTTACAACCCAATGATTTTTGCAAACACTTGGCTTGGTCTTAGCCATTTTAATATAATAATGTTTTATTAAACAGTGTCTTATTTATAACCAAAACAATTTGATTCTATAAAGTCAAACGGTTTAACGGGTAAGAAAAACAGTTACATTTATATTTAAATCAAATTTGGGATTTTATTACATTAAATGTGATTTGCACTTTAAAAATTCATGGCTTAATAAAATTTTGGGCGTGGCTTATTTTATTGTTGTATGCACTATATAAAGCACAGCCGTGTACAGCATCAATCAGTTCAAATCTGTTAACAGTGAAGATAACACAATCAGAAAGTACTTTAGATACAACAAAATAATTACATTTAAAAAATGAACATGGGTGCAACTTAATAAACGCAAAATATGAGTTACGTTGTAAGCAACAAGATTGCCGGATCTTTAAGATGACGTCTTCAAGCACAGATGATATATTTATTAATAAATCCAACAATTGGGAAAAATACAAAGATTCTGAAGAGTTACAAAGTTTGGACAATTTTCTGAAAAAATTAAGTAATTTTTACAGTCAAAAATAAGTACAAACATCAAAAGTACACACAGGCTTTCTTATTGGGAAGCCACTAATCTTTTTCATATATGAGTAATAAAGTTTATATTTAGATAGATAGAGAGTAAGTCTTGTATGTTGTGTTTAAGGTCTCAAGACTTAAAAGAGTTGGGTTTGTTGTAATTATATTGACAATTTTTTCAGGAATTTTTAAATACAAATAATATTTAATAAAAATGTAAAAGAGTAAATGCTATGAATGCAGCATCATGGACAGTTGTTGTTGGAACTTGTTGAGGTAAACATAAGTTTATATTTGTTCATGTGAGTGTGAATATTTTTTGGATTAAGCATGTTGAGGTGAACATCATTTGACATTTGTTCAGGTGTGTGTGAATATTTTTTTGGATTAAAATAGTTTTTATTGGTGCATGTTTTGGTCAACATGAATTTACATTTATTCAGGTTAGTGTGATTATTTCTTTTTGTATGCAAATTTAATTATACCCACAAAATAAAATAATTTCAAAAATGTAATATTTCAAATATTAAATTTTAATATTAATTAAATTTTATTAATGTTAATATAATATTTTTTAAGATTTTAAAGAATTTTTTTTTTTTAATATATATTTTAAATATTAAATTTGAGTATTTGTTCTACATACATGCATAAATATATATATATATATATATATTATTTTTAATGTTTCTGTTTTTATTTTATGTATTTGTATTTTATTAAAATTTTGTTAACACAAACACAGGACAAATATATCACTCACTATTTACATATACAAATTAATGAAACATCTTAAGGTATTTTGCCGTATGAATACACTACATCATACCATCACAGTATAAAAAAATTGAAATACACACTTAACATTTTTTCAGATGTGTGTGTATATTTTTTGGAACAAAGTAATTATTATTCGTGCATATTGACGTGAACATCAATTCACATTTAAGTTTAATTATATATACTCAATAAAATAATTTATGAATATAAATAAATTTTAATTTTGTAGTATGGAAATATATTTTAAATTTTTGGTTTAGAACATAAACAGTTTATCTGAAAAGTTCAAAAAATTATTAACATAGGCCTTTATTCATATCATAAAGATGAACATTACTCGAAATGATATTTGTGATATATGTTAACAGGTAAAAATATTTAAAACACAAATACAAATACACATACAAAAGGCATATACATCACTCATTAATTAAATCAAAAATATCACCCATTATTTATATCTCATGCGATCAAAGTACAAAAAGTTTTTTATTATTCCCAAAAATAGGCAAAATATGCAAAAAATTAACTTTTTTACTGCTATTTATGTTAGAAAGTAGAAGTTTGGTTGTTTTCTACATGGTAGTTTACTTACATTTTTACTTAATTTTCTTGAAATATAGATCCTAAAATAAATCATTATATTAATTGTTGTTGTATGTTTAATCAATCTCCATGAATACGGCCAGCTAATCGAATATCCTTTCAGAAAATAGTTTCAGGTTTTGTATGAATGGCGCTTAAATTAGTATCTTAAAACAAACTTACCAAATACGGCTTTACAACCCAATGATTTTTGCAAACACTTGGCTTGGTCTTAGCCATTTTAATATAATAATGTTTTATTAAACAGTATCTTATTTATAACCAAAACAATTTGATTCTATAAAATTAAACGGTTTAATGGGTAAGAAAAACAGTTACATTTATATTTAAATCAAATTTGGGATTTTATTACATGAAATGTGATTTGCACTTTAAAAATTCATGGCTTAATAAAATTTTGGGCGTGGCTTATTTTATTGTTGTATGCACTATATAAAGCACAGCCGTGTACAGCATCAAGCAGTTCAAATCTGTTAACAGTGAAGATAACACAATCAGAAAGTACTTTAGATACAACAAAATAATTAAATTTAAAAAATGAACATGGGTGCTACTTAATAAACGCAAAATATGAGTTACGTTGTAAGCAACAAGATTGCCGGATCTTAAAGATGACGTCTTCAAGCACAGATGATATATTTATTAATAAATCCAACAATTGGGAAAAATACAAAGATTCTGAAGAGTTACAAAGTTTGGACAATTTTCTGAAAAAATTAAGTAATTTTAACAGTCAAAAATAAGTACAAACATCAAAGGTACACACAGGCTTTCTTATTGGGAAGCCACTAATCTTTTTCATATATGAGTAATAAAGTTTATATTTCGATAGATAGAGAGTAAGTCTTGTATGTTGTGTTTAAGGTCTCAAGACTTAAAAGAGTTGGGTTTGTAGTAATTATATTTAATATTTTTTCAGGAATTTTTAAATACAAATAATATTTAATAAAAATGTAAAAGAGTAAATGCTATGAATGCAGCATCATGGACAGTTGTTGTTGGAACTTGTTGAGGTAAACATAAGTTTATATTTGTTCATGTGAGTGTGAATATTTTTTGGCTTAAGCATGTTGAGGTGAACATCATTTGGCATTTGTTCAGGTGTGTGTGAATATTTTTTTGGATTAAAATAGATATTATTGGTGCATGTTTTGGTCAACATGAATTTACATTTATTCAGGTTAGTGTGATTATTTATTTTTGTATGCAAATTTAATTATACCCACAAAATAAAATAATTTTCATAAATTTAATATTTAAAATATTAAATTTTAATATTAATTAAATTTTATTAATTTTAAATATAATATTTTTTAAGATTTTAAAGAATTTTTTTTTTTTAATATATATTTTAAATATTAAATTTGAATATTTGTTCTACATACATGCATAAATATATATATATATATATATTATTTTTAATGTTTCTGTTTGTATTTTATGTTTTTGTATTTTTAAAAAATTTTGTTAACACAAACACAGGACAAATATATCACTCACTATTTACATATACAAATTAATGAAACATCTTAAGGTATTTTGCCGTATGTATTCACTACATCATACCATCACAGTATAAAAAAATTTAAATACACACTTAACATTTGTTCAGGTGTGTGTGAATATTTTTTGGAACAAAGTAATTATTATTCGTGCATATTGACGTGAACATCAATTCACATTTGTTCAGGTGAGTATAATTATTGGTTTTTGTATTTAAGTTTAATTATATATACACAATAAAATAATTTATGAATATAAATAAATTTTAATTTTGTAGTATGGAAATATATTTTAAATTTTTGGTTTAGAACATAAACAGTTTATCAGAAAAGTACAAAAAATTATTAACATAGGCCTTCATTCATATAATAAAGATGAACATTACACGAAATGATATTTGTGATATGTGTTAACAGGTAAAAATATTTAAAACACAAATACATATACACATACGTAAGGCATATACATCACTCAATATTTTTATCAAAAATATCACTCATTTTTTATATCTCATGCGATCACAGTACAAAATGTTTTTTATTATTCCCAGAAATAGGCAAAATATGCCAAAATTTAACTTTTTTACTGCTATTTATGTTAGAAGGTAGAAGTTTGGTTGTTTTCTACATGGTAGTTTACTTACATTATACTTATTTTTCTTGAAATGAAGATCCTTAAATAACTCATTATATTAATTGTTGTTGTATGTTTAATCGTTCTCCATGAATACGGCGAGCTAATCGAATATCCTTTGAGAAAATAGTTACAGGTTTTGTATGAATGACGCTTAAATCTAGAGCATGGTAGTGCGTAATGCCGTGTTTTAAAGGACACATTGGACTTCTCACTTTAGTGCTATTACTTATGGTTAATTTAGGCTCATTTTTTGGGTGCTGTATCTTTTGAACGAATAGAGCTACAGGGTTGATATTTCGAATATAGATACTTTACGGAATTATAAGAACCAATGTTTTCAATCAACGTTTACGAATTAACCGTTAAAAAGTTATTTTACTTCAAAAACGCAAAATTCGCGGGAACGCCTTAAAAAACTTAAGTATTAGATATCAAAATTATGAGCTACTTCCAGATATGCTGTAAATTTGATATTTGGCATGTAGGTAGCTGTAGTACCCTAACCGACGGAAAAATTGCGAAAACTGGAAATTTGTATCGGAAAAGCGGAAAGTTTAACATTTTTTTGTTTTAATTAACTTAAGACTGTGTCATCAAATCATTGATTGATGATTATTATCCAAATATACCTGCAGAGTTAGAAGAAATGAACCTTTATGATTTTTCCAGATGGTATGACATTATCAATAGTCGTCCTGTTTATAGTAATGATGAATGTTATCAAATTGGTGAGGAAAAATTTTTAAAAAAAAGAAAACGACCATATTTATTCAATCATTATCCACTTGATATTAAAAAGTATCCAGAACAATTTTACTTTTGTTTATGCATTGGTGTAATCTTGTTGAATTAAAAAAAGGGCAAGATTCATATATGGAAGCTTTTAATATAGTTAAAGAAACTATAAACGATGGTGTAAATTACGGACAGCAGCAAAATGACTACAAAGAAAATTTGGAGAAAGCATTAGAAATGATCGAGGAGAAAATAGCTGAAATACAAGAGAACAGGCAAAACGATGCAAATGAACATGATGATGATGCAATCGAAAATCCAATAGAGTTTGAACCAGTACAAGCAAATAATGCAATGGATGATATTCGATTAATTAAAAATATATCAGATCAAGAAATGAAAGAAATGATTGATAATTTAAATTCAGACCAAAAACGTATATTTGATAAAATTCACGAAACATTGGACAAAAATCGCGCACTCTTAGACTTTTCGTGAGTGGTACAGGGGGTACGGGTAAAAGTTACCTAATAAATACAATAAAACAATGGGTGTCGAAAAAATTCAATAAGTCTGTAGCTGTTACTGCGCCCACTGGGATTGCGGCGTTTAATGTTAATGGGCTAATTGTCCATAGGTTATTACTACCAGTTGAACATGGATTAACACCTAAATATAAACCGCTTTCAGATCAAGTTTTAAAAGTATTACGAGCTGATTTAACGAACATGATGCTTATAATCATAGATGAAGTGTCAATGATTTCCAACGTAACTCTTATGTATATTCATTTACGTCTAATGGAAATATTTGATACTTCCGATAATGAAAATGGCTGGTTTGGAGGGAAACATATTTTGGTATTTGGGGATTTGTTACAACTACCGCATGTCAGAGAACAATCACCTTTTGAAGATATATCAGCTAAAGATATAAATAAACTGATAGGTTCATTAAGTGTTATTACAAATTTGTGGAAAAAATTATTTAGTTATGAAGAACTTTGTATTAACATGCGACAAAAAAATGATAATGATTTCATGAATCTGTTGAGTCGATTACGATTAGGAGTTATAACAATAGAAGATTCTAAATTATTATCTTCCTGATTGCTGAAATTTAATTCCACTTCTGTTAATGACAGACTTCAAGAATTGACAGTTCACCTCTCATCATTACCTGAGAGCACAGTTTGTTTACTGCCAACAAGAAATATGTGTGCTCAACTTAATGAAGCAATGTTAAAAAGAATTGATCAACCGGTCATAGAAGTAATTGCTATTGATGAGGTTGAATGTCGAAAATCATTTTCTAAAAAAGATCGTGAAATATTAGATAAGTATGAAGATGATTCATCTATGACAGCAGGTTAAGAGAGAAGAATAAATATAAAAATTGGAGCTCGTGTAATGCTGCGAAGAAATGTCGATCTCAGTTTAGGACTTGTTTATGGTTCAATTGGTAATGTGGAGCAAATCTTTCGGGATATTGACGACATAAACAAAATTAAGAAAATTCGCATAAAATTTACACATGGCTTGGTACACGATTTGGAACCAGTTAAAAATAAATTTGAAGTTTTCTATCACGCGTTTGTGTATCGTGAGCAATTTCCAATATGTCTTGCTTACGCTATCACTATTCACAAAAGTCAATGTTTAAGTTTGGATAGTGCACTTCTGGATATAGGTTCCTGTATATTTTCCTGTGGACAAGCATATGTTGCGCTATCTAGAGTTAAAAATCTTACCGGAGTTCATCTTATTAGTTTTGATCCAAGCCAATTACAGTCACAAAAGAGTGCAATAATAGAATACAACAGGCTCAGAACGCTTTATCGTCCTGATTTATCGAAACTACCATTCAAGAAGTTACAAATCTGCAAGACGTTACAAATAGAGTGTGGTCTAAACATCCACACACCACAGCAGTTCAAAAAATAGTTGAATCAATAATGGATAAAAAAAATCCATCTAAACGAAAACAGCCTACATCCACGAAAACTTCAAAAAAAAAAGAAGTTTGATTGTAATAATTGAATAAGTGAATAATTGTGACTTTGAATAAATTAAAATAATATGATGGATTCAATTGTTGGAAATTTGTAATTTTTCGAGGATTTTGGATATTAAATAAATGATTTTATTGTAAAAATCAATGCGATTCTATTAAAAAGATTGATTTTTGAATATATAAAATTTAATTTTTAGATAAAATTACTTTTACAAATTATGATTACGTTAAAATTCATTACGAGTGTAAAAAACAAATTTATTAATACTAATAAAATGAAAAATTGAAATTGATTATCCTTTTTATTATACTGAACAATTAATCTGAAATTTTTCCGATTATTGATTCAATTTGTACAATATTTTGTACATTAACAACTTTATGACGATATAAATTATTATTTTAATTTTAATTCAAAACTTAAAGTGAAGTATAATGAACAGCTGAATAAAGTACTCATCTTGAACAGGAATAAAATTAACGACATTCAGAAATATATAAATATTGTCGTTTTGAAAAAACTTTCAAATGTTGTCTTATTAATAGCTAGTTCAGAGTTATTACAGAGTTTTTGTTTGTCAATTGAAAAATAATAAACGTACTCCGAATTTATACGTAATGTACTCTATATTGTTGTATGTACATCAATAGCGAAGAGGTTATAAATCAAATCAATTGTAAATATAAATGTATAAATTATTTTATTATCACATTTATGATTTTTTTTATTTTAACTAAGTATTATTAAATTTATATTTTTCATTTTAATCACATACCATTTTTAATTACATATGCATTTTAACATAAATAAATACCGAATTATAATAAGATTACAATTATTGAACAATTGAATCCAAATCATCACTTATAATTGAATTCAAATGTTATAAAGACGAAAAAATGAAATAAAGATTTTATTTATAAATTTCGTACTTAGAATTACCTGCGAGAAGTTTCTAAATTCATAAAAACAGCAATTGGTTTGGTGTTATAGGAAAATGTTAAAACAAACAAACAAGCTACAAAAAATAAATATATCGTCTATGCAGTTCAAAATGGGAAACAACAATTTCAACATCAAATATAATATATTCATCTAACAAAATGGCCTCCCCATAGGAGGCCACAAAATAATTTTTAATAAGAGTAATATATTTATTTATTTATATATGAGAAATATATACATATACATAAATATACATAAATATATTCGTATTGGTCAACCACAACAAAAAAAAAAAAAGAGATGTATTAAAATATCAAGAATAATAATCCATCAAGTAAATCCAGTGAGTAAAATCGATCGGTTAGTCATGCCTACGATTATTATATGACAACCATACTATATTGATGTTTCAACCTTTAAAAAAGCGAGCAGAGCGAGTTGACGTTATATAACGCGAAGCGGTATCCTTTGTATATGTGTATATGTGAATCTACAAAGAGTAAAGTATCGCGAAGCGTAAAGCAACGCAAAGTATACGCGAAGCGTAACAAAACGCGTAGCGTTTTGTGCAAAGCCTTCGGCTTTGTATATTTAAGCCTTTCAAAAAGGATTGATATCCGACAAAAAACATAAATGTAAGAAAGGGCCGAGTTTTCGGGAAAATCCTTAATGTAATAGTTCCTTCTTAAAAAGTGATGATATGAGAGTAAGGACCGAGCTATTTACAAAGTAAATAGCTCTAGACTTCATATAATAGTTCCTTCTTAAAAATTGATGATATGTGAGTAACTACCGAGCTATTTACAAAGTAAATAGCTCTTGACTTCATATAATAGTTCCTTCTTAAAAACTGATGATATGAGAGTAGGGACCGAGCTATTTACAAAGTAAATAGCTCTTGACTTCATATAATAGTTGCTTCTTAAAAAGTGATGATATGGAAGAAAGGACCGAGCTATTTACAAAGTAAATAGCTCTTGACTTCATATAATAGTTGCTTCTTAAAAAGTGATGATATGGAAGAAAGGACCGAGCTATTTACAAAGTAAATAGCTCTAGACTTCAGATGAAAGTTGCTCTTTGAAAAGTGATGATATCCCATTAAAAAGCAGAGCTATTTACAAAGTAAATAGCTCGGTAAACTATTAATTAAAAAAAAAATAATGAGGGGTAAATTGATTAAATGTAAGAAAAAATTTGGTTGAAATTTATTTCATAAGTTTTCCCTTAGTATGTTTTTAAAATTTTTTATATAACGCGGCAAGTTTTTTTTCTGATGATTTCAAATATTTTAAAACTTGCCGCGTTATAAAATTTTAAAAACATACTAAAGGAAAACTTATGAAATAAATTTCAACTAAATTTTTTCTTACATTTAATGAATTTACCCCTCATTATTTTTTTTTTTAGTTAATAGCTTACCGAGCTATTTACTTTGTAAATAGCTCGGCTCTTTAATGGGATATCATCACTTTTGATTAGATATGAAGTCTAGAGCTATTTACTTTGTAAATAGCTCGGTCCTTACTCTCATATCATCACTTTTTAAGAAGGAACTATTACATTAAGGATTTTCCCGAAAACTCGGCCCTTTCATACATTTATGTTTTTGGTCGGATAAATATCTGAAAACAAACTTACCAAATACGGCTTTACAACCCAATGATTTTTGCAAACACTTGGCTTGGCCATTTTAATATAATAATGTTTTATTAAACAGTATCTTATTTATAGCCAAAACAATTTGATTCTATAAAGTCAAACGGTTTAACGGGTAAGAAAAACAGTTACATTTATATTTAATTCAAATTTGGGATTTTATTACGTTAAATGTGATTGGCACTTTAAAAATTCATGGCTTAATAAAATTTTTGGGCGTGGCTTATTTTATTGTTGTATGCATTATATAAAGCACAGCCGTGTACAGCATCAATCAGTTCAAATCTGTTTACGTTGAAGATAACACTATCAGAAAGTACTATAGATACAACAAATTAATTAAAAATAAGAAATGAACATGGGTGCTACCAAAATGCTGTCTAGTGAAAAAAGTACAGATGATACACATTAATTAATTAAATGGATAGCAAAAATTAAACAAAAAATTAAGAAACAAAAATGTAAAATTTTACAGATTGGCGCAGTGTTAAAACATACGTTAATAAACGCAAAATATGAGTTAAGTTGTAAGCAACGAGATTGCCGGATCTTAAAGATGACGTCTTCAAGCACAGATGATGTATTTATTAATAAATCCAACAATTGGGAAAAATACAAAGATTCTGAAGAGTTACAAAGTTTGGACAATTTTCTGAAAAAATGAAGTTATTTTAACAGTCAAAAATAAGTACAAACATCAAAGGTATACACAGGCTTTCTTATTGGGAAGCCACTCATCATTTTCATATATGAGTAATAAAGTTTATATTTAGATAGATAGAGAGTAAGTCTTGTTTGTTGTATTTAAGGTCTCAAGACTTAAAAGAGTTGGGTTTGTAGTAATTGTATTGACAATTTTTTTACAGGAATTTTTAAATACAAATAATATTTAATAAAAATGTAAAAGAGTAATTGCTATGAATGCAACTTCATGGACAGTTGTTGTTGGAACTTGTTGAGGTTAACATAAGTTTATATTTGTTCATGTGAGTGTGAATATTTTTTTGGATTAAGCATGTTGAGCTGAACATCAGTTAACATTTGTTCAGGTGTGTGTGAATATTTTTTGGATTAAAATAATTATTATTGGTGCATGTTTTGGTCAACATGAATTTACATTTATTCAGGTAAGTTTGATTGTTTATTTTTGTATGCAAATTTAAATATACCCACAAAATAAAATAATTTCAAAAATTTAATATTTAAAATATTAAATTTTAATATTAATTAAATTTTATTAATTTTAAATGTAATATTTTTTAAGATTTTAAAGAATTTTTTTATTTAATACGTTATATTATCGAATGATAATTAGTGAGAACTCTAGGTTTTTGAAATAAAATTTCAAATTCGTCCCCTTTACCTAGATCAGTTTTTTGTATTATAAATACGTATTTCGACTACAATGTAGTCATCATCAGTATAAATTAGCTAGTCGTACTTTACTCTTTGACAATTAGAGATAGTTATAAAGTCGAGATCAACAGACAAAAAATAAATAGAAAATTAACTAGATTAAAATATATACTAGATTTAAAATATAATAAATTTTAAATAATATTGAAATTGCTCTTGTTAAAATTTCTTCATTCACATTTGTTCCTGTTAATTTTACTCTTATTAAAATTACTCTTATATTGTCCCAGGATATGTTACTTGTTACTAATTTGGTGACGGTATCACAAACTATTTTGGTTTTACGCTACTTATATATGTTCGGCCGACTTTAGACGCTATTCTAAGACCGCACCTGATTGGTGCTGAGTTATGCCTTGCGCAGTGAACACGTTCTTTGTATTTCGACGTCTTTAGAGAGAGATGGATGTATTGGCACTTGATTTTACCATAGGATTTTGATTAAATCTGAATTTGGTACCGGTCCATTGTCTAGATTCATAATATTTCTTTTGAATTTCTGAATGTATATGCTTTCGTATGCATCCAGCTCTGAGGGATTTTGAACAGCCTTAACAAGTTTTAAATTAGATTTGTCGATTTTATGGTCATTCTCTATAATGTGTGCAGCTACACAGGATTTTTCTAATCTGCCGTATTTCGTATGAGCCATATGTTCTTTGAATCGGGTTCCTATTTGTCTACGGCTTTGGCCAATGTATATTTGTGAACACGAAGGACACTCTATGCTATAGATTCCCGATTTTTGTTCGTCTATTATTTTTTCTTTTGGGTTTCCGAGGATCTGTTTAAGTTTACAGTTGCTCACGAGAGCTATTTTTATATTATGATCTTCCATTTCTTTTTTAATTTTGTTCGTACACGGAGGGAAGTACGTTAGCTTGCACCATTTATTTTGTTCGTTGTCTGCCCGTTCTGGTGTTAGTGTCGTAGTGTTTCTTTTAAGAATTTTAAATTTAATTTTACGGATCATGAAATTTATTAATTGTGGAGTGTAGCCGTTAAATATTGCGATTTGTTTAATATGTTTGGCTTCTTTAAAATAATTTTTTCTCGACATTGGCACTTTTAGTAGTCTATTTATTAGAAAGTTGAATATGGCTAGTTTATGTTGAGGTGGACTGTTCGAGTCAGAAGTGATGTACCTTTCTGTGTGGGTCGGTTTCCTGTATATGTCAAAATCTAATTTATCTGTGCCCTTGTTTCTGCTGATTTTTAAATCTAAGAAGGGGATCGAGCCTTCCTTTTCGACTTCTGTTGTGAACTCTATAGATGGGTACATTTTGTTGAGCTTTTCCAGAAAGGTTTTTGGGTTTTCTTTGGCCGTATCAAAAATCGTAAAAATGTCATCAACATACCGGTACCAGACCGTCGGAAAGTATTCGAAGCTGTTCTTGGCTTTTTCTTCTAAGTCGTTCATAAAGAGATTGCTTAGAAAAGGTGATAGTGGATTACCCATGCTCGTCCCGAATGTTTGCCTGTAGAATTTTCATCATCATATATATATATGTATATATTATTTTTAAAGTTTCTGTTTGTATTTTATGTTTTTGTATTTTTTTTAAATTTTGTTAACACAAACACAAGGCAAATATATCACTCACTATTTACATATACAAATTAATGAAACATCTTAAGGTATTGTGCCGTATGTATGAACTACATCATACAATCACAGTATAACAAAATTTAAATACACACTTAACATTTTTTCATGTGTGTGTGAAAATTTTTTGGAATAAAATAATTATTATTCGTGCATATTGAGGTAAACATCAATTCACATTTGTTCAGGTGAGTATAGTTATTGGTTTTTGTATTTAAGTTTAATTATATATACAAAATAAAATAATTTATGAATATAAATAAATTTTAATTTTGTAGAATTGAAATATATTTTAAATTTTTGGTTTAGAACATAAACAGTTTATCAGAAAAGTTCAAAAAATTATTAACATAGGCCTTCATTTATATCATAAAGATGAACATTACACGAAATGATATTTGTGATATATGTTAACAGGTAAAAATATTTAAAACACAAATACATATACACATACATAAGGCATATACATCACTCATTATTTTTATCAAAAATATCACTCATTATTTATATCTCATGCGATCACAGTACAAAAAGTTTTTCATTATTCCCAAAAATAGGCAAAATATGCCAAAAATTTACTTTTTTACTGCTATTCATGTAAGAAGGTAGAAGTTTGGTCGTTTTCCACATGGTAGTTTACTTAAATTTTGACTTATTTTTCTTGAAATATAGATCCTAAAATAAATCATTATATTAATTGTTGTTGTATGTTTAATCGTTCTCCATGAATACGGCGAGCTAATCGAATATCCTTTGAGAAAATAGTTACAGGTTTTGTATGAATGGAGCTTAAATTAGTATCTTAAAATAAACTTACCAAATACGGCTATTCATGTTATGTGTGTATTCATGAAGGAAGAAGTTTGGTTGTTTTCTACATGGTGGTTTACTTACATTTTTACTTATTTTGTTTCCGTATCCTGGCTCTCTTTATCCTCAAAGGAGCGCTGCCCGAACCTGCAATGATTCCGATACTCGACAAAAATAAGTAAAAAAAAATATATTAGTAAAATATAATACTAAATATTTTGTGATTGAAACAACACGCACGTTTTTGTTTAAAGAAAAGAAAAAAAAATTAAATTAAACACAAGTTTTTACGAAAAAAAAAAAAAACCTGATTTTATTGCTTAAAAAAAATGATTATCCAATTTCTTTTTCAACAATTATTTTAATTTTTTTCACACAATGTCAAACTTTGAATTACTTGATCAAATTACTTGTTCAAATTCCAACTTGATCTGGATTGAACAACAATTATATACTTTGAACTAATCAGGCAGTACTTGATTTCAACTTTGATACTAACACACAATAATCGATATTAAACTGATTTGAATCAACACTGGTCACCGGTTTATATACCCATCAAAGATACTTCGAGAACATGGTTGTTTTTTTTGAATAAATATTTGTTGTTGACAATATACTTTCGCATGGAGGCTTCTAGAATATTTTAGTATATCAACACCCATGGACGTAGTCGGAGTGTTCAGACTATTTATGAAATTAATTAAAAATTATACCTCTCCTTGGGTTTGACCCATTGTCACACCCCGCTTGGTTGATATTTAACTACCGACTTAATGAACACGGCCAGTGTAAATTCAAAATCTATACACAAATTTTATGCTACATTCATTACTGTAAGCTAGCTTACTTCTGTTTATTTGTTTTACAAGAACTATCTTGTTTTTTTCAAAATTTTTTATTTGTGATCTATTTATGTTATTTATTAAAAACATTCAACTTGTATGACTTTTGATTAAAATTAAATTATATGTAATAATTTTTTTTCAATTTTTGATTTTTTTTTCAAAATAAAAAAACTTTCAATCAAAAGCAACTATTAATCTTATTATCATTTTTGGACTTAAAAAAAAGCTTAGTTTAAGAAAAAAAAAATAATCGAGCTATATTATTTTCTTTTTGTACTTTTGTACTTATACTCAAAAAAAAAACTCCTTTTTTTCAAGGAGAAAAATATTGTTTTGTTAAATATTTTTCGCAACATCTTACTTAATATTCTTCTATTTCATAATTTATATGTGTGTTGGATCAAAAAAATTATTCTTAATTATTTTCATTACAGCAAAATCTCCCCCTCTAGATTCCAATACACATTTTCTAACTTGCTTATTATATTTGGTCGACCAATTTTTTGACTTAAGAACTATTTGAATTGTACTAGTACATTTAGCTAGCTAGCAAAACTTAAAAGTGTACGTACACATTAGTTCTTCACTCTTCAACGGCGCCTGTTGTTGATTGCCAGTCGTCTGGGCCGCAAGTTGTACCCTGGCTCTATGCTCTGGCCTCTGGCTCGTCCACACTTGGTACATCCCGTCGTCTTCCATCACCTCCATGCCTTTGACCCCCCAATCGATCTGGAAAGAGTTCGCCGAACACCTCGTTCCCCACACTCAATCTTCCCAGATTCCCATTGGTGGCGGTCCTTGCACTGGCCGGCTTCAAGAGACCTCCATGTATCTTCGTGGGAGGCACTGTATCCACAACATATATTCCAGCTGGTAAACTCCTCAGCACTCTGTAAGGCCCTTTTCACTTCGGTGCCAATCCACTATGGACACCCTCCACCTTACTGCTGAGCACTTGATTGCGCATCCAGACGGACTCTCCTGGTTAATAACTGAGTCCCGTCTCCACTTGGTCATTTTCTTCAGCATTGGCCAATATTGTTTGCCGAGCTCTTTCAACATTCTGTTGACGTCCTTGGCCTCTCTCGTTAGCCCATTCTTCAATATTCTGAGGCTCTTCTTCGACTTGAATCTGCCAATACCCAGGCTTCTTCATCTCTGCCCCTAGAAACAATTGGGCAGGTGAAAAACCAGTTGTTCTGTTCGCACGGTTTCGTATCGCAAATAATGACTTGTGCAGTTGTTGATCCCCGTTTTTATGTTCTTAATCCAACAAATTTAATCGTAACAACTTCTTCAACTCCTGGGTCTGTCTTTCCGTGGGGTTGGCTCTTGGATGGTATATTGGCGTTGTCCATATTTCTGTGTGCCAATCTCTATTCACTGCTTTCCATTCTTTTGATCTGAACTGGGGACCATTATCACTGAGTACTGCTCTTGGATATCCATAACGACTAAATACTTCGTCTTTCAGTACTTGGGCTATCTTCGAGGTTGACGTAGCCCCCAATGGAAATGCTTCGATCCATCTAGTGAAAAGATCAGTCACGACCAATATATTCGTTTTTCCACGTGATGTGCGTGGGTATGGACTTATCAAGTCGATGCTGACTACCTCCCATGGTGAAGTAGGTCTTCGACTTCTCATTGCTGAACTTGGTTTCTTATTCAGTGGCTTTACTCTAGCACACGTATCACACCCTTTTACATATCTGCGTATGTCATCTTGCATCCCATACCAATACTCGCGGTTACGGATTTGACGATACGTTTCTCTCCATCCAGGGTGTGCTGCTTCATCACTGTCGTGAAATTTTCTCAGAAAACCAAGTCGGCGTTCTTCGGGAACCACTGGCACTTGTTGTACCATCTGTTGACTATGGTACCAGAGGATCCCGTCAGCAACGGTGTAATTAGCTCGTGTTCTGTCCACTCGTCGACGTAGATTTCTTCTCAGTGGACTATTACTATCTACGATGTATCTTCTGATGGCAGTCACATCACGATCTTCATCCTGCCATCGTCGACTATCATCAAGTGCGGGTGTTTCCACTTCAATTACGTTGAGGGTTATCGGTGTTTTAGCCCTCTTTTCAATCATTCACTCTGGAATGTCCTCCACATCTTCATCTTCAGCCTTGCCCTGTGGTTGTCTGGACAAGGATTCGGCGGCTTGATTATCTTTTCCGGGGACGTGAATTATCTCGTAATCATAGGCTCCCAATGCTAATGCCCATCTTGTCAATTTTGCGCGACTATCCTTCGTTTTGTCCAGCCATTGGAGCGCTGCATGATCCGTGTATAATTTAAAATGTCTTTCTTCAAGATATCCTCGAAACTTCCTCAATGCCCAGATTATCGAGAGACATTCTTTTTCTGTCGTGGCGTACTTTCGTTCTGTGGGTCCAAGTTTCTTGCTGGCGTAATTTATTATTCTCCTTATCTTGCCATCATCTTCCATTTGGAACAATATTGCACCCAGTCCGACGTCACTAGTATCCGTATTTTAACAAAACGTCTTCTTAAAATCTGGATGTGCTAGTTTCGGTGCATTTACTATTGATGACTTGAGATTTTCGAACGCCTTCTGATGCAATGTTAGCCAGCGCCACTTAATGTTCTTCTTGAGCATTTCGCTTAGAGGTGCAGCTATATCTCCGTAGTTCTTCACGAAGCTCCTGTACCAACCACAGTATCCCAAAAATTGCCGTAATTGTCTTCGTGTTCTTGGTACAGGGTGATAACTGATAGCTTCGTTCTTCTCATCCTCTCTGTCAATGCCGTCTTCGCTCAATATATGTCCCAGATATTTGACTTTGTTGCTGCCAATGACACATTTGCTTGGTTTACAAGTTAATCCATGTTGTTCTAGTCTTTCAAGTACAAGATCTAGGTGGTGTAAATGTTCCTTGACTGATCGACTGTAGATTAGTATGTCATCCAGGTAAACTTGGCAGAAATCTTCGATGTATCCAGATAAAACTTCGTTCATTAAACTCTGGAACGTAGCTGGAGCATTCTTCAGTCCAAACGGCATGACCCGAATTTGATAGAGACCTCCTGGGGTGGTAAATGCTGTGTACTCTTTCGATTGTGGCTCCATCTCAATTTGCCAATAACCAGTCTGAAGATCCAATGTAGAAAATATTTTGGCTCCATTGACTTTTCTCAACATCTCTTGCAGATCTGGAATCGGAAACGCATTGCTCTTTGTGATATCGTTAAATTTTCTGCAATCGACGCACAATCGAAAAGTACCATCTTTCTTCTTCGGCAATACGACGGGTGCGGCCCAAGGCGATGTGGATGGTTCTATAATGCCATCGCCTTCCATCTCTTCAATCATCTCTTTTAATACCCGTTGCTTCTCATTGTTGTACGGGTATGGTCGTAATTTAATGGGGGAATTATTCGTAATCTTAATCTTGTGTGTGATCGTTTTTGTCCTTCCAACTTTGCCGAAAACGCTGGGATGTCGCCGAATGACATCTTTTAACTGCTCTTGGTTCTCAAGGAGTTTAATTTGTAACTCGCCCAATGCATCGTTAATTGCTGCCATTTCTCTATGGGCTCCATCGGGTTTTCTTCATGCAATGCGGACTCTCTTATCACACCCCAAGTAAATTATACCACTCCGGTAATCGATGCTCACACCATGTTTTGTTAAAAATTCATGACCAAGTATTAAGTGGTTCCGTAAGCCAGGTACAGCCATTACTTCAACATTGAACTTCATTTGTTATATCAACACATCCATGCACATTTTCCCAAGAATTCTGAAAGTATTATTGCATGTGGCTCCACTCCATGTACTATCTCTGACAGGGTGCCATTTTTCAATACTTCTTGCCAATTCTTCGCTGATAAAATTGTGTGATGCTTGACTATCGATCAGTGCCAATATTGATCTATCACGCACATCAACTTCCACAATTGGCCCATTCTGGTGTGAGTTCTTGGTCTCCATTGTTGTCAAATGGACCGGTAATTGTTGGTGTTCACGCCGATGTTGTGTGGTTTTGTGGAGGTTAATGTCTCCAGAACCAATCTCCTCCTTCATTGATCCTGGCTCTTCGTCCAGTGTTCGAACCGAGGTGCGTAACTCGTCCACCGATCTTGGATTCAAAATTTTTACTAGTGGACGTATGTTGTCGCGTAGTAGATTTAATATTATGGGCACCACGTCATCAATATTCCTGTCGGCGTGCAGCTGTTTTAAAAGGTGCACCTTTTTGAACAGCTGCACCTTCATATTTACGAACGCTTCTGTCTTCAATCCTGTGGGTTGGGAAACGGTCATCAATTCCAGTTCGGCTTTAGATTTTCTTCCGACACTGTTTAAGAAGCTTTTCAACTGCCACTTCCATTCATCGAAGGTGTAGCCCAACCCACGGTTCATCAATGCCTAATCTCTGGCTGGTCCTGTTAATTTTTTTGTGACCATATCAGTCCAACAATCTACGGGCAGATGCGTTTGTCGTAGTAATGCCGTTGCTCTGTTCAAAAAAACAACTGGATTTTCAGCCGGTCTACCACTGAACTCCGGCTTGATGGACAGAAGCGTCATTGTGTCTAATACGGCGGAGCGAATGACTGTATTCACTTCTTGCGGATCAATACGCATGTCGCGCAGTTGTTGTGCCTGACGCTCTTCGATTCGTATGATGTCATCCAGGAGTTTATTGTATTGTTCATTCATTTTCGTTTCCATGCCATCAAGTCGTGTGGTTACGTTGCTTTCTATGCCTTCGATTTGTGTGCGGGTTACAGCGACATCGGCTTGGATGTTCGTGATCTCAGCTTTCACAGCCTCGACGTCAGTGCTTATTTGGCTGATACGTCTTACGCATACTTCTCTTGTGTTCTCCATTCGCTCCGACAAGTCCTCTTTCAGCTCTTGTTGGACTTGTTGCATTATACTTAATGTCTGTTCGCCCACTCTTTCTTCAGATTCCTGAAGTCGATTTCCAAGTCACTCATCCATCCTTGCTTCAGATCCTTGAAGTTGGTCGGCCATTGTCTTGTCCATGTTATTGAGCTTTGTCATCAATGCTGCGAGCATCTTCTCCATGCTTGCTGCAGCTGGCTCCTCCGGATCGGAAACCACACTTCTACGTAGTTCTGATGTGGGGTTAGCTGTTCCTTGAGTCCTTGAAGTCGGTGTTCCTTGTTGCCTAGATTGGTGCTCCTCCCATCTTGCCTGTAAGACATCTCTAGTACCAGTGCTGTCCAGCCCTTCGGCCTCCATCATCTCACGCAATTGTGGCATGTGAATGCTGCGGCATGCCATTGTAATTCCTTTCTTCTTCCGTGCGTCTCCTGGTCCTGTCACGGTCGCCACTTGTCGCGGTATCCTGGCTCTCTTTATCCTCAAAGGAGCGCTGCCCGAACCTGCAATATTCGACAAATAAACTCGATACTCGACAAAAACAAAAAAAAGTATATTAGTAAAAGATATTACTAAATATTTTGTGATTGACACAACACGCACGTTTTTGTTTAAAGAAAAGAAAAAAAACTTAAATTAAACACAAGTTTTTACGAAACCAAAAGAAACCCTGATTTAATTGCTTAAAAAAAATGATTATCCAATTTCTTTTTCAACAATTATTTTAATTTTTTTCACACAATGTCAAACTTTGAATTACTTGATCAAATTCCAACTTTAACTTGATCTGAATTGAACAACAATTATATACTTTGAACTAATCAGGCAATACTTGATTTCAACTTTGATACTAACAGACAATAGTCGATATTAAACTGATTTGAATCAACACTGGTCACCGGTTTATATACCCATCAAAGATCCTTCGAGAACATGGTTGTTTTTTTTGAATAAATATTTGTTGTTGACAATATACTTTCGCATGGAGGCTTCTAGAATATTTTAGTATATCAACACCCATGGACGTAGTCGGAGTGTTCAGACTATTTATGAAATTAATTAAAAATTATACCTCTCCTTGGGTTTGACCCATTGTCACACCCCGCTTGGTTGATATTTAACTACCGACTTAATGAACACGGCCAGTGTGAATTCAAAATCTATACACAAATTTTATGCTACATTCATTACTGTAAGCTAGCTTACTTCTGTTTATTTGTTTTACAAGAACTATCTTGTTTTTTTCAAAATTTTTTATTTGTGATCAATTTATGTTATTTATTAAAAACATTCAATTTGTATGACTTTTGATTAAAATTAAATTATATGTAATAATTTTTTTTCAATTTTTTATTTTTTTTTCAAAATAGAAAAACTTTAAATCAAAAGCAACTATTAATCTTATTATCATTTTTGGAATAAAAAAAAAACTTAGTTTAAGAAAAAAGAATAAATCGAGCTATATTCTTTTCTTTTTGTACTTTTGTACTTATTCTCAAAAAAAAAACTCCTTTTTTTGAAGGATAAAAATATTGTTTTGCTAAATCTTTTTCGCAACATCTTACTTAATATTCTTCTATTTCATAATTTATATGTGTGTTGGATCAAAAAAATTATTCTTAATAATTTTCATTACAACAATTTTTCTTGAAATATAGATCCTAAAATAAGTCATTATATTAATTGTTGTTGTATGTTTAATCGTTCTCCATGAATACGGCGAGCTTATCGAATATCCTTTGAGAAAAAAGTTACAGGTTTTGTATGAATGGAGCTTAAATAAGTATCTTAAAATAAACTTACCAAATACGGCTTTACAACCCATTGATTTTGGCAAACATTTGGCTTGGTCTTAGCCATTATAATATAATAATGTCTTATTAAACAGTATCTTATTTATAACCAAAACACTTTGATTCTATAAAGTCAAACGGTTTAACGGGTAAGAAAAACCATTACATTTATATTTAAATCAAATTTGGGATTTTATTACATAAAATCTGATTGGCACTTTAAAAATTCATGGCTTAATAAAATTTTTGGGCGTGGCTTATTTTATTGTTGTATGCACTGTATAATGCACAGCCGTGTACAGCATCAATCAGTCATTCGATGTTAGATGTTGACACTGTGAACATCGCTGTATCGAAACAATTTTTCTCAAATTTTAACTGAGATAACATACCTGCTATACTCTTTCAATATTTTTATATATTGTCGGAAACAAAAATTTTTCGTTTTTTCTGGGTTTTTACACTTCATTGTATCTATTGATAATACTTTATTATCTTGGATGCATGCTGAGTTCTAAGAATTCATAAATAACGTAGGGAGGAAGGAATTTTTGTCCTTTGTTCTCTATAAAATAACCTTTGACAATAGAATCTGTTTATAATAGATTTTATTGCTGGGGATTTTGTAGGAGGATTTAAAACAAATTTTTCTTTTATTTAAAATAAAATATATTTCCTGATTGTACATCCAAACAGTCATTGAATACTTTTATTTTATAACCCAGGCATATTATATATTTTATATTTAATCAACTAATGTGTTTTTCTTCTGTTTTATAGATTGGAGAAAAGTTAAGCGTTGCCTACCACCTCCAAGCAGACATCACCATCGACGCCAGCCACATCAATAACATCGATGCCAGCACCAACAGCAACAGAACCAATGGAAGCAGACTTCCAGGAGGTGAAGAATGACAGGAAACGACGACGAGGGAGGGTGGATAGCACCTCTTCGAAAAAACCAGCGATACACGTATCGAACAGGTTTGATACCTTGATTGACACTTGCGATCAAGCTGCGTCAGCAACTCAAGTGAAGCCTAAAAAACCATCGCCCATAGTTGTACATATGGGCCTCACCAGCTTCATAAAAGTTGAGGAAGCTATAAAAGCGGCAGCTAAAAGTAGCGTCCGGTTCACGTTTGGACCTAAAACTATTAGTGTCCACTGCGACACGGACCTAGATTACACGAAGTGCAAGTTACGATTGGAATCCTTGCAGATGCCTCACCATTTTTATGGTTCCAAGGGTGATTACGAACCAAAATTCGTAATCCATGGTACCATGCGCCACCATTCAGACGATATGGTGGCTGAAGCTTTGAAGAACTTCGGCCTTGAGCCCAATAAGGTCGTAAAGTTCAGCCGAACAGGTGAGGAAACCATTCGCTTTTCGCGTCTGATTCAATTCACCATGGGGACGCAAGCGCAAAGCGTCCTCAAGATTAAATGGATCGGTGGGGTACCTATGAAAGTTGAAAGGTACGTAAATAAACGAGGTGCAGTTCAGTGCTACCGATGCCAGCTCTACGGCCACGGTTCACGGAACTGTCGCGGAATTGTGCGTTGCGTGAAGTGCGGTGAAAATCACACTTCACGGGAAAGCGGCATCCCGAGAAGCAGGAGCGAGGCGCAAGGCCGCTCAGGGCGTGGTGCAACGCCGCCAACCACCATCATTCCAGGTCAGGGATGTCCCGGCCCTCCGTCATGCAAAAGACGGCAACGCCCCTAGCACAGACCTCCCAGCGCAGCGGATGACTCCAGCACCACCTCCAAAAGTGAACCCGTGGAAACCAGGAAGCCATCAGAAAACGAGATAATTGAGATCCTGTCCACTGCCCCACTTTCTCCAACCAACCCAATTTTTTGAGTCAATCTTAGACTCTCCACTCTGTCCGTCTCCATTGGAAAAGGGCGAAAGTCCGAAACCAGAACTCAACTTCATGGAACTCCTGAAACTCAGGATCGACGTGGAAGTTGCATGGAAATCTTGCACATCGAATTCCGAAAAACTTCTCAAGTTTTTCCAGATGACTGCTCATTTATTCAAAAATGGCATTCCATCCTTCAAATTCTAGGTCCCAAATCCGATTTTTGCAATGGAACTCCCAAAGTCTCCTGCACAAACATCCCGAGCTTCACTCATTCCTCCAACAGCAGCAGATCCATGTTGCAGCCATCAGCGAAACATGGTTAAAGCCAGATAAGAATTTTAGAATCCCTGGATTCTATACCTACCGCCGCGTTCGAGCCACCAGAAATGGCGGTGGAGTCACCCTTCTTGTTCGACACGACATCAAACATTCTTTATTGCCTCCCGAAGACGGCAGCCTTGAAGCCATCTCTATTCTTATCTCGGCCAATTGTGGTAATTATAAAGTTATATCTTTATATAACCCTCCTTATAGACTCTTACAGTAGACACGGATATTGATCGTATTATGAGAACTCATGATTGCGTCCTGATCATGGGTGATTTTAATGCGCGTCACATATCTTGGAACTGTATGTCTAACAATTCCAACGGAAGCGCCATCTTTGCGCATTCTCTCAAACGTAACTTCATTGTTGCGTATCCGGAGGAACCCACCTACTACCCAGACGCTGCTCGGCGCCCGCCGCAAACCATCGACTTAGCACTATTATAGAATTGCGACCTCATGTCGGATCTAGATGTTCACTTGGATCTGCAAAGCGACCACCGCCCCATCAGTTTCACTTTAGGTGAAATGAGGGGTGCTGCAACTTTGCAAACCCAGTTGAGCTTTGAGAAGGCAGACTGGAAACTTTTCACAGAGTATCTCAACGTCGAAACCTTGATCACTCCACAGATCAAATCCGTTAACCAAATAGACTTGAAGGTTAGTAAAGTCACGAGAAACTTCGTAGTTGCTACCGAAAAATCTATACCTAGGAAAACTCGATCCATCGGCTTTCAACTTAAACTTGATGATGACACACCACGACTCATACGGACTCGGAACAAATTGCGTAAATATTGGTAAAGAGTTAGGCTGCCTGAGCTTCATGACGCCATGAAGCGAATGTCAGCTGATATTCGAGAAAAAGTCACGCGCACCAGAGATGAAATGTGGGATGAGAGGATTTCGGCTCTGACCACTCGTGACAATAGTGTTTGGACAATTGCTAGAAGTTAGCGTAAACGTTCCAATAGACTGCCCCCTTTACGGTCGGAAAATGGGTATCTCTACCCAGATTCAGACAAAGCTTAACTTCTCGCTGACACTTTCTCTAAGGCACTCAGCTTAACTGATGACGACGAATATCACGACGAAGAAACGGCCCGCCTGGTGTCCGAATCCTTGGAAAATGTTCGTTTTTCCGTCATTAACCCCATCGATGTCCAATGCGTGTCACCCCGTGAGGTTTCAAATTTCTTAAGAAAACTTAAGTGTAGGAAGGCTCCTGGTGATGATGGTGTAACTAATGTTGTGCTCCGCTATCTTCTTCGAATGACGTTAGTGCAGCTCAGTTATATCTATACTGCGTGTCTGAGACTTGGTTATTTTCCTGACCTCTGGAAATCCGCTAAAGTTTTAGCACTTCCGAAGCCGGGGAAGCAACTTAAGTCACCATCAAGCTACCGACCTATCAGTTTGCTGCCATCTCTCAGCAAGGTCATGGCGAAAGTAGTTATGAACCGGCTGCAGTCGCATGAAGATATCCACAGACAGCTTATCCCCCAACAGTTTGGTTTCAGGTCAAACCATTTAACAGTGAGCCAGCTTCACCGACTCACTGACCACATTGCTACCAGATTTAACTGGAATAAATCCACAGGCATGGTCCTCTTGGACATCGAAAAAGCTTTCGATACGGTTTGGCACGATGGACTTATCCATAAACTATACAAACTCGATATACCAAACTATATCCTGAAATTCCTGATTTCATATTTATCAAACAGAAAATCCCAAACTCATATCCAACAAAGCAAATCGAACCAATACCGTGTCAAAGCTGGTGTCCCTCAAGGGTCCCTGCTTGGATCCTGGCTCTTTTTATATTATATCAACGATATCCCGAAGGATCCAGCTACTGAAGCAGCCCTCTTTGCCGACGATACGGCAATCTCTTGCTCTTCATGGCAACCGAAAGCTATTTCGAGTTGCCTCCAAACCCATCTACCCAGGCTTGAAAACTATTTCAAGCTATGGAAAATCAAGATAAATCACACGAAGACTCAGTCCGTTTTGTTTACTAGAACGAATAAATTTTCCTCCTACCCACTTGAATTGAAGATGTTTAACACTGAAATCCGACAATTTCAAAGTGTTGAGTGTCTAGGAATAACTCTTCAAAGGCAGTTGAATTGGGCACAAGCCGCCAAAAGGCGTCTTGCCCATGGAAACGCATCATTAGCAGGACTATACCCGTTACTCAACACCAAGAGCAAGCTGGACGATCGTTTAAAACATCAACTTTACAAGTCATGTTTCCGGCCCGTACTCACGTACGCAGACCCAATATGGTCAAACGTTGCTCCTTCGCACCTTGCGAAAATGCAAAAATTTCAAAATCGTTGTCTTCGGACGATTTCGAAAAAACCCCTAAGATATCCGTCTGAAGCTCTCCACGTTGAAACTGGACATCCTACTATCCGTAAATTTATCCAAACTACCTCTAAATCCTTTTTCCAATCTTCCCGCGAAAATCCTTTCCCGGAAATCAACGTACTGGGTCAATTTGACCCGAATACGCTGCTTTTCGGGAAAAGATTCCGCATGCCACATGATTTCGATTACAACTAATTCTGTTGTTTTCTAAATTGTACATGTTTTCTTTTATTTTCTTTTCGTATTTCTATTTAAGTTTAGTTTTAGGGATGGCTTATCTATCCAATCTAGGTTAAGTTTTA
The DNA here is from genome assembly GCA_963920215.1 of Nineta flava. Lineage (NCBI taxonomy): Eukaryota > Metazoa > Arthropoda > Insecta > Neuroptera > Chrysopidae > Nineta > Nineta flava. The sequence continues at coordinate 7,608,135 of OY986044.1, read as the reverse complement.
TGTCAATGGTTTTTGTATTAAATTTTTCCCATTTCTAAACGATATTAAAACGATTCTATAATCTCGATGTATATAATTAATAAGTTGATACATTATAGGTAAAGCATAGGCTAGGAACTATACTTTAAGATGCGTTGTACTACAAGTTATGTAAAATATTGATGCTAAAATATACTTATTCTACTACTATCAATCAGTTCAATTTTGTTAACAGTGAAGATAACACAATCAGAAAGTACTATAGATACAACAAATTAATTAAATTTAAAAAATGAACATGGGTGCTACCAAAATGCTGTCTAGTGAAAAAAGTACAGATGATACGCATGAATTAATTAAATGGATAGCAAAAATTAAACATAAAATTAAGAAACAAAAACCGTAAAATTTTACGTATTGACGCAGTGTTAACACATACGTTAATAAACGCAAAATATGAGTTACATTGTAAGCAACGAGATTGTCGGATCTTAAAGATGACGTCTTCAAGCACAGATGATATATTTATTAATCGATCCAACAATTGGGAAAAATACAAAGATTCTGAAGAGTTACAAAGTTTGGAAAATTTACTGAAAATATTATGTAATTTTAACAGTCAAAAATAAGTACAAACATCAAAGGTATATACAGGGTTTCTTATTGGGAAGCCACTAATCTTTTTCATATATGAGTTATAAAGTTGATATTTAGATAGATAGAGAGTAAGTCTTGTTTGTTGTGTTTAAGTTCTCAAGACTTAAATGAATTGGGTTTGTAGTAATTGTATTGACAATTTTTAACAGGTATTTTTAAATACAAATAATATTTAATAAAAAGGTAAAAGAGTAAATGCTATGAATGCAGCATCATGAACAGTTGTTGTTGGAACTTGTTGAGGTAAACATAAGTTTATATTTGTTCAGGTGTGTGTGAATATTTTTTTTGATTAAAATGATTATTATTGGTGCATGATTTGGTCAACTTGAATTCACATTTATTCAAGTAAGTGTGATTATTTATTTTTGTATGCAAATTTAATTGTACCCACAAAAAAAAATAATTTCAAAAATTTAATATTTAAAATATTTATTAAATTTAATTAATTTTAAATGTAATAATTTTTTTAAGATTTTAAAGAATTTTTTTATTTAATATATATTTAAAATATTAAATTTTAATATTTCTTCTACATACATGCATAAATATATATATATATATATATATATATATATATATATATAAATATATTTTTTTTGAAGTTTCTGTTTGTATTTTATAATTGTTTTTTTTTTTTTTTTAATTTTGTTAACACAAATGGCAAATATATCACTCACTATTTACATATACAAATTAATGAAACATCTTTAGGTATTGTGCCGTATGTATACACTACATCATACAATCATAGTATAAAAAAATTTAAATACACACTTTTAAATTTTAAAACAACCAAACTTCTACCTTCTAACATGAATAGCAGTAAAAAACTTAATTGGCAGTAAAAAGTGCATAAAACAATAATATAAGCCACGCCCAAAACTTTACTCAGGCATGCATTTTTAAAGTGCCACTCACATTTAATGTAATTAAATCCAAAATTTGATTTAAATATAAATGTAACTGATTTTCTTACCCGTTAAATCGTTTGAATTTATAGAATCAAAGTGTTTTGGTTATAAATAAGATACTGTTTAATAAAACATCATTCTATTAAAATGGCTAAGACCAAGCCAAGTGTTTGCAAAAATCAATGGGTTATTAAGCCGTATTTGGTAAGTTTGTTTTAAGATACTAATTTATGCTCCATTCATACATAACCTGTAACTATTTTCTCAAAGGATATTCGAATAGCTCGCCGTATTCATGGAGAACGATTAAACAAACAACAAAAATTAATATAATGATTTATTTTAGGATCTATATTTCAAGAAAAATAAGTAAAAATGTAAGTAAACTACCATGTAGAAAACAACCAAACTTCCACCTTCTAACATGAATAGTAGTAAAAAAGTTAATTTTTGGCATATATTGCCTATTTTTGGGAATAATAAAAAACTTTTTGTACTGTGATCGCATGAGATCTAAATAGTGAGTGATATTTTTGATAAAAATAATAAGTGATGTATATGCCTTATGTATGTGTATATGTATTTGTGTTTTAAATATTTTCACCTCTTAACATATATCACAAATATCGTTTCGTGTAATGTTCAACTTTATGATACGAATGAAGGCCTATGCTAATAATTTTTTGAACTTTTCTGATAAACTGTTTATGTTCTAAACCAAAAATTAAAAACATATTTAAATACTACAAAATTAAAATTTATTTATATTTATAAATTATTTTATTTTGTATATATAATTAAATTTAAATACAAAAATCAATTATCAATAATACTCACCTGAACAAATTTGAATTGGTGTTTACCTCAATATGCACGAATAATAATTATTTTATTCCAAAAAATATTCACACACACCTGAAAAAATGTTAAGTGTGTATATAAATTTTTTATACTATGATTGTATGATGTAGTGTATACATACGGCACAATACCTAAAAATGTTTCATTAATTTGTATATGTAAATAGTGAGTGATATATTTGCCCTGTGTTTGTGTTTAATGTAAAATTTAAAAAGAGAAAACAAAAATGAAAAATATAAAATACAAACAGAAACTTCAAAAATAATATATATATATTTATGCATGTATGTAGAACAAATATTAAAATATAATATTTAAAATATATATTAAATAAATAAATTCATTTAAATCTTAAAAAATATTACATTTTAAATAAATTAAGTTTAATTAATATAAAAATTTAATTTTTTGAAATTATTTTATTTTGTGGGTATTATTAAATTTGCATACAAAAATAAATAATCACACTTACCTGAATAAAAGTGAATTCATGTTGACCAAAACATGCACCAAAAATAATTATTTTAATCAAAAGATTATTCACACACATCTGAACAAATGTTAACTGATGTTGACCTCAACATGCTTAATCCAAAAAAATATTCGCACACACATGAACAAATATTAACTTATGTTTACCTCAACAAGTTCCAACAACAACTGTTCATGATGCTGCATTCATAGCATTTACTCTTACATTTTTATAAAATATTATTTGTATTTAAAAATACCTGTAAAAAAATTGTCAATACAATTACTACAAACCCAATTCTTTTAAGTCTTGAGACCTTAAACACAACAAACAAGACTTACTCTCTATCTATCTAAATATAAACTTTATAACTCATATATGAAAAAGATTAGTGGCTTCCCAATAAGAAAGCCTATGTATACCTTTGATGTTTGTACTTATTTTTGACTGTTAAAATTACTTAATTTTTTCAGAAAATTGTCCAAACTTTGTAACTCTTCACAATCTTTGTATTTTTCCGAATTGTTGGATTTATTAATAAATATACCATCTGTGCTTGAAGACGTCATCTTTAAGATCCGGCAATCTCGTTGCTTACAACGTAACTCATATTTTGAGTTTATTAACGTATGTTTTAACACTGCGTCAATACGTAAAATTTTACGTTTTTGTTTTTTAATTTTTGCTATCCATTTAATTAATTCAAGATTATCATCTGTACTTACTTCACTAGACAGCATTTTGGTAGCACCCATGTTCATTTTTTAAATATAATTATTTTGTTGTATCTATAGTACTTTCTGATTGTGTTATCTTTACTGTTAACAGATTTGAACTGGTTGATGCTGTACACGGCTGTGCTTTAAATAGTGCATACAACAATAAAATAAGCCACGCCCAAAAATTTTATAAAGTCATGAATTTTTAAAGTGCCAATCAGATTTAATGTAAAAAATTCCCAAATTTTATTTAAATATAAATGTAACTGTTTTTCTTACCCGTTAAACCGTTTGACTTTATAGAATCAAAGTGTTTTGGTTATAAATAAGATACTGTTTAATAAACCATTATTTTATAAAATGGCTGAGACCTAGCCAAGTGTTTGCAAAAATCAATGGGTTGTAAAGCCGTATTTGGTAAGTTTGTTTTAAGATATTAAATTATGCTCCATTCATACAAAAACTGTAGCTATTTTCTCAAAGGATATTTGATTAGCTCGCCGTATTCATGGCGAACGATTAAACATACAACAACAACTAATATAATGATTTATTTTAGGATCTATATTTCAATTCAATTCTTTTATTTGCTCTTTTTTATACATTATTGTACATTGAGTAAGTCAATTTATCAAACATATTTATAACATGTGTTTTGGATCTGTAATCATGTTAAAATAACGAGGATCCTGATAATAAGTAATTAAATAAATAACTGATATGCAACTAAGAAGGAGTAGAACCGATACAACGATTTGGCCAAAACCATTCAATATTATAATCTATCAATGGATAAATCATTTATTTCTTTATTATTATTATTTTATTTTTTATTATTTTGTTTTTTTTTTATATGAGTTGATTGGAAAGTCGGGTGAATTCCATAATAATATTGAATTATCAGTACATTAACTAAAATGTTAATTAATAAATTAATACCTAAAACTCATATCTTTATATTTCAAAAGACGTGTCAATTAGTTAATATTAATAAATAAATAAATAAATAAATATATATCTAAAACCCATATCTTTATGTTTCAAAAGACGTGTCATATAGTTAAAAAAATAAATAAATACCCAACACCCAAATCTTTATATTTCAAAAGACGTGTCATATAGTTAAAATAAATAAATATGTAAAATTCATATCTTTATATTTCAAAAGACGTGTCAAATAAGTAAAACAAATTTTTCGTTCAAATTACTTTAGTAAATAAATAGGCTCCTCAAGTAAAAGGCCTTTTACAGCTTTAATAAAACTGCTTCCATGTTGATTTATTTTATCCCTAACTGTTTGATGACTCAAAAAATATTCATACCACTTTGTTGATTGATTCCTAGTTCCTTTTTTAATAATTTCTAAGGTACTTCTTGGTTATAAATAAGAAGCATTATTTCTTGTATTATAATGGCAAGGAACATTTTTATTTTCTGCAAAGAAGTCAGGGTTTTTTATTAAGAATTTAATACATTCTAACACGTATAAAGAGTCGAAAGATAAAATTTTATGTTTTATAAATAATGGCTTACAAGTGTCTACTTTATTCTTAAAAAATATGATTCTAATGGCCTTTTTCTGTACAATAAAAATTTTTTTCGAGCATCTACACGCACTCCAAGCTGTTATGCCGTAAGACATTACACTTAAAAAATTTGCGTAGTATATATTTTTTTGATCTACTTTTTGTCGCATCATTCGTAATTGGTAACAGATTTTATTAAGCTTACTAGACAGTAAGTCAATATGATTGTTCCAGCTATGTTTATGGTCAATTACTTATCCTAAGAATTTGGCATGATCAACCAAATTGACTTCAGCGACAGGTCGCATTCCCACTTTTCCCCTACTGTAATTGATAATTTTTGTTTTTGACTTATTTAGATGGAGGCGTTCAATTCATACCATTCGTTTATTTTTTCGATTGTTAATTTAACTTTGCTTTTTAAAAGATTTACATCTTTATCTGATACAATCGCAGTTGTATCATCAGCGAGTAAAATTATTTCATTATCAATTGCATCTCTTAGAAACATGGGTAGGTCGTTGATTTATAAAAGAAAAAACAATGGTCCTAAGATCGACCAGTGTGGAATGCCTTGCTTAATGGTTTGCCATTTAGAATAATGAATCTCACCATCCGTCCTTATTTGAACTCTCTGCCTTCTATTTTTCAGATACAATGTTACTAAGTTATGGAAGTGACCTCTAATTCCCATTTGATACATTTTATGCAACAATAGGTTGTGATTAACACAGTCAAATGCTTTTGACATGTCACACAATATGACTGCCACATTAAGATTATTGTCTAATTTTTTTAAAATTATGTCATTGAGTGTGAATATTGCCTCACTCGTACCTTTTGATTTTCGGTATCCGAGTTGATTATTAAAGAAAATTTTATTTTTTTCAATGAAATTAGATAAATTTTCGTAAATTATCCTTTCAAATATTTTTGAGAATGCTGGCAGGCATGATATTGGCCGGAAATTATCTAACATGTTTTTTTTTCGGTTATCTTTTTTGATTGGTATTACTTTTGCAAACTTACAGCGATCTGGAAAAGTGGCAGAGTCGATTATTTTGTTTCCTATGTCCATGATAGGATTTATTATAAAATCAAAAATAGTTTTAATAATATGGTTTGAAACATGATAAATATCCATTGATGTCTTATTGTTTCTCCTTACAAAGTTGCATATTTCATGTTCCGTTATGTTAATGAGACCCGCAGACTTCATGCCAGTTTTTAACTTTAATCCATTAATGTCCAGATTTGAGATTCCGACCTTCTCTGTGCCCACATTAATGAAATAGTTATTTAGTTCGGAGACTATTTCTGAACTAGAAGTGACAACAGTGTTGTCATCCATGATAATAGATTGTATACCCGAATCATAATGTGTCGTCATTTCATCTTTTATCACTTTCCAAACTATTTTTGGATCATATCTCGATTTCGATAGTTTTTCCATGATCGAGTGTTTCTTCGCCCTCTTAATGATTTTATTATAAATATGTTTATATGACTTGTAGAAATTATTTATCTTCTTACTGCCTACTAATTTACTAATACAGGCTAATTCTTTTAATTTCATACTTGATATTTTTATGCCCTTAGTGACCCATTCTGGTTTCCGGTATTTTTGCAGCTTGACTGTCGTAAGTGGGCAAGCCAGATCCAGGTGATTTACAGATATGTTTAAAAAAACGTTAAATTTATTGTTTACGTCAGTATCCAAGTGAACATCATCCCATGTTTCAGCTTGAAGAAACTCACGTAGTTTACCTATATTATGTTTGGATAAGCTTCTTTTAAAGAGCGTAGAAGAAAAAACAGTTTTATCTTTCTTTGGAAAACATTTGCTGAATGTTATTGCATTGTGGTCAGAGAAGGTACAATCAAATATAGAAGTCCTATATTCTTTAAGGTTCGTTAAGAAGTTATCGAGGGATGTGCTGGATTTGTTTGTGGTTCTCGTAGGGCCATTAATTGTTGATACTCCATTATGCAAATCAAGGAGATCAGAAATAAGTTTTTTATTTTTATTATCTAATAAAAAGTTTATATTAAAATCGCCACAAATGATGTTTTTTTTTTCTCAGAAGTTATTTTGTTTAACATGGTCTCTAATTTATCCAAGAATATTTTAAGGCCAGCTGATGGAGAACGATAGACGCACACTATGACTATTTTAAGTTCATTGAAGTTAGCTTCAACTACTGAGCTTTCAAAAGTTTTTTCCTCGTTCAGGTAATCAAAATCCTCACGAGTTTTTGAAATTAGAGGATAGCAGTGTGGTGCCAAGATCATAGTTCCTCCCCTACGAAATTGAACTCTACTGTTAAAATTTACTACTCGATAATTTTTTTTAGTTAATGCTTCAATTTCATTTTTATTTAGCCAATGTTCAGTTATGCAAATGAAATTGGGCAATCCGCATTTAGGCTTTAACTCCTTGACAAAATATTCCAAGTGTAATTCCTTATTTCTTAGCCCCTGAATGTTGAGATGCATAATATCTAAATTACGAGCTAAATATTTTTCATTTTTAATATTAATTCCCCCAAGTTTTTTGATAATACTATTTTATTTGTTTTACTGGCACCGTTGAATGTACTACCACTGGTGGATGGAGAAGATTTGGATTTTTGAAAAGATTTTTGGAAAGATTTCGATTTTTGGGTATTTTTTGGTTTTTCACTCTTCGAGCCATCAAATTCTCGATCGTCATTGTAACCTCCGGTCATTGCGAGATTATATCTGCTATTTTACCTTTGGATTTAAGTTTAATGTTTTGTCCGTTACTAAAATCATGCACTTTTAACAATTTATTTATATAAAGAACTGTTGAGTCTTTCAATTTATACATCGTTTCCTCAATGAACAGATTCAGTTCAAAGATTAAATTTTTAAACAGACCAGTGTCATGTCTAAAGGGAATAGTCGACATTATTAAATTTGTGCCTTTGCATTTACGTATCATGCTTCTCAAGTTACATTTAAATGATTGAATAGCGATGGAATCATTGTTGATTGATTCTACGTGGTATGAGCTCAGGAGCAATACTAAATAATCAGACTTTGTAAGATCTTTTATTACAGAATCGATACTTTTACATATTTCATCAAAGGGCGCGTCTGGTTTCATAAGGGAATGTACATTGAAGTTATTTGGTAATTTCAATTTAATAGGATACATACATTCCTTAGCAAGTTGATCGGCAATAACGTGAATTTTAAGGGAAATTTTTATGAAATGCGAAAGTTTTTTCAATGGATTTTTGTTCTTGTTTACAAAAATTTCTGAGCAAGAAAGAATTTTAGAACTTTCTACCGCTTTTCCAGCAATTCCGGATGAATTTGATTCTAGTAATGATTTACTAATTTTTTTGTGCATTTGTTTTCATATTCATACTTAATTTTTTCAAATAACACTAGCTTATCTTTTAGATCTACGATCACCTTATTTAAGTCTAGCAATTGATCAATACTTTTATCAACATCCTCGTTACTATTTATTAATGAAAAATCTGATTTTCGTGAGCAACTAGGTGCCGCTTAAACATCTTCGTCAGTTGAACTGTATCCAATCTGGGATATTTTTTTAATAAATTGACTTCTGGTAGTTACTGGACTGAAGGATGATGAATTACTTATTTTAATAAAGTGCTACAAGAAAAATAAACCTAATTGAAATATATATAATGTAATTTAAAAATTGAAATAATACTAATCTTTTATTTAATTATTCATTTAAATATGTTTTTATTTAGTTTGTACTTTAAAATTATTATTGTATTGAATTATTATTATTGTTAAAATTTTGTTTTAACATGTACTGAAGTACATTCCTCGATTATGTTGTTTTTTTGGGAATATAATAAAATGTTATAATTATTAATAAATACTCTTGAATTATTATACGTATATAAATATATGTGTAAAAATAATATTTAAAAACAATATAAAAAAACAATATAAAAAACTTGTAGCTATTTTTAGAACGTCTTTAACTAACAATTACGAGCTTATCCATAAGACCTGAAAGAAAACTAGATAGAAAATAAAGAAAATAAGTAAAAACGTAAGTTAACTACCATGTAGAAAATCTACCTTCTAACATGAATAGCAGTAAAAAAGTAAATTTTTGGCATATTTTGCCAATTTTTGGGAAGAATAAAAAACTGTTTGTACTGTGATCGCATGAGATATAAATAATGAGTGATATTTTTGATAAAAATAATGAGTGATGTATTTGCCTTATGTATGTGTATATGTATTTGTGTTTTAAATATTTTACCTGTTAACATATATCACAAATATCGTTTCGTGTAATGTTCAACTTTATGATATGAATGAAGTCCTATGTTAATAATTTTTTGAACTTTTCTGATAAACTGTTTATGTTCTAAACCAAAAATTAAAAATATTTTTCAATACTACAAAATTAAAATTTATTTATATTCATAAATTATTTAATTTTGTATATATAATTAAACTTAAATACAAAAATCAATAATTATACTCACCTGAACAAATGTGAATTGATGTTTACCTCAATATGCACGAATAATAATTATTTTATTCCAAAAAATATTCACACACACCTGAAAAAATGTTAAGTGTGTATTTAAATTTTTTTATACTATGATTGTATGATGTATTGTATACATACGGCACAATACCTTAAGATATTTCATTAATTTGTATAAGAAAATAGTGATTGATATATGGAACCTGTGTTTGTGTTAACAAAATTTTAAAAAAAAACTAAAATTAAAAATATAAAATACAAACACAAACGATTTTTGTGATATATGAATTTATGCATGTATGTAGAACAAATAATATAATTTAATATTTAAAATATATATTAAATAAAAAAGTTCTTTAAAATCTTAAAAAATATTACCTTTAAAATTAATTAAATTTAATTAATATTTTAAATATTAAATTTTTTCGCATTTGTTCAGGTGAGTATAATTATTGGTTTTTGTATTTAAGTTTAATTATATATACAAAATAAAATAATTTATGAATACAAATAAATTTTAATTTTGTAGTATTGAAATATATTATTAAGTTTTGGTTTAGAACATTATTCAAAACATTGTTCAAAAAATTATTAACATAGGCCTTCATTCATATCATATAGTTGAACATTACACGAAACGATATTTGTGATATATGTTAACAGGTAAAAATATTTAAAACACAAATACATAAACACATACATAAGGCATATACATCACTCATTATGTTTATCAAAAATATCACTCATTATTTATATCTCATGCGATCACAGTACAAAAAGTTTTTTATTATTCCCAAAAATAGGCAAAATATGCCCAAAATTAACTTTTTTACTATTATTCATGTTAGGAGGTAGAAGTTTGGTTGTTTTCTACATGGTAGTTTACTTACATTTTTACTTATTTTTCTTAAAATATAGATCCTAAAATAAATCATTATATTAATTATTGTTGTATGTTTAATCGTTCCCCATGATTACGCCGAGCTAATCGAATATCGTTTGTGAAAATAGTTCCAGGTTTTGTATGAATGGAGCTTAAATTAGTATCTTAAAACAAATTTACCAAATACGGCTTTACAACCCATTGATTTTTGCAAACACTTGGCTTGGTCTTAGCCATTTTAATATAATTATGTTTTATTAAACAGTATCTTATTTATAACCAAAATACTTTGATTCTATAAAGTCAAACGGTTTAACAGGTAAGAAAAACAGTTACATTTATATTTAAATCAAATTTGGGATTTTATTACATTAAATCTGATTGGCACTTTAAAAATTCATGGCTTAATAAAATTTTTGGGCGTGGCTTATTTTATTGTTGTATGCACTATATAAACCACAGCCGTGTACAGCATCAATCAGTTCAAATCTGTTAACAGTGAAGATAACACAATCCGAAAGTACTATAGATACAACAAAATAATTAAATTTAAAAATGAACATGGGTGCTACCAAATTGCTGTCTAGTGAAAAAAGTACAAATGATACCTATGAATTAATTAAATGGATACCAACAACTTAACATAAAATTAAAAAACAAAAACGTAAAACTTTACGTATTGACGCAGTGTTTAAACATACGTTCATAAACGCAAAATATGAGTTACGTTGTAAGCAACGAGATTGCCGGATCTTTAAGATGACGTCTTCAAGCACAGATGATATATTTATTAATAAATCCAACAATTGGGAAAAATACAAATTTTGTGAAGAGTTACAAAGTTTGGACAATTTTCTGAAAAAATTAAGTAATTTTAACAGTCAAAAATAAGTACAAACATCAAAGGTATACACAGGCTTTCTTATTGGGAAGCCACTAATCTTTTTCATATATGAGTAATAAAGTTTATATTTAGATAGATAGAGAGTAAGTCTTGTTTGTTGTGTTTCGGATCTCAAGACTTAAAAGAACTGGGTTTGTAGTAATTGGATTGACAATATTTTTACAGGTATTTTTAAATACAAATAATATTTAATAAAAATGTAAAAGAGTAATTGCTATGAATGCAGCATCATGAACAGTGGTTGTTGGAACTTGTTGAGGTAAACATAAGTTTATATTTGTTCATGTGAGTGTGAATATTTTTTTGTATTAAGCATGTTGAGGTGAACATCAGTTATCATTTGTTCAGGTGTGTTCGAATATTTTTTTGGATTAAAATTATTATTATTGGTGCATGTTTTGGTCAACATGAATTCACATTTATTCAGGTAAGTGTGATTATTTATTTTTGTATGCAAATTTAATTATAAAAAATAAAATAAAATAATTTCAAAAATTAAATATTTAAAATATTAATTAAGTTTAATTAATTTTAAATTTAATATTTTTTAAGATTTTAGAGAATTTTTTTATTTAATATATATTTTAAATTTTAAATTATATTATTTGTTCTACATACATGCATAAATATATTATTTTTGAAGTTTCTGTTTGTATTTTATATTTTATATTTTTAATTTTTGTATTTTTTTTAAATTTTGTTTACACAAACACAGGGTAAATATATTACTCACTATTTACATATACAAATTAATGAAACATCTTAACGTATTGTGCTGTATGTTGTTGAATTCCCACCTTTGATACCAATTTTATGTTGCGCCCTTTTGTGCAAAATTGGTTGTTGCAGGTGATGAATGTCCGCTGCACCAGAGCAGTTGATTAAAGCTCAACTTCGTAAGCTTATTTAATTTCAAATATTTGACGTCTCAAATACTTGACCATAACCAATATGAAAATTTGCTATTACCCAAATGTTTCCAATTTAATACGAGTAATATTCTGGTTAAAATATTACAAGAATGGTAGATAAGTCAGTAATAAAACAAAACACTTAAAAAACTTAATTTAATTTATTAACTAGTTACTTAATTAATTTTGACTGAATTGATTATTGAAATTTGAATAGACTTGATTGTTAAATTAATCAGATTTAATATCCGATTCTAATTTAAATTACATTTTGACTGATTGTATTTAAATCTAAATCTAAAATCTAAATCTTTTTGTGAGGTGATTTTCAATTGTTTTTATATGCGTAAATCGACATAGTTAAAATATATTTGTGTTACACGCGCTATAATAATTTCTTCAACAAATGTATTTATGCTGATTTTGCAAATATTGCCAAGTGAGTTTTTAGTATTAAATAAATTTTTTTATTGCAAATGCTTTTGATTGCAAAATACATTCAATAATAATTATGCCATTAAACTTAAACAATTATAAAAAAGGCTTTATCGAGTTATGCAACACCTCCCCTCATAGAAAAAAATTCAAATAATTTAAAAAATATTTGAATCGTTATTACAAAATTACAAAAAAATAAAACGTTCGAAATTATGAATAAAAAAAAGAATTTAAAAAATTAATTTTACAAATGAAACTTTATGATTGTCTTTGATTATTCATTTATCAGTAATATAATCATTGTAAACGCTGATTAATCCGCAATACTTCCATTCCACAAAATTTTACTTCCACTGTATAAAAAAAAAAAAAAGTTCATTAGTGACACAATTTCTTCGACATGCTGCATTTTGATGACCCATTGATTTAGACCAAGTAGTATCAGAACAAGTGTGCTTTCCAGGTTTGTTGCTCCATTTATCTGATTATGGTTGATTATGTGCAAACCCAGCTGTTCATGGAAACTTCTTTACAATGTAAAGTAATCTCAAAAACTATTAGTTGGATATAGGAATAAATATTTAGGGAGTTAGCAATGTAAATCATAATCATTTCGTTTCATTTTGTTTTATTATTTCTAGGGATGCTAAATTATTTGAATAAATTTTTTATTTCGAAATTCGTATTCGTTGTGATGGGTTCGATTATAAAGCTTTTTGTTTGTTTTTATGGGTTTCGTGAAATTTATAGCAATGTTAGTGAAAGTTTTAGAATTAATATTATTGGAATGACATAGAGGTTTTAACTTCAATATACAATTAAAGAAAGCTTCGTTAGTTATTGTCTATGAGTTAAATTGTTTTACAGATGAGAATAGTATTCGCTGCTTAATGTGTTTTGAATTAATTATTTAATGTCTTGTTTTTTACTTTTAGATGATGGGTGTTTTGACGATTGAATGATACCTTCATTAGGATTGGAAGGTTTTAAATTATCTTTTAAAATGATTTTGCAATTTTTATCTGATTCGATTTCAATTTGTTTTACGTTAAATGGATTAAGATTTTCGCTCGGGTGCATTACAGGTATTTCGTTTATGGTTTCAGGAATTAAGTTTGGAAATAAAATGTCCGTAGAGTCTGTTTTTGAAAGGGAAATATCTTTGTCTTCTATTTCCTCATTACACTTTTCATTTGAATCTGAGATTCTTGATGAGGTGGTATTATTTTTTCATCTTTGTCTTTATTGAAGATTATTTTAATATCGCTGTCATTAATAGTCCAGTCATTATTAAATAAATTGTGTTTATTAAATTTTGTAGTGTAATTAGAATTAGTGTAGTGCAGAGGATTAAAATTTTTAGCAACGTAATGTTGAGCATTTGGATTTTGGTAATGTTGTAGGTTAGAATTGCGATTATACTGTGAGTTTGGATTTCGATAGTACTGTGGATTAGGATTTCGATATTGTTCTGGGTTGGAATTTTGATAATGCTGAGAGTTTGACTTTCGATAGTGCTGTGAGTTAGGATTTTGATAGTGCTGTGAGCTAGGATTTCGATATTGTTGCTGGTTATAACTGCGATGTGGGTTATACGAAAAAGGTTGATGATTCGGATTCGATTTAGGTTGGAAATATTGTAAATTTGTTTGATGACTTTGCATATTAAGAAATTTTTCTTCTGTTATCGCTACAGAATAGGCTTCATTAATGGACGAAAATTCTTTTAATCTTAGAGCTCGCGATAGTTCTGGATTACTATGAAATACAAATCGTCTCAGAGCGGTTTCTTTGATAATAGCCGTTTTACCGTTTAATTCTGTAGGATCAGAATTTTGAATTGCCATCAAACATTTAGTAGTCAATTTTCCGAGCTTAGAGAAATATGTGGAAATATCTTCATACGTTCCTTGTCTAGAAGTTTGTAGGTCTTCTAGAAGTTGAGAAATATGAATATGATCAAGATATAACATTCTTAAACTATTTTCTAGTTCTTCGAATCCTGATATATCATTCATGTTTAACTGTGCCTTTACATATGCCGAAATTCTAGAGATTATGAAAAAGTATATTAAGGGTTGTTGAGGATTGCTAGCTAATTGCATAGCATTTTTTGCATTAGAGATAAAATGAGGAAATTCATCACGATCGCCGTTACACGGCGTTATTAATGAAGTTAAAAAGTCTATAGTGCGAGATTCATTAAGAATTTGCTTGGAATTTGATTGTACGTAAGAATAAGGCATTGTTGCAATTTTTATGTTTTGTTTATGAGAGAAAAAAAAATTATTTGTAATAATAATAAAATTTATAAGAGTTCCGTAGGGAAAAAAAATTATATTTATTATTTTAATTATATGATTTTTGATCGTTTGAAAGTAACAATACAAAAATGATTTTTATAGATTTAGGATTTAAGAAAACAATACTAAAAATTGATTAAGAATTATTTGAAATTGTATTATTTTGTGTATTGTTAGTTTTGAGTTTGATTTGAATTAGTATAACAATAGAAAAAAATTGAATTATAATTATTTGAATGAGCATGATTTTGTGTATTGTTGAGTTTTGATAGGAATTAGTATAACAATACAAAAAATTGAATTATAATTATTTGAATGAGTATAGTTTTGTGTATTGTTGAGTTTTGATAGGAATTAGTATAACAATACAAAAAATTGAATTATATTTATTTGAATTAGTATGATTTTGTGCATTGTTGAGTTTTGATACGAATTAGTATAACAATACAAAAAATTGAATTATAATTATTTGGATTAGTATGATTTTGTGTATTGTTGGGTTTTGAGTTTGATATGAATTAGTATAACAATACAAAAAATTGAATTATAATTATTTGAATTTGTAATATTTTGTGTATTGTTAATTTTTGAAATTTGATGAGATTTAGATATTGTTGAGATTTGAATATTTTGTTGAGATTAAGATATTGTTGAGATTTAGTTGGTTGGGATTTTGTGTTTGTAATGTTTTTGAGTTTTGAAATTTAATGAGATCAAATTAAGTAATTGTAAATGAATGTTTTCTTCTGACTTACCTGGGTTCGTTTTTCAACCAAATCACTGGAGTAAACTGCTGATACAATTGTTCTTTTGCCAAGTCTATGTTGAGGTTTTTCGAACTTGAGTCTAGCGTGTTGAAGATCTCACCGCTATCCACCAATTTTTATGTTGAGTTTTGGAATCCAACCGCTGCCACCAATTTTTATGTTGCATTCCCACCTTTGACATCAATTTTATGTTGCGTTCTTTTGTGCAAAATTGGTTGTTGCAGGTGATGAATGTCCGCTGCCACCAGAGCAGTTGATTAAAGCTCAACTTCGTAGGCTTATTTAATTTCAAATATTTGACGTCTCAAATACTTGACCTTAACCAATTGGAAAATTTCCTATTACCCAAATGTTTCCAATTTAATACGAGTAATATTTTGGTTAAAATATTACAAGAATGGTAGATAAGTCAGTAATAAAACAAAACACTTAAAAAACTTAATTTAATTTATTTACTAGTTACTTAATTAATTTTGACTGAATTGATTGTTGAAATTTGAATAGACTTACTTGATTGTTAAAATAATCGGATTTAAAATCCGATTCTAATTTAAATTACTTTTTGACTGATTGTATTTAAATCTAAATTTAAAATCTAAATCTTTTTGTGAAGTGATTTACAATTGTTTTTATATGCGTAAATCGACATAGTTAAAATATATTTGTGTTATACGCGCTATAATAATTTCTTCAACAAATGTATTTATGCTGAATTTGCAAATATTGCCAAGTGAGATTTTAGTATTAAATAAATTTTGTTAATGCAAATGCTTTTGATTGCAAAATACATTCAATAATAATTATGCTATTAAACTTAAATAATTATAAAAAGGCTTTATCGAGTTACGCAACAATGTATACACTACATCATACAATCACAGTATAAAAAAATTTTAATACAAACTTAACATTTTTTCAGGTGTGTGTGAATATTTTTGGAATAAAATAATTAATATTCGTGCATATTGAGGTAAACATCAATTCACATTTGTTCAGGTGAGTATAATTATTGGTTTTAGTATTTAAGTTTAATTATATATACAAAACAAAATAATTTATGAATATAAATAAATTTTAATTTTGTAGTATTGAAATATAATTTCAATTTTTAACATAAACAGTTTATCAGAAAAGTTCAAAAAATTATTAAGATAGGCCTTCATTCATATCATATAGTTAAACATTTCACGAAACGATATTTGTGATATATGTTAACAGGTAAAAATATTTAAAACACAAATACATAAACACATACATAAGGCATATACATCACTCATTATTTTTATCAAAAATATCACTCATTATTTATGTCTCATGCGATCACAGTACAAAAATTTTTTTATTATTCCCAAAAATTGGCAAAATATGCTAAAAATTAACTTTTTTACTATTTAAATCAAATTTGGGATTTTATTACATTAAATCTGATTGGCAATTTAAAAATTCATGGCATAATAAAATTTTTGGGCGTAGCTTATTTTATTGTTGTATGCACTATATAAACCACAGCCGTGTACAGCATCAATCAGTTCAAATCTGTTCAAAACAGTAAAGATAACACAATCCAAAAGTACTATAGATACAACAAAATAATTAAATTTAAAAATTGAACATGGGTGCTACCAAAATTCTGTCTAGTGAAAAAAGTACAGATGATACCCATGAATTAATTAAATGGATAGCAAAAATTAAACAAAAAGTTAAAAAACAATGACGTAAATTTTTACGTATTGACGCAGTGATAAAACATACGTTAATAAACGCGAAATAAGAGTTACGTTGTAAGCAACGACATTGCCTGATCATTAAGATGACGTCTTCAAGCACAGATGATATATTTATTAATAAATCCACCAATTGGGAAAAATACAAAGATTGTGAAGAGTTACAAAGTTTGGACAGTTTTCTGAAAAAATTAAGTAAATTTAACAGTCAAAAATAAGTTCAAACATCAAAGGTATACACAGGCTTTCTTATTGGGAAGCCACTAATCTTTTTCATATATGAGTAATAAAGTTTATATTAAGATAGAGAGTAAGTCTTGTTTGTTGTGTTTAAGGTCTCAAGACTTAAAATAATTGGTTTTGTATTAATTGTATTGACAATTTTTTTACAGGTATTTTTAAATACAAGAAATATTTAATAAAAATTTAAAAAAATAAATGCAGCATCATGAACAGTTGTTGTTAGAACTTGTTGAGGTAAACATAAGTTTATATTTGTTCATGTGAGTGTGAATATTTTTTTGGATTAAGCATGTTGAGGTAAACATCAGTTAACATTTATTCAGGTGTGTGTGAATATTTTTTTGGATTAAAATAATTATTCACATTTATTCAGGTAAGTGTGATATTATTTATTTTTGTATGCAAATCTAATTATACCCACAAAATAATATAATTTCCAAAACTTAATATTTAAAATAATAAATTTCAATATTAATTTAATTTTTTAATATTAATTTGATTTTAGAGAATTTTTTTATTTAATATATATTTTAAATATTATATTTTAATAATTGTTCTACACACATGCATAAATATATATCGTACTCCATGAATAGGGCGAGCTATTTGAATATCCTTTGAGAAAATAGTTACAGATTTGTATGAATGGAGCTTAAATTAGTATCTTAAAACAAACTTACCAAATACGGCTGTACAACCCATTGATTTTTGCAAACACTTGGCTTGGTCTCAGCCATTTTAATATATAAATGTTTTATTAAACAGTATCTTATTTATAACCAAAATACTTGGATTCTATAAAGTCAAACGGTTTAACGTGTAAGAAAAACAGTTACATCCAGAGCACGGTAGTGCGTAAGGCCGAGATTTAAGGGAGACATTCGGACTTTTCACTACAGTGCTATTACTACACCTTAATTTAGCGTCGATTTTTAGGTGCTGTATCTTTTGAACGAAAAGAGCTACAGTGTCATCAGCAAACTACCATGTAGAAAACGTAAACAGAGCAATATCATATATACCTATTAATTTTTATACCATATAGAAATAGACATAGCAATTTGAATACAGCAGTGTCCGTTTATTTTAAAAGTTAAGCACGGATGATTATAATTAGTTTTTGGATGGGTGACCCAACACTGTGTGAATTTATTTTATTTTATGCGTTTTTTATTGTAATTTTGTAAACATTAATTTATATTCTCTTATATTTCTCTCTTATATTTTGCATTGATCAATTATTATTTATTATTAGCAGTACCCGTTGCAGCTTCTACTGCAAAAATTTTTTAAATCCCCCATAACCAAGCCCTTATGCTAGAATGATGCGGTTTTCTGTATTCGACGTGAAATTGCCGAGAAAAATCGGTAAACTTCAATTTTTTCAGCGCAACCGCCGGAAAATTGGAAAAACATCCTCTAAAATTACGTTTTTCTGTTCTATAAATGCTATGAAGATAGAATTTTCACTAATCGACCCGAAATAACGACAAAATTAACTGAATATTTTGAAAAATTTCATTACTTTCATCGCAACCACACCGAAAATGGGAAAAACATCCCTAAAACTGATCTTTTTACTTCTATTCATGATAGAAAGATCGGTTTTTTTCCCTCACAATCCTTCGAACTTGGTAAAAACACCCCCAAAACCAACCTTTTTGTTCTATACATGCAACAAGATGCAGTTTTTTGCAATCGACGCTTAATAGCTTCAAATTAGGAAGTTATTTCGAAAAACTTAATAATTTTTATTGCAAACTCCCAACAAATCGAAAAAACACCCCTTAAAAGTACGTTTTTCAGTTCTATATATGATGAAATGTTGGAATTTTCACCAATCGACCCCAAATAAAGTCAAGTTAACAGAACACTTTGAAAAATTTCTTTACCTATAACGCAAA
Source organism: Nineta flava (assembly GCA_963920215.1). Taxonomy (NCBI): domain Eukaryota; kingdom Metazoa; phylum Arthropoda; class Insecta; order Neuroptera; family Chrysopidae; genus Nineta; species Nineta flava. The sequence goes on along the minus strand of OY986044.1, from coordinate 7,588,414 downwards.
CCTCCGAAAATGGGGAAAACACCCCTTAAACTGCCTTAAGGCATTTTGATCAGACTAAAAATATAACTGCTAGAGAGTGATTTATGTATTCTAAGGAAATTCGCTAAGTTGACGCATTTCCTGCGCAACGAATTTTTTTTTTGTGACGTGGAGCCAACGGATCAAGTCTTACCTAGATCGCATTCCATCCATTCCTTCCCAACGGGTCAAGTCATTTCTTCGAATCCGAGCTGCCAATCGCCGCATTATCTTTGTTATATATATCAAAACTATTGCATGCTGCGTTGCACGTTGTTCTGGAATATGATTGTTTAAAGACTGTTACGTTGATAATCAATTATCTGTAATAAACGATTAGTTTAGAAGTCATAATCGAAACAAATCAAGTAACATTTTATATATACTAAATTTTATATATATATATAGTTATTTTAATAAAAAATATATCACTCTTATTTCACATTAATTTGTGGCGCTTTAATAAAAGGCCTATGATCGATGAATATTATTGTCAATAATCCAAAGTAAATAATTTACGCTTTCTTTTCAGTTTTCATTGGCAATAACTCTGCTTGTATATTTGGTAATACATTACACCTTGGGCGATTGTTACAATAGATAATAAAATATTTAATTCTTCATCATTACGAATTGCTAATTGTAAATGACGAGGTATAATACGAGTTTTCTTGTTATCATGATGGGTAAATTGTTTAAATGTAAGAAAAAATTTGGCTGAAATGAAATAATATATCGTAAGTTTTCTTTAGTATGTTTTTATTAAAATTTTATAATTAAAAATTTTATTTATAACGTGGTTAGTTTTAAAATATTTGAAATCATCAAAAATTACGCAGGAGCTGCTTCATCTTCGAGCGATTTCCTTCAAATACATTAATCACTTTTAAGCGGTCACTATTTTATTTCCTTACAGGAAATTCGCTAAACAACTTGCCGCGTTATATTAAGTTTAAGAAACGTACTACAAAAATTTTACTTTAAGAAAACTTATTTCGTAACAAATTTCAACCAAATTTTTACTGACATTTAAACAATTTACTCCTAATTAATGTTTTACGTACATTTATGTTATAAAAAATTATAATTATACAAATTGCCATATAAATATTATATTTATAAGTAAACTACCATGTAGAAAACAAACAATATCAAGAGCACGGTAGTGCGTAAGGCCGAGATTTGTGGGAGACATTCGGACTTTTCACTACATTGCTACTACTACACCTTAATTTAGCGTCGTTTTGTAGGTGCTGTATCTTTTGAACGAAAAGAGCTACAGTGTTGATATTTCGAATATAGATACTTTACGGAATTATAAGAAACATTTTTTTCAATCAACGTTAACGAATTAACCGTTAAAAAGTTATTTCACTTCAAAAACGCAAAATTCGCGGGAACGCCTACAATTCTTGGTAACTAATAGATCAATATTCTACGATACTTCCAGATATGCTGTAAAGTTGATATTTGGCATGTAGATAGCTGTAGTACCCAAACTGACGGGAAAATTACGAAAACTGGAAATTTGTATCGAAAAAAAGTAAATTTTTACAATTTTCGTTTTAATTAAATTAGCATTAGAACGCATATATTTATCTTATTCGTTGATATTTTTATAGAGTCCTATCTGATTGGATGACACTTAGGCATTTTAATGATTGAAAATTATTTACAAATATCGTCCTTTTTTGAAGTTATAATACAAAACGTCTTAGAATCTATAGTACCAAGCCCAAGCTTTATAATATATCATCTTATTAAATAAATACATCGAAATCTATAAACATTATACATTGTTTCTTAAATGGAAAAATCTTATAAAAAAAAAACATTGATATCTAAAATTAACCTAAGTTGGACGGATAAGCCGTCCCTTAAACTAGACCTTAAAGAAAATATTTACAATTTAGATTACACCGAATCAGTTGTAATCGACATCATGTGGCATGCGGTATCGTTTCCTGAAAAGCAACGTACGCGGGTCAAATTGGCCCAGTTCATTGATTTCCGGGAATGGATTTTTCCGGGTTTGGATGAAGGTTTTGATTGTGGGGTGCCCAGTTTCTCTGTGGAGTACTTCAGTCGGGTATCGAAGGGGAACTTTCAAAATCGTCCGAAGACAACGATTTTGAAATTTTTGCATTTTCGTAAGCTGCGAAGGAAATTTAGCACGCAGTATAGATATAACTGAGCTGAACAACCGTCTTCTGAGGAAGATAACGGAGAACAACATTAGTTATTCCATCATCACCGGGAGCCTTCCTACACTTAAGTTTCCTTAAAATGTTTGAAACCTCCTGAGGTGACACGCATTCGACATCGATTGGGTTAATGACGGAAGAGCGAATATTTTCCAAAGATTCGGATACTATACGGGCCGTTTCTTCGTCGTGATATTCGTCGCCATCGGTTAAGCTGTGCGCCTTAGAGAAGGTATCAGCGTGAAGTTGAGCTTTGTCTGAATCTGGGTAGAGATACCCATTTTCCGACAGTAAAGGGGGCAGTCTATTGGAACGTTTACGCAAACTTCTAGCAATTGTCCAAACACTATTGTCACGAGTGGTCAGAGCTGAAATCCTCTCATCCCCCATTTCATCTCTGGTGCGCGTGACTTTTTCTCGAATATCAGCTGACATTCGCTTCATGGCGTCATGAAGCTCAGGCAGCCTAACTCTTTGCCAAAATTTACGCAATTTGTTCCGAGTCCGTATGAGTCGTTGTGTGTCATCATCTAATTTAAGTTGAAAGCCGATGGATCGAGTTTTCCTAGGTATAGATTTTTCGGTAGCAGCTACGAGATTCCTCGTCAGTTTACTAACCTCCAAATCTATTTGATCGTTTGTTTTGATCTGCGGAGAGATCAAAGTTTCGGCGTTAAGATACTGTTTGAAAAGTTTCCTTTCCGCTTTCTCAAAGCTCAACCCGGTCCGCAAGGTAGCAGCGCCCCTCATTTCAGCTAGGGTGAAGGTGATTGGGCGATGATCGCTTTGCAAATTCAAGTGATCATCTTGGTCCGACAGGAGGTTACAATTCTTGGGTATCGTTAAGTCAATGGTCTGAGGAGGGCGGTGGGCAGCATCAGGATAGTAAGTGGGGTCCTCTGGGTACGCAACAATGAAGTTTCGTTTGAGGGAATGCGCATAGAGGTATTTTAATATTGATTGTATTAGACCATTTAAAACTAAACATCCATGTAGAAAACACAATGAACTATATTATCACTTAAAATTTCTTAAACCTATAGTAGTAAATTGGCTTGTTGTATACAGCAGTTGGCATATATCATTTAAAAGTTAAGCAACGTTAGTTAAAATCCGTAATTGGATGGGTGAACATTGTGTACAGATTTTTTTTTGTAATTTTGTAATAAACATTAATGTATATTCTCATTTTAACTTTTTGATTATATTTTGCATTGATCAATTATTATTTATTAACGTAAATTGTTTCAGTGCAACTCCCCGAAAAAATTGAAACACAACTCCAAAATTACGTTCTTTTTTTTTATATATGCTAGAAAGATAGAATTTTCTCTAATCGACCCGAAATAACGTCAGATTAACAGAATACTTTAAAAAATTTCATTTCCTACATCGCAACCCCCTCCCCCCCACCCCCACCTCCCGAAAATAAGGAAAACAACCGTAAAATTGCCATTTCACTTCAATTCTAGTTAGAGAGATGGGATTTTATTTTTAAAGTCAAATTAATAGTTTACTTTAAAAAATTTCATTATCTACATCGGAAATCTCCGAAAATGGGGAAACACCCCATAAACTGCCTTTTTCACTTCTATTAATGTTAGAAAGATCAGTTTTTTTCATTCGACGTGGACCGGGTTTAAAATAGTAGGACTATTTTAAAAACGTAAATTTTTCTATCGTTACCCTTCGAAAATGGGATAAACACCCATAAAACTACCCCTTTTCTTGTATACATGCTAGGAAGACGGAGTTTTTTTTATTCGACGCAAAACAGCTACAAATTAAGAAGGCTATTCAAAAAACATAAAAACTGACATAGCTTCCTCCCAAAAAAAATCTGAAAAGCACCCCCGAAGCTACCCTTTTAACTTTTATTCATGGCAGAAAGACGGGATTTTCACCAATCGACTCAAAATAAAGTCAAATTAACAGAATACCACGAAAATTTTATAACCTACATCGCAATCTCCAAAAAGAGGAAAAACACCCCTAAAACTGCCCATTTCACTTCTTTTCATGTTAGAAAGAACGGGTTTTTTTTATTCAACGTGGAACTGGATAAAATTCACAGGATTATTTTATTAGAGTAAATTTTCCAATCGCAACCATTCACAAATGGAAAAAACACCCCTAAAAGCACCCTTTTTCTTCTATACATGCTAGAAAGATGTGGTTTCTTGCATTCGACGCTTAATAGCTACAAATTAAGAACATAATTAGAAAAACTTAAAACTTTTCCTCGCCACTCCCTAAACAGATGGGAAAACAACCCCCGTAATGTTCAATTCATGATAGAAAGATGGGGTTTTTTGCATTTGGTGGATAATTTCTAAGACATTTCTATTATACTATTGATCAATACCTAACATATATGAGATTCTATACAATAAACATACAAGTGTTTCACATTTAATTGTTTTATCTCAGAACTCCGTCATTTATGAACCCATTTAGAATTTTTTATTTTAAAGGGTTTGATTTCTCATTGTCACCATTATTATATAACAACCATACTATATTGATGTTTAAGCCTTTCAAAAAGCGAGCAGAGCCAGTTGACGTTACATTAACGCGAAGCGGTCTCCTTTGTATATGTGAATCTAAAAATATCGCGAAGCGTAAAAAGACGCAAAGCATACGTGAAGAGTAACAAAACGCAAAGCGTTTTGGGCGAAGCCTTGGGCTTCGCATATTTAAGCCTTACAAATAGAATTGATATCCGACTAAAAACATAAATGTAAGAAAGGGCCGAGTTTTCGGGAAAATCCTTAATGTAATAGTTCCTTCTTAAAAAGTGATGATATGTGAGTAAGGACCGAGCAATTTACAAAGTAAATAGCTCTAGACTTTACATTATAGTTCCTTCATAAAAAGTGATGATATGGAAGAAAGGACCGAGTTATTTACAAAGTAAATAGCTTTAGACTTCAGATAATAGTTGCTCTTTGAAAAGTGATGATATTCCATTAAAGAGCCGAGCTATTTACAAAGTAAATAGCTCGGTAAACTATTAACTAAAAAAATTTATGAGGGGTGAATTGATTAAATGTAAGAAAAAATTAGGTTGAAATTTATTTCGTAAGTTTTCTATTAGTATGTTTTTAAAATTTTATATAACGCGGCAAGTTATTTTTTCTGATGATTTCAATTATTTTAAAATTTGCCGCGTTATATAAAATTTTAAAAACATACTAAGGGAAAACTTACGAAATAAATTTCAACCAAATTTTTTCTTACATTCAATCAATTTACCCCTTATTAATTTTTTTAGCTCTTTAATGGAATATCATCACTTTTCAAAGAGCAACTATTATCTGAAGTCTAAAGCTATTTACTTTGTAAATAGCTCGGTCCTTTCTTCCATATCATCACTTTTTAAGAAGGAACTATTATGTAAAGTCTAGAGCTATTTACTTTGTAAATAGCTCGGTCCTTACTCTCATATCATCACTTTTTAAGAAAGAACTATTACATTAAGGATTTTCCCGAAAACTCGGCCCTTTCTTACATTTATGTTTTTGGTCGGATTTATATTTAAATAAATTTGGGATTTTATTACATTTAATCTGATTTGCACTTTAAAAATTCATGGCTTAGTAAAATTTTTGGCCGTGGCTTATTTTATTGTTGTAAGCACTATATAAAGCACAGCCATGTACAGCATCAATCAGTTCAAATCAGTTAACAGTAAAGATAACACAATCAGAAAGTACTATAGATACAATAAAATAATTAAATTTAAAAAATGAACAAGGTTGCTACCAGAATGCTGTTTAGTGAAAAAAGTACAGATGATACCCATGAATTAAAAAACAAAAACGTAAAATTTTACGTATTGACGCAAAGTTAAAACATACGTTAATAAACGCAAATATGAGTTACGTTGTAAGCAAGGATCTTAAAGATGACTTCTTCAAGCACAGATGATATATTTATTAATAAACCCAACAATTGGGAAAAATACAAAGATTGTGAAGAGTTACAATGTTTGGAAAATTTTCTGAAAAAATTAAGTAATTTTAACAGTCAAAAATAAGTACAAACATCAAAGGTATACACAGGCTTTCTTATTGGGAAGCCACTAATCTTTTTCATATATGAGTAATAAAGTTTATATTTAAATAGATAGAGAGTAAGTCTTGTTTGTTGTGTTTAAGGTCTCAAGACTTAAAAGAATTTGGTTTGTAGTAATTGGTTTGTAGTAAGAGTAAATGCTATGAATGCAGCATCATGAAATGTTGTTGTTGGAACTTGTTGAGGTAAACATAAGTCTATATTTGTTCATGTAATTGTGAATATTTTTTTGGATTAAGCATGTTGAGGTGAACATCAGTTAACATTTGTTCAGATGTGTGTGAATATTTATTTGGATCAAAATAATTATTATTGGTGCATGTTACTTCCTAACACTTCTAGACATGCTAGAAGGATGCGGTTTTTTGCATTCTATGCGGAATAACTTGAATCTCATAAGAAAAATTGGAAAACTTTAATATTCCCAAAAATAGGGAAGTTTCTCAATTTAACGTATATATATATATATATATCTATAACCTATATATATATGTATATATATATATATATATATATATAACCTATATATATATATATATATATATATAACCTATATATATATAAATATATATATATATATATATATATATATAGGTTATATATATATAGAATCTTCCCTATTTTTGGGAATATTAAAGTTTTCCAATTTTTCTTATGAGATTCAAGTTATTCCGCATAGAATGCAAAAATTAACTTAAGATTTAGGTTCTTTGGGAAATAGCACACAGCTTCGGAGTTATTTAACTTTTTATATAATATTTCTCCTTAAATAGGCACGGTCCTTATATTCACGTGGCCTAAATATTTTTCGAATGTACGAATCCAGTTTTTTCAAATCATATTGACATTTGTACTTATTTCTCTAGAAATTTTGGTCCTTAAATAAATAATTTTGGTCCTTAATAAATAATAATGTTTTATTAAGCGGTATGTTAATTATATCGTTTTAATGGGCAAGAAAAACCGTTACATTTATATACAAATCATATTTAGGATTTTATTACATTTAATCCGATTGGCTGTTTAAAACTTCATTGCCCAGTAAAATTTTTGGGCGTGGCTTACTTTATTGTGAAATGCACTATATAAAGCAAAGCTATATGCGTTATAATGTTAGGTTAATTTTAGATATCAATGGTTTTTTATAAGATTTTTCCATTTAAGAAACGATGTAAAATGTTTATAGATTTCGATGTATTTATTTAATAAGATGACATATTATAGGTAAAGCTTAGGCTAGGTACTATAGATTCTAAGACGTTTTGTATTATAACTTAAAAGGACGATATTAATAAATAATTTTCAATTCAATTCAATTATTATGTTATAATTGAATAGTAAGGATAACATCTAGTTGTCCGTTTTTGTTACTATTGAAAATATAAATTTATCAATATGACTGATAGAGTAATGGGTGGTTCAAAATGTCACAGCAATGTTTTTCGTGATAAAATCCAAGGTATTACAAAACCTACAATTCGTCGTTTAGCTCGTCAAGGTGGTGTAAAACGTATATCTGGTTTAATTTATGAAGAAAAACGTGATAGAAGGCGTGAAAAGTTTAGAGCTTTTCTTAAAAATGTTATTCGTGATGTAGTTATAAAAGCATTTAGTCATCCCATATATCAACCTGTAACTGCTATGGATGTAGCTAATGCAAAAAAAAGACAAGGTCGTACTTTGAAGGCTGCTGGAAGATAAACAATCATAGTACTATATATTTAATATATATTAGTAAATAAACATATAACAACTAAATACAACCAACAAAATTATAAACAGGCTTTACTATTGGAAAGCCACTATTCTTTTTCATATAAGAGTAATAAAATTTTTCTTAATAGATTAAGAAGTATATTATATTTTATTATGTGATTAAGCAGCTTAATCGTAATTATATTAACGTTTATTGAAATAATTTATTTTATATATACGGTATTTTATATACACGGTTATATATATGGTATTTTATAAACATTTATATCAAATTTAATGAAATGTTATTTGAATGCAGTAGTTTATCGAGGCCAAATTTTTCTAACAATTAATCAATTTACCCCTCGGATATGATTAATTTTTGCAAGGCTTAATTATACAAAGCCGAAGACATCGTACGAAATGCTACGTGTTTTGTTATGCTTTGCGTTACTTTTACGAAGATTCACATATACTACGGAAACCGCTTCGCGTTATATAACGTCAACTCGCTAGGAGGTTCCACCGTCTCAAACCCCAAGGTGATTTTTGGTAATGGTTTCGAGTCTAAGAAAGATTACTAGAAACTGCTACTTTTTAACATGAATAGAAGTAAAAAAGGTAATTTTTGGCGTATTTTCCCTATTTTTGGGAATATTAAAGTTTTCCGTTCTTTCTTATAAGAAGTGTCTAGAAGTGGGTTAGGTTTTCTTTTTATACAAAATTAGATTCAAATATTAACCCACGCAAAATTTTTTTTTTTTTTAATACAAAAATTTGCAAAGTGGTCCTACGGTTATGAAATTTATGATTTAGGTTCTTCAGGAAATAACATACCACATAGGAGTTATTTCTCGTTAATTTGGCACGCTCCTTAAATTCACATGGCCTGAAGATTTTTTTATTCAGATGTGGTACAGACAATTCTATGAAGTGGTCCTACGGTTATGAAATTTATGATTTAGGTTCTTTGGGAAATAACATACTACTTAGGAGTTATGTCTCGTTAATTCGGCACGTTCCTTAAATTCACATGGCCTAAACATTTTTTTATTCATATGTGGTATAGACAATTCTATGAACTATGTTGACATAACACAACAAATTTACGAGAAGATATTTCAATTGCTAGGCCCAGACAAAAATTTCAAATTTTTTATGAATAATTCACCCAAAAAAAATTCAAATATTTAACTAAATGTACCCTTATAGAGACAAACTAAATAATAGATGAAAATTTTTCAAAAATAAATCATCGTTAAACAATGGAGAAATATTCTTAAAAAACCATTAATTGTATTTTTGAATTAGAACTAAATGGATAGATAATCACATATTCGATTTGAAAAATCTATTGCCTATATATATTTAAACAAAAAACCTACGAAGACCAAAAACCCCTTAGACTCTACCACTCTGCCATACGCATTCCGTGCTCTATAAATACAAAACCATTGAATTTTTTACTAATAAAAAGTTCTATTTTTATTATTAAATTTACTAATAAAGATTATTTTGTACTAATAAATAATTATTAAATTAAATGTGTAACACTTGTATGTAACTCTTAATTTTATGAAAATGACGCGATCATGAGTTCCCATAATGCGATCAATATCTGTTCCCTGTAAGAGGCTATTAGGGGGGTTTTAGATTTAACTTTATGATTACCACAATTGCCGAGATAAAACTAGAGATGGCTTCGAGACTGCCATTTTTCTTAAAATATACTTGGGACGAACTTTGAACTATACGCTATTTTTATTGCATATGATGCTGCATCCATAGCATTTACTCTTTTAAATTTGTATTAAATTTTATTTTTATATAAAACATACCTATAAAAAAATTGTCAATACAATTTACTACAAACCCATTTATTTTTATTCTTGAGACCTTACACACAACAATCATGACCTCGCTCTGTATCAATCTAAATATAAACGTAATTACTCTTATATGAAAAAGATTAGTGGCTTCCCAATTAGAAAGCCTGCGCATACTTTCGATGTTAGTACTTATTTTTGACTATTGAAATTTCAAAATTTTTTCAGAAAATTGTCCAAACTTTGTAACTCTTCACAATCTTTATTTTTTTCCCAATTGTTGGATTTATTAATAGATATATCATCTGTGCTTGAAGACGTCATTTTTAAGATCCGGCAATCTCGTTGCTTACAACGTAACTCATATTTTGCGTTTATTAACGTATGTTTTAATACTGCATCAATACGTAAAATTTTATGTTTTTGATTTTTATTTTTATGTTTAATTTTTGCTATCCATTTAATTATCTCATGGGTATCACCTGTACATTTTTCACTAGACAGCATTTTGGTAACACTCATGTTCATTTTTTAAATTTAATTATTTTGTTGTATCTATAGTAATTTCTGATCGTGTTATCTTCACTGTTAACAGATTTGAACTGATTGATGCTGTACACGGCTGTGCGTTATACAGTGCATACAACAAAACGCCCAAAAATTTTATTAAGCCATGAATTTTTAAAGTGCCAATCAGATTTAATGTAATAAAATCATAATAATGTATTTTTCCCAATTGTTGAATCTATAAATAGATACATCATTTGTGCTTGATGACGTCATCTTCTTTAATGTTTTTTAATTTTTGCTATCCAATTAATTCATGGGTATCGTCTGTACTATTTTCACTAGACAGCATTTTAGTAGCACCCAGATTCATTTTTAAAATGAAATAATTTTGTATATGAAATTATTTTCATCGATCGACCCGAAATAAAGTCAAGTGAACAGAATACTTTGAAAAATTTCGTTACCTACATCGCAGTTTTTACAATCAACGTTAAGGAATTAACCGTTAAAAAGTTATTTCACTTCAAAAACGCAAAATTCGCGGGAACGCCCACAATTCTTGGTAACTAATAGATAAATATTCTACGATACTTCCATATATGCTGTAAAATTGATATTTAGCATACAGGTAGCTGTAGTACCCAAACCGACGGAAAAATTGCGAAAACTGGAAATTTGCATCGAAAAAGCGGAAAATTTAACATTTTTTTGTTTTAATTAAATTTAAGACTGTAACCTTAGTAAACTTCCATGTAGAAAACATAAAAATGAACTATATCTAGAGCATGGTAGTGCGTAAGGCCGAGATCATATATACCTTATAAATTCTTTAACATATAGATAAAGTCATAGCAATTTGAATACAGCAGTTTGCGTTTATTATTAAAAGTTAAGCAGATGTGATTACAATTAGTTGTTGGATGGGTGACCCAATACTGTGTTGTTTTTTTTTTATACGCTTTTTATTGTAATTTAGTATGCATTAATTTATATTCTCATTTTATTTTAACTTTTTATTGTATTTTGCATTGATCAATTATTATTTATTACTAGCATTACCCGTTGCAGCTTCGCCAGCAAAAATTTTTTAAAGTCTTATAACTAAGCCTTTATGCTAGAATGATGCGGTTTTATGTATTCGACGTGAAATTGCTTCAAACTGACGAGAAAAATCGGTAAACTTTTTCAGTGCAACAATTTTTTCAGTGCAACCCCCCGGAAAATCGGAAAAACTTCCTCCAAAATTACGTTTTTCTGTTCTATAAATGCTAGAAAGATGAATCTTTCCTTAATCGACCCGAAATATCGTCAAATTAACAGAATATTTTGAAAAATTTCATTACCTACATCGCAACCACACCAAAAATGGGAAAAACATCCCTAAAATAGACCTTTTCATTTCTATTCTTGATAGATAGATCGGTTTTTTTCCATTCGACGTAGAACAGGTTCAAAATAACATAATTATTTGAAGGCAGAAAATTTTTCCATCGAACCCTTCGAACTGGGGAAAAAGACCCCCAAAACCAAAGTTTTTTTTCTATACATGCTACAAGATGCAGCTTTTTGCAATCGACGCTTAATAGCTACAAATTAGGAAGTTATTTCGAAAAACTTTATATTTTTTATAGCAACCTCCAGAAAATCGAAAAAACACCCCCCAAAATTACGTTTTTCAGTTCTATACATGCTGAATGATGGAATTTTCACCAATTGGCCCGAAATAAAGTAAAGTTAACAGAACACTTTGAAAAATTTCATTACCTACATCGCATTACACCTCCCGCCCCAATTAATTGAAGTAATATTGCTATTTTACTTCTTTATAAAGAAAAAATTAACAGATTAGTTTGACAAATTTCATTACCTATATCGCAAACCTCCGAAAATGGGAAAAACACCCCTTAAACTGCCTTAAGGCATTTTGATCAAACTATAAATATGACCGCTAGAAAGTGATATATGGATTCTAAGGAAATTCGCTAAGTTGACGCAGCTCCGGCGTAACGAATTTTTTTTTGTGACGCGGAGCCAACGTGTCAAGTTATTTCTTCGAATCCGAGCTGCCAATCGCCTTATTATCTTTGTTATATATATCAAAACTATTATCTTTGTTATATATATCAAAACTATTGCATGCAGCACGTTGTTGTGGAATATGCTTGTTCAAAGACTGCTACGTTGATAATCAATTATCTGAAGAAGAAAAAATTGATTATTTTAGAAGTTATAATCGAAACAAATCAAGTTACATCTTATATATACTAAATTTTATATAGTTATTTTAATAAAAATTTATCACTCTTATTTCACATTAATTTGTGGCCTTTTATTAAAAAGACCTATAATCGATGAATATTATTATCAATACTCCAATGTATATAATTTACGCTTTCTTTTCAGTTTTCTTTGGCAATAACACTGCTTGTATATTTGGTAATACACCACCTTGGGCAATTGTTACACCAGATAATAATTTAATTAATTCTTCATCATTACGAATTGTTAATTGTAAATGACAAGGTATAATACGAGTTTTATGGTTATCGTTAGGGGTAAATTGATTAAATGTAAGAAAAAATTTGGTTGAAATAATATTTCGTAAGTTTTTTTTAGTATGTTTTTAAAATGTTATATTTTAAAATTTTATTTATAACGTGGTAGTTTAAAAATAATTGAAATCATCAAAAATTACGCAGGAGCTGCTTTATCTTCGAGCTAATTTCCTTCAAATACATAAATTACTTTCTAGCGCTCACTATTTTATTTCATTCAGGAAATTCGCGAAAAACAACTTGCCGCGTTACATAAAATTTTAGAAACATACTACAAAAATTTGACTTTAAGAAAACTTATTACGTAATATATTTCAACCAAATTTTTCCTGACATTAAAACAATTTAAGCGTAATTAATGTATCGTAGATTTTAAAATTTGGTAATTAAATTATAATTTTATAAATTGCCATATATATATAGATATAAGTACACCACCTTGTAGAAAACATAAATAAAAAGTGTCTTTTTTGTCTGTTTATTAACAAATTAATTGATTGATTGTTGAATAATATCGGGGTAAAAACTATTGCACTTCAACCCTATGGTCCATTCTGTATATATATATATATATATATATAAACTGTAAACTGCTGTATTCAAATGATATAGTTCTTTTTTATGTTTTCTACATGGAAGTTTACTCATGATACAATCTTAAATTCTTTTAAAACAAAAAAATGTTAAATTATCTGCTTTTCCGATACAATTTTCCAGTTTTCGCAATTTTCCCGTCAGTTTGGGTACTACAGCTACCTGTATGCCAAATATCAATTTTACAGCATATCTGGAAGTATCGTAGAATATTGATCTACGTTGATTGTTAAAACTGTTTCTTATAATTCCGTAAAGTATCTTCATTCGAAATATCAACACTGTAGCTCTTTTTGTTCAAAAGATGCAGCACCTAAAAAATGAGCCTAAATTAAGGTGTAGTAATAGCACTGTAGTGAAAAGTCCGAATGTGTCCCTTAAACTCGGCCTTACGCACTACCGTGCTCTAGATAAAAAAATTCTTTAAAATCTATAAAAAATATTACATTTTTTGAAACTTTTTCATAATTACCGTGCTCTAGATAGTGAGTGATATATGTGCCTTGTGTGGGCGTTAACAAAATTTTAAAAAAAAATACAAAAATTGTAAACATAAAATACTAAAATAAACTTCAAAAATGATATATATATATATATATATATTTAAGCATGTATGTAAAACAAATATTAAAATATAATACTCAAAAGATATATAAAATTAAAAAATTCGTAAAAAATAAACCTGAAAATAAACAAATTAGTAGATATATTCAGAAAAATTTCATAAATAAATCCTAATTTAGGAAATTGTCTAAATTTTGTACAGCTTCACAATCATTGTATTTGTTCCAATCGTTTGATTTTGAACGGACATGTTGTATAAATCATCTGTGCTTGACGGGTCACCAGACGGTATTTTAGTTGCATACATATTCATTTTTGAAATTATTTTATTTTGTGTGTATTATTAAATTTTCAAACAAAAATAATTAATCACTTTAGCCTGAGTAAATGTTAATTGATGTTGACCAATATATGCACGAATAATTATTATTTTAATCCAAAAAATATTCAAACACACCTGAAAGTGAGACCTTAAACACAACAAACAAGTCTTACTCTCTATCTATCTAAATATATACTTTATTACTCATATATGAATAAGATTAGTGGCTTCCCAAATAGAAAGCCTATGTATACTTTTGATGTTTGTACTTGTTTTTGACTGTTAAAATTATTTAATTTTTTCAGAAAATTATCCAAACTTTGTAACTCTTCACAATCTTTGTATTTTTCCCAATTGTTGGATTTATTTACAGATATATCATCTTTGCTTGATTATGTCATCTTTAAGATCCGGCAATCTCGTTGCTTACAACATAACTCATATTTTGCGTTTATTAACGTATGCTTTCATACTACGTCAATGCGTAAAATTTTACGTTTTTGTTTTTTAATTTTACGTTTAATTTTTGCAATCCATTTAATTAATTAATTCATACATTATTATGTGTGTATAATTAAATTTCATTACAAAAATAATTTCAACTGGCTTCACCTGTACAAATGAGAATTGATGTTTACCTCAACATGCTCCAATAATAATTATTTCAAATCAAAAAAATACAGACCCACAATTGAAAAAATTTTAAGTGTGTATAAAAATCTTGTTATACTGTGATCGTATGAGGTAGTGTATTCATACGCCAGAATACCTTAAGATGTTACATTAAGTTGTGTTTGTAAATACCGAGTGATATATATGCCTTATGTACGTGTATATACGATCAATTTAATGATATGAATGAAGGTTCATGTTAATAACTTTTTGAACTTTTCTGATAAACTGTTTATTTTCTAAAACAAAAATTAAAAATGTAATTAAAAACTACATAATTAAAGTATACCTATATGTATAATTTATTTTATTTTGTGTGTATAATTAAATTTTCATACAAAAATAAATTATCACACTAACCTGAATAAATGTTAATTGATGTTGACCAAAATATGCACGAATAATCATTATTTTAATCCAAAAAAATATTCACAAACACATGAACAAATGTAAACTTAAGTTTACCACAACAATCTCCAACAACAACTATTCATGATGCTGCATTCATAGCATTTATCCTTTTACATTTTTATTAAATGTTATTTATATTAAAAAATACCTGTAAAAAAATTGTCAATACAATTCTTTTAAGTCTTGAGACCTTAAACACAACAAACAAGTCTTACTCTCTATCTAAACTTTATTACTCATATATGAAAAAGATTATTGGCTTCCCAATTAGAAAGCCTGTGCATACTTTTGATGTTTGTACATATTTTCGACTGTTAAAATTACTAAATTTTTTCAGAAAATTGTCCAAACTTTGTAACTCTTCACAATCTTTGTACTTTTCCCAATTGTTGGATTGATTAATATATATATAATCTGTATTTGATGACGTCATCTTTAAGATCCGGCAATCTCGTTGCTTACAACGTAACTCATATTTTTCATAATTTGCGTTTATTAACGAATGTTTTAATACTGCGTCAATGCGTAAAATTTTACGTTTTTGTTTTTTAATTTTATGTTTAATTTTTGCTATCTATTTAATTAATTCATGGGTATCATTTGTACTTTTTTCACTAGACAGCATTTTGGTAGCACCCATGTTCATTTTTTAAATTTAATCATTTGTTGTATCTATAGTTCTATCTATGTATATGCCCTGTGTTTGTGTTAACAAAATTTAGAAAAATACAAAAAAACAAGTAATGTAACAACTAACTGAGTTAATTGTTTGAATACCCAGTATATACTGAGTTGTATATCAATGTTTGAATTGTCAATATTTCTGCCTATTCAATGTTTATAAAATATGAATTATTTGAAAATGTTTGTTTTGTGTTCATAATTTATATTGAAACAGTAAAAATGTTCTTGCATTTAAAAAAATTTATATTAATGTTCTTGCGAGTTTTATATATTTAAATATTGAGTTATATAATTGAGTCAATCAACGCGAAGCGACTGCTAACGCAAAGCGTTGGTCAACGCAAGCCGTTAGGCGACGCGAAAAGTTAGTCAACGCGAAAAGTTAGTCAACGCGAAGCTTTAGTAAATCAACGTAAAGCGTTGGTAAACACAAAGCGTTAACCAACGCGGAACGTAAGCTAAAGCGAACCGTAAGTCAGCCAACGCGAAGCGAGCGTTGTTAAATGAGAAGCGTTTGTTATTCAAGGAGAATCGTCAGTGATTCAACGCGAAGCTCGATTTCACGCGAATCGTTAACGCTTTAAGTAAGCGTGAAAAGTTAGTCAAATCGTAGCGTTTGTTAAAGTGAAGCGTTAGCATGAGTTAGATATACAACGCGAAGAGTTAGCCGACGCGAAGCGTTAGTCGATACGACACAATATCTAACGCGAGGAAATTAACGCAGAGCGTAAGCAAGTTAACGCGAGGCGTTAGTAACATTGGTAAACGCAAAGCGATAACCAACGCGAAACGTTAGCTAAAGCGAACCGTACGTCTGCCAATGCGAAGCGTGGTTCAATGAGAAGCGATAGTTATTGAAAGCAAAGCGTCAGTGATTTGCGAAGCGTGATTTCACGCGAATCGTAAACCAACGCAAAGCGTTAACCAACGCGAAACGTAGGTCAATAGAAAGCGTTAGGTTAACGCGAAGCGTTAGTAAATCAACGCAAAGCGTTGGTAAACGCTTTGCATTTACCAACACGAAACGGAAGCTGACGCGAACCACAAGTAAGCGAACGCGAAGCGTTAGTCAATGAGAAGCGTTAATCAATTTGAAGTGTTCAGTCAACGCGAAGCGTTAGTAAATCAACGCGAAGCGTGGGTAAACGCAAGGCGTTTACCAACGCGAAACGTTAGCGAAAGCGAACCGTAAGTAAGCCAACGCGAAGCGTTGGTTAATGAGAAGCGTTAGTTATTCAAAGCGAAGCGTTGGTGATTCGCGAAGCATGATTTCACGCGAATCATTGATTAACGCGAACCGTAAGCTCAATCGTGCCGTAGGTCAGCCAACGCGAATCGTTGGTTAATGAGAAGCGGTAGTCAATAGGAAGTGTTAGGTCAACATGTAACGTAGTCTAAAGCGAACGGCAAGTCAGCCAACGCGAAGCGTTGGTTAATGGAAAGCGTTAGTTTTTCAAAGAGAAACGTTGCTGATTCGCAAAGCGTGATTTCACGTGAATCGTTAATTTACGCAAAGCGTTAACCAACGCCAACCGTAACCTCAAGCGAGCCATAAGTCAGCTAACGCGACGCGTTGGTCAATGAGAAGCGTTAGTCAATAGGAAGGGTTAGGTTAACACGAAACGAAAGCTAAAGCGAACCGTAAGACAGCCAACGCGATGCGTTGGTTAATGAGTAGCGTTAGTTATACAAAGCGAATCGTTAACCAACGCAAAGCGTTAACCAACGCAAAGCGTTAACCAACGCAAAGCGTTAACCAACGCAAAACGTAAGGTAAAGCGAACCACCAGTCAGCCAGCGTGAAGCGTTGGTCAATGAGAAACGATAGTTATTCAAAGCGAATCGTTCATGATTCAACGCTGTTAGTAAGCCATCTACTACGTGCTGTTAGTAAGCTATCGTTGGTACGCAAAACGTTTACCAACGCAAAACGTGAGCTAAAGCAAACTGTTAGTCAGCCAACGCGAAGCGTTGGCCAATGGGAAGTGTGAGTTTTCCAAAGCTAAGCGTCAGTGATTCTCGAATCGTGATTTCACGCGAATCATTACCCAACGAAAAGCATGAACCAACTCGAAACGTAAGTTTAAGCGAACCGTATTTCAGCAAACGCAAAGCTTTAGTAAATGAACGATAACCAACGCAACACGCAAACTGAAGCGAACCGTTAGTCACCCAACGCGATGCGTTGGTCAATGAGAAGCGTTGGTCAAATTGAATGCGAAGTGAAAGTGAACGCGGAGCGTATGCAACTCAACGCTAAGCGTTGTTAATTGAAAGCATAGTGTAAGCTTAAGCGAACCGTAAGTCAGTAAACGTGAAACGTTAGTCAATGCGAAACGTTCGGCGTTAGATCATATATATATATATATATATATATATATATATATATATATATATGTATGTATATTTATTCATATATAAATATATATATTTATATATATATATATATATATATATATATTTATATATGAATATATATACATACATATATATATAAATATATATATATATATATATATATATAAAAATTTTATAGATAATTTTTGATAAGATATGTGGAACTTTGAATAAACTTTTTGCAAAATTTTGACATCTGTACGAGACCAACAATTTTTTTTAAAAAGAAACTCACTTAAACCTTGACCTTATATATACATCTGGTTAACAAAAGTGAAATAAACATAAAAACAATACTAATTGATGTTTGTTATGTTTGTACATGTGCCTGTCTTCGATCGACTCATTTTCAACTTTAAGCACAAAGTTTGAAAAAACGGTTGACTTTATGAAAAAATTTATTAAACAGTTGTTTATTTTAAAAAGAAGAAGGTTTTTTGTATACAAATTTTTGTTCTATCTCTAACGATTTCAACGATATAAATTCTCCCTCCCTCAGGGGGGATCCCTTTCCGATTTTGCCCGTTAACGAACTTGACCTTACTTTTTTGCTCTAGAACACACAAAATTTTCAGGCCGTTATCTCTTTTCGATCTTGAGTTATCGGCTTCACAGACGGACAGACGGACGGACGGACATGTGAAAATTGCCGAATTAGGCCATTTTATGAATACCTTGGTGAAGCATTTTTGTCAAGGATTCATATTTTCAAGCGTTACAAAGTCGGAACTAAACTTAATATTCCTTGGATATTTACAAATATACTGGGTATAAAAACGAATAATTATGCTTACCTGAACAAATGTGAATTGATGTTTACCTCAATATGCACGAATAATATTTATTTTATTCCAAAAAATATTCACACACACCTGAAAAAATGTTAAGTGTGTATTTAAATTTTTTAATACTGTGATTGTTTGATGTAGGGTATACAAATTAAAAGTCAGTTTCAATGATGATTAAAAAAAATGAATTTATTATTTAAAAGTATAAGTACATTTAATTACAATAGTAAGATATTTTGAAAAGTAGTTTTAACATTGACAATTTTGTCAAACCACAAGTGCATTAACGTAAGCTAATAACTTAGTAATACAAATGATGACGAGAAGTCATTTACAATAGTTTATATATGATTATTAAAACGAATGAATAATATTGAAAAGATAAAGTATGAATGTTATTTGTGATTATTAAAACAAATAAGTAATATTGAAAAGATGTTGTTTAAAGTTATTAGATCAAATAAATAATATTGAAAAGATAAAATATGAATGTTGTTTGTGATTATTAAATCAAATGAGTAATATTGAAAAAATGTTGTTTAAGGTTATTAGATCAAATAAATAATATTGAAAAGATGAAGTATGAATCATTTTTAATGTAGTGTATTCAAAACTGATAATTTTGCATGACGCCTGTAATACATCTTGTTTACTCAAATGTTCTTTATCTGTGTAGGAGTCCCTATGCCAGGATCCATAACTTACATACCGCACAATACCTTAAGATGTTTCATTAATTTGTATATGTAAATAGTGAGTGATATATTTGCCCTGTTTGTGTTAACAAAATTTAAAAAAAATAAAAAAATAAAAAATATAAAATACAAACAGAAACTTCAAAAATAATATATATATATTTATGCATGTATGTAGAACAAATATTAAAATTTAATATTTAAAATATATATTTAATAAAAAAATTCTTTAAAATCTTTAAAAATATTACATTTAAAATTAATTAAATTTAATTAATATTAAAATTTAATATTTGAAATATTAAATTTTTGAAATAATTTTATTTTGTGGGTATAATTAAATTTGCATACAAAAATAAATAATCACACTTACCTGAATAAATGTGAATTCATGTTGACCAAAACATGTACCAATAATATTTATTTTAATCCAAAAAAATATCACAGACACCTGAACAAATGTTCACCTCAACATGCTTAATCCAAAAAAATATTCACACTCACATGAACACATATCAACTTATGTTTACCTCAACAAGTTCAAACAACAACTGTTCATGGTGCTGCATTCATAGCATTTACTCTTTTATATTTTTATTAAATATTATTTGTATTTAAAAATTCCTGTAATAAAATTGTCAATACAATTACTACAAACCCAATTCTTTTAAGTCTTGAGACCTTAAACACAACAAACAAGACTTACTCTCTATCTATCCAAATATAAACTTTATTACTCATATATGAAAAAGATTAGTGGTTTCCCAATAAGAAAGCCTGTGTATACCTTTGATGTTTGTAATTATTTTTGACTGTTAAAATTACTTAATTTTTTCAGAAAATTGTCCAAACTTTGTAACTCTTCACAATCTTTGTATTTTTCCGAATTGTTGGATTTATTAATAAATATACCATCTGTGCTTGAAGACGTCATCTTTAAGATCCGGCAATCTCGTTGCTTACAACGTAACTCATATTTTGAGTTTATTAACGTATGTTTTAATACCGCGTCAATGCGTTAAATTTTACGTTTTTGTTTTTTAATTTTGCGTTTAATTTTTGCTATCCATTTAATTATTTCATGGCTGTCATCTGTACTTTTTTCACTAGAGAGCATTTTGGTAACATCCATGTTCATTTTTTTAATTTAATTATTTTGTTGTATCTATAGTTCTTTCTGATTGTGTTTATCTTCACTGTAAACAGATTTGAACTGATTGATGCTCAAGTTGAAGTTTAAAATGAATTTATTAAATCTTCTGTTTACCGTTAATTATTACAAAACATCTTAAAGTTATAGTACCTAGTCTAGACTTTACCTATACCTATACAATCATCTTATGAATAAAATACATCGAATTATTTTAGAATTTAATATACATCATTTAAATTTAATGGAAAAAACTTATATAAAAACCATTTAAATTTAACTTAATCTAATTTGTGTGGATAAGCCACCCCTAAGAACTAAACCTTAAATAAATAAATAAGTAAATAAATAAATAAGTAAGTACAAATTTGATTACAACAGAATTAGTTGCAATCGACATCGTGTGGCATGCGGTATCTGTTTCTGAAGAGCAACGTATTTGGGTCAAAACAGCTCATTTCGTTGATCTCCGGGAACGGGTTTTTGCGGGATGATTGAAAGAAGGATTAAGCGGTTGGATAAATGTTCGGATAGTAGGGTGCCTAGTTTCTTGGTGGATGGATTCAGCCGGATATCAAAGGGGGGCTTTCGAAATCGTCCGAAGACAACGATTTTGAAATTTTTGCATTTTCGTGAGTTGCGATGGTGCAACGTTCGACCAAATTGGGGCGTCGTATGTGAGTACGGGCCGAATACATGATGTTTCAACCGTTCGTCCAATCTACTCCTAACGTTGAGAAGTGGGTACAACCCCGCAAATGATGCGTTCCCAAGGGCGAGACCTTTTTTAACGTTCTTCGTCCAATTCAACTGTCTTTGAAGAGTTATTCCCAGATACTCAACACTTTGAGTCTGTTGGATTACCGTGTTAAACATTTTCAGTTCAAGTGGGTAAGAAGAAAATTTAGTCTTCCTTGTGAACAAGACGGACTGAGACTTCGTAGGATTAATTTTGGTTTTCCACTTCTTGAAATAGCTTTCAATCGAGGATAAGTGAGACTGGAGGGAGCTCGAAATAAGTTTCGGCTGCCAGGAAGTTCAGTAGATTGCTGTATCGTCAGCAAAGAGGGCCGTTTCGGTAGCTCGATCTTTCGGGATATCATTTATAAAATATAAAAAGAGGCGGGGTCCTAGCAAGGAGCCTTGAGGTACACCAGCCTTTACACGGTATTGGTTCGATGTACTTTGTTGGAGATGAATTCTTAAAATCTTTGAAACCTCCTGAGGTGATACGCATTCGACTTCGGTTGGGTTAATGATGGAAGAGCGAATATTTTCCAAAGATACGGACACCAAGCGGGCCGTTTCTTTATCGTGATATTCGTCGCCACCTGTTAAACTGTGCGCCTTAGAGAAGGTATCAGCAAGAAGTTGTGCTTTGTCTGAATCTGAGTTGA
Source organism: Nineta flava (assembly GCA_963920215.1). Classification (NCBI taxonomy): domain Eukaryota; kingdom Metazoa; phylum Arthropoda; class Insecta; order Neuroptera; family Chrysopidae; genus Nineta; species Nineta flava. The sequence goes on along the minus strand of OY986044.1, from coordinate 7,565,855 downwards.
GATACCCATTTTCTGATAAAAGAGGGGGCAGTCTGTTGGAACGTTTACGCAAATTTCTAGCAATTGTCCAGATACTGTTGTCACGAGTGGTCAGAGGCGAACTCCTCTCATCCCACATTTCATCTCTGGTGTGCGTGACTTTTCCTCGAATATCAGCTTACATTTGCTTCATGGCGTCATGAAGCTCAGGCAGCCTAACTCTTTGCCAAAATTTACGTAGTTTGTTCCGAGTCCGTATAAGTCGTAGTGTGTCATCATCTAATTTAAGTTGAAAGCCGAAAGATCGAGTTTTCTTAAGGATAGATTTGTCGGCAGCAGCTACGAGATTTCCCGTCAGTTTACTAACCTCTAAATCTATCTGTTCGGTCGTTTTGATCTGTGGAGTTTCGACGTTGAGATACTGTTTGAAAAGTTTCCAATCCGCTTTCTCGAAAACCTGCCGGGTCTGCAAAGTTACAGCACCCCTCATTTCTCCTAGGGTGAAAGTAATAGGGTGGTGGTCGCTCTGCAAATCCAAGTGAACATCAAGATCCGACAGAATGCGGTGGACAGCATCAGGGTAATACGTGGGTTCCTCTGGATACGCAACAATGAAGTTACGTTTGAGGGAGTGTGCAAAAAGTACATTCCCTCTAGACTATGTGAATAATTTTTGAACTTTCCTGATAAGATGTTTATGTTCTAAAACAAAAATTGAAAATATAATTAAAAACTACAAAATTAAAATTTATTTATATATACAAATTATTTTAATTTGTGTGCATAATTAAATTTCAATACAAAAATCGTTTCACCTGGCATCACATGAACAAATGAGAATTGATGTTTACCTCAATACGCACCAATAATAATTCTTTCAAATAAAAATTATATAGACACAGACTTGACAAAATTTTAAGTGTGTATAAAAATCTTTTTATACTGTCATCGTATGAGGTTGTGTACTCATACGCCAGAATACCTTAAGATGTTCCAATAATTTGTATATGTGAATAACATCGTATCAGGTTGTGAATTCATACGCCACAATTCCTTTAGATGTTCCAATAATTTGTATATGTAAATAGTGAGTGATATATGTACCTTGTGTAGGTGTTAACAAAATTTAAAAAAAAATACAAAGATTATAAATATAAAATACAAAAATAAACTTCAAAAATGATATATATATATTTAAGCATGTATGTAGAACAAATATTAAAATATAATGCGCAAAAGATAAATAAAATAAAAAAATTCATAAAAAATATACCTGAAAATAAACAAATTAGTAGATATATTCAGAAAAATTACATAAATAAATCCTAATTTAGGAAATTGTCTAAACTTTGTACAGCTTCACAATCATTGTATTTGTTCCAATCGTTGGATTTTGAACAGATATGTTGTACAAATCATCTGTGCTTGACCGGTCACCAGACGGTATTAGAGTTGCATACATATTCATTTTTTAAATAATTTTATTTTGTGTGTATAATTAAATTTTCATACAAAAATAAATAATCACACTAACCTGAATAAATGATAATTGATGTTGACCAAAATATGCACGAATAATTATTATTTTAATCCAAAAAAGTATTCATACACACCTAAACAAATGTAAACTGATGTCTACCTCAACAAGCTCCAACAACAACTGTTCATGATGCTGCATTCATAGCATTTACTATTTTACATTTTTATTTTGTTTTTATTAAATTCTTTTAAGTCTTGAGACCTTAAACACAAGAAACAAGACTTATTCTCTATCTATCTAAATATAAACTTTATTACTCATATATAAAAAAGATTAGTGGCTTTTCAATTTGAAGGCCTGTGTATAATTTTGATGATTGTACTTATTTTTGACTGTTAAAATTACTAAATTGTTTCTGAAAATTGTCCAAACTTTGTAACTCTTCACAATCTTTATTTTTTTCCCAATTGTTGGATTTATTAATAGATATATCATCTGTGCTTGAAGACGTCATTTTTAAGATCCGGCAATCTCGTTGCTTACAACGTAACTCATATTTTGCGTTTATTAACGTATGTTTTAATACTGCATCAATACGTAAAATTTTATGTTTTTGATTTTTATTTTTATGTTTAATTTTTGCTATCCATTTAATTATCTCATGGGTATCACCTGTACATTTTTCACTAGACAGCATTTTGGTAACACTCATGTTCATTTTTTAAATTTAATTATTTTGTTGTATCTATAGTAATTTCTGATCGTGTTATCTTCACTGTTAACAGATTTGAACTGATTGATGCTGTACACGGCTGTGCGTTATACAGTGCATACAACAAAACGCCCAAAAATTTTATTAAGCCATGAATTTTTAAAGTGCCAATCAGATTTAATGTAATAAAATCGCAAATTTGATTTAAATATAAATGATACTGTTTTTCTTACCCGTTAAACCTGTTGACTTTATAGAATCAAAGTGTTTTGGTTATAAATAAGATACTGTTTAATAAAACATTATTATATTAAAATGGCTAAGACCAAGCCAAGTGTTTGCAAAAATGAATGGGTTTTAAAGCCATATTTGGTTAGCTTGTTTAAAGATACTTATTTATGCTCCATTCATGCAAAACCTGTTACTATTTTCTCAAAGGATATTCGATTAGCTATATATATCAATTAATATATTGATATATTTTAGAATCTATATTTCAAGAAAAATAAGTAAAAATGTAAGTAAACTACCATGTAGGAAACTTCAAAACTCCTACCTTCTAACATGAATAGCAATAAAAATTTTTGGCATATTTTGCCTATTTTTGGGAATAATAAATAATTTTTGTACTGTGATCGCATGAGATATAAATCATGAGTGATATTTTTGATAAAAATAATGAGTGAGGCCTTATGTATGTGTATATGTATTTGTATTTTAAATATTTTTACCTGTTAATATATATATCCGACCAAAAACATAAATGAAAGAAAGGGCCGAGTTTTCGGGAAAATCCTTAATGTAATAGTTCCTTCTTAAAAAGTGATGATATGAGAGTAAGGACCAAGCTATTTACAAAGTAAATAGCTCTAGACTTTACATAATGGTTCCTCCTTAAAAAGTGATGATATGGAAGAAAGGACCCAGCTTAATACAAAGTAAATAGCTCTAGACTTCAGATAATAGTTGTTCTTTGAAAAGTGATGATATCCCATTAATGAGCGGAGCTATTTAAGTAAATGGCTTGGTAAACTATTAACTAAAAAAGTTAATGAGGGATAAATTGATTAAATGTAAGAAAAAATTTTATAGAAATTTATTTCATAAGTTTTCCCTTAGTATGTTTTTAAAATTTTATATAACCCGGCAAGTTTTTTTTTCTGATGATTTCAAATATTTTAAAATTGCCGCGTTATAAAATTTTAAAAAACATACTAAGGGAAAACTTATGAAATAAATTTCAAAAAAATTTTTTCTTACATTTAATCAATTTACCCCTCATAAATTTTTTTAGATAATAGTTTACCGAGCTATTTACTTTGTAAATAGCTTGGCACATTAATGGGATATCATCACTTTTCAAAGAGCAACTATTATTTGAAGTCAAGAGCTATTTACTTTGTAAATAGTTCGGCCCTTTCTTCCATATCATCACTTTTTAAGAAGGAACTATTATGTAAAGTCTAGAGCAATTTACTTTGTTAATAGCTCGGTCGTTACTCTCATATCATCACTTTTTAAGAAGGAACTATTACATTAAGGATTTTCCCGAAAACTCGGCCCTTTCTTATACTTATGTTTTTGGTCGAATATCAATTGGTTTTGTAAGGCTTAAATATACGAAGCCCAAGGCTTCGCACAAAACGCTACGCGTTTTGTTACTCTTCACGTATGCTTTGCGTTGTTTTACGCTTCGCGATACTTTTAGATTCACATATACAAAGGAGACCGCTTCGCGTTATGTAACGTCAACTGGCTCTGCTCGCTTTTTGAAAGGCTTAAACATCAATATAGTATGGTTGTTATATAATAATGGTGACAATGAGAAATCAAACTCTTTAAAACAAAAAATTCTAAATCGGTTCATAAATGACGGAGTTCTGAGATAAAACAATTAAATGTGTAACACTTGTATGTTTATTGTATAGAATCTTATATATGTTAGGTAATGACCAAAAGTATAATATAAATGTCTTTGAAATTATCCACCAAATGAAAAAAAACCCCATCTTTCTACCATGAATGGAACTTTAAGGGGTTGTTTTCATATCTTTTTAGGGAGTGGTGAGGAAAAGCTTTAAGTTTTTCTAATTATCTTCTTAATTTATAGCTATTAAGCGTCGAATGCAAGAAACCACATCTTTTTAGCATGTATAGAAGAAAAAGGGTGCTTTAAGGGGTGTTTTTTCCATTTGTGAATGGTTGCGATTGGAAAATTTACTCTAATAAAATAATCCTGTGAATTTAATCCAGTTCCACGTTGAATAAAAAAAACCCGTTCTTTCTAATATGAAAAGAAGTGAAAAGGGCAGTTTTAGGGGTGTTTGTCCTGTTTTTGGAGATTGCGATGTAGGTTATAAAATTTTTGTGGTATTCTGTTAATTTGACTTTATTTTGAGTCGATTGGTGAAAATCCCATCTTTCTGCCATGAATAGAAGTTAAAAGGGTAGCTTCGGGGGTGCTTTTCAGAGTTTTTTTGGAAGGAAGCGATGTAAGTTTTTAAGTTTTTTGAATAACCTTCTTAATTTGTAGCTGTTTAGCGTCGAATATAAAGAACTCCATCTTCCTAGCATGTATACAAGAAAAGGGGTAGTTTTATGGGTGGTTATCCCATTTTCGAAGGATAACGATAGAAAAATTTATGTTTTTAAAATAGTCCTACTATTTTAAACCCGGCCCACGTCGATTGAAAAAAACCAGATCTTTCTAACAATAAAAGAAGTGAAAAAGGCAGTTTAAGGGGTGTTTTCCCATTTTCGGAGGTTTCCGATGTAGATAATGAAATTTTTTAAAGTAATTTATTAATTCGACTTTAAAAAGAAAATCCCATCTCTCTAACTAGAATTGAAGTGAAATGGCAATTTGATGGTTGTTTTCCTTATTTACGGGAGGGAGGGGGGTAGCGATTTAGGAAATGAAATTTTTTAAAGTATTCTGTTAACTTGACTTTATTTCGGGTCAATTGGTGAAAATTCCATCATTTCAGTATGTAAAGAACTGAAAAACGTAATTTTGGGGGGTGTTTTTCGATTTTCCGGGAGGTTGTAATGAAAAATTTATAAATTTTTCGAATAAACTTACTAATTTGTAACTATTTAGTGTCAAGTGCAAAAATCTCAACTTTCTAGCATGAATAGAAGGAAAGGGGTTGTTTTACGGGTGTTTTTCCCGATTGCGAAGGGTTGTGATGGAAAAATTTAATTTTTTCAAATAGTTCTGTTAGCTTGATCTTGTTCCACGTCGAATGGAAAAAACCCGATCTTTCGATCATGAATAGAAGTGAAAAAGTCAGTTTTAGGGATGTTTTCCCCATTTTCGGTGTGGTTGCGATATAGGTAGTGAAATTTTTCAAAATATGCTGTTAATTTGACGTTATTTCGGGTCGATTAGTGAAAATTCTATCTTTCTAGCATTTATAAAAAAGAAGAACGTAATTTTGGAGTACGTTTTTCCAATTTTCCGGGGGGTTGCACAGAAACAATTGAAGTTAATAAATAATAATTGATCAATGCAAAATATAATAAAAAAGTTAAAATAAGAATATAAATTAATGTTTATTATAAAATTACAAAAAAAAATCTGTACACAATGTTCACCCATCCAATTACTGATTTTAACTAACGTTGCTTAACTTTTAAATGCTATATGCCAACTGCTGTATACAACAAGCCAATTTACTATATAGGTTAAAGAAATTTTTAGTGATAATATAGTTCATTGTGTTTTCGCAATTTTCCCGTCGGTTTGGGTACTACAGTTACCTACATGCCAAATATCAACTTTACAGCATATCTGGAAGTATCGTAGAATATTGATCTATTAGTTACCAAGAATTGTAGGCGTTCCCGCGAATTTTACGTTTTTGAAGTGAGATAACTTTTTAACAGTTAATTCGTTAACGGTGATTGGAAAAACTGTTTCTTATAATTCCGTAACGTATCTATAATCGAAATATCAACACTGTAGCTCTTTTCGTTCAAAAGATACAGCACCTAAATAACGACTCTAAATTAAGGTGTAGTAATAGCACTGTAGTAAAAAGTCCGAATGTCTCCCTTAAATCTCGGCCCTACGTACTACCGTGCTCTAGATCACAAATATCATTTCGTGTAATGTTCAACTTTATGATATGAATGAAGGCCTATGTTAATAATTTTTTTAACTTTTCTGATAAACTGTTTATGTTCTAAACCAAAAATTAAAAATATATTTCAATACTACAAAATTAAAATTTATTTATATTCATAAATTATTTTATTTTGTATGTATAATTAAACTTAAATACAAAAACGAATAATTATACTCACCTGAACAAATGTGAATTGATGTTTACCTCAATATGCACGAATAATAATTATTTTATTCCAAAAAATATTCACACACATCTGAAAAAATGTTAAGTGTGTATTTAAATTTTTTTATACTATGATTGTATGACGTAGTGTATACATACGCCACAATATCTTAAGATGTTTCATTAATTCGTATATGAAAATAGTGAGTGATATATTTGCCCTGTGTTTGTGTTTACAAAATTTAGAAAAAATACAAAAATTAAAAATATAAAATACAAACAGAAACTTCAAAAATAATATAAATATATATATATATATATATATATATATTTATGCATGTATGTAAAATAAATATTAAAATTTAATATTTAAAATATATCCGACCAAAAACATAAATGTAAGAAAGGGCCGAGTTTTCGGAAAAATCCTTAATGTAATAGTTCCTTCTTAAAAAGTGATGATATGAGAGTAATGACCGAGCTATTTACAAAGTAAATAGCTCTAGAATTCATATAATAGTTGCTTCTTAAAAAGTGATGATATGGAAGAAAGGACCGAGCTATTTACAAAGTAAATAGCTCTAGACTTCAGATAATAGTTGCTCTTTGAAAAGTGATGATATCCCATTAAAGAACCGAGCTATTTACAAAGTAAATAGCTCGGTAAACTATTAACTAAAAAAAATAATGAGGAGTAAGTTGATTAAATGTAAGAAAAAATTTGGTTAAAATTTATTTCATAAGTTTTCCCTTAGTATATTTTTAAAATTTTATAACGCGGCAAGTTTTAAAATATTTGAAATCAGAAAAAATATTTTGCCGCGTTATATAAAATTTTCAAAACATACTAAGGGAAAACTTATGAAATAAATTTAAACCAAATTTTTTCTTACATTTAATCAATTTACCCCTCATTATTTTTTTTAGTTAATAGTATATTTACTTTGTAAATAGCTCGGTTCTTTAATGGGATATCATCACTTTTCAAAGAGCAACTATTATCTGAAGTCTAGAGCTATATACTTTGTAAATAGCTCGGTCCTTTCTTCCATATCATCACTTTTTAAGAAGCAACTGTTATATGAAGTCTAGAGCTATTTACTTTGTAAATAGCTCGGTCCTTACTCTCATATCATCACTTTTGAAGAAGGAACTATTACATTAGGGATTTTCCCGAAAACTCGGCTCTTTCTTACATTTATGTTTTTGGTCGGATATCAATCATTATTGAAAGGCTTAACTATACGAAGCCGAAGGCCTCGCACAAAACGCGTAGCGTTTTGTTACTCTTCGCATATGCTTCGCGTATTCTATGCGTTCCTTTCGCTTCGCGATACTTTACTCTTTTTAGATTCACATATACAAAGGAGACAACAATACAACCATACATATATTATATGGTTGTAGTATAATATTGGGGACAATGGGAAATCAAACCCTTTCAAACAAAAAAATCAAAATCGATTCATAAATGACGGAGTTCTGTGGTAACACGCATTAAAAATTGTCCTGCAATTTTTGTGTTTTTATTAATAAAACAATTAAATGTCTAACACTTGTATGTGTAACACTTGTACACCTAACATATATGAGATTCTGTTCAATATTCTGTACAGTATGTTTTTATTAAAATTTTATCTGATGATTTCAAATATTTTAAAACTTGCCGCGTTATAAAATTTTAAAAACATACTAAGGGAAAACTTACGACATAAATTTCAATCAAATTTTTTCTTACATTTAATTAATTAACCCCTCATTTATTTTTTTAATAAATAGTTTACCGAGCTGTTTAGCTTGTAAATAGCTCGAAACTTTATGGGATATCATCACTTTTTAAAGAACAGCTATTATTTGAAGTCTAGAGCTATTTACTTTGTTAATAGCTCGGTCCTTTCTCGTATATCATCACTTTTTAAGGAGCAACTATTATATGAAGTCTGGATCTATTTACTTTGTAAATAGCTCGGTCCTTTATCCCATATCATCACTTATTAAGAAGCAATTATTTTATTAAGATTTTCTCGAAAACTTACCTTTCTTACAAACGGAAAATTTAACAATTTTAACTGTAATTAAAATAACATATGAAGCATATATCGATTTGATTTGTTGACATGGTTACCGCCTCCTTTTTGATTAGATAGACATTTAGTATTTAAATAAAAATAGCTTATTTGATATATCAGTATGTTTTAATACTCCAAATAGAAAACATTGATTACTTCATTATATTGTTACAATGTTACTTTTTTTAAGTAAACAAGTTGTTTAAATATAAACAAGTTTATTTTCAATTAGCAATTCGTAATGATGAAGAATTAAATAAATTGTTATCTGGTGTAACAATTGCTCAAGGTGGTATATTACCAAATATTCAAGCAGTGTTATTGCCAAAGAAAACTGAAAAGAAAGCATAAATTTTATACATTGGATTATTGATAATAATATTCATCGATCATAGGCCTTTTAATAAAACACCACAAATTAATGTGAAATAAGAGTGATATATTTTTTATTAAAATAACTATATAAAATTTAGTATATATAAGATGTTACTTGATTTGTTTCGATTATGACTTCTAAACTAATCGTTTATTACAGACAATTGATTATCAACGTAAGAGTCTTTTAAGAAATGACTTGACCCGTTGGCTCCACTTCACAAAAAAAAATTCGTTACGCAGGAGCTGTGTCAACTTAGCGAATTTCCTTGGAATACAAAAATCACTCTTTAGGGGTCATATTTTTAGTCTGATCAAAATGCCTTAAGGCAGTTTAAGGGGTGTTTTTCCCATTTTCGGAGGTTTGCGTTATAGGTAAAGAAATTTTTCAAAGTGTTCTGTTAACTTGACTTTATTTCGGGTCGATTGGTGAAAATTCCATCATTTCATCATATATAGAACTGAAAAACGTAATTTTGGGGGGTGTTTTTTCGATTTTTCGGGAGTTTGCAATAAAAAATATTAAGTTTTTCGAAATAACTTCCTAATTTGTAGCTATTAAGCGTCGATTGCAAAAAACTGCATCTTGTTGCATGTATAGAACAAAAAGGTTGGTTTTGGGGGTGTTTTTACCAAGTTCGAAGGGTTGTGAAAAAAACAGATATTTCTATCATGAATAGAAGTAAAAAGGTCAGTTTTAGGGATGTTTTTCCCATTTTCGGTGTGGTTGCGATGTAGGTAATGCAATTTTTCAAAATATTCTGTTAATTTTGACGTTATTTCGGGTCGATTAGTGAAAATTCAATCTTATAGCATTTATAGAACAGAAAAACGTAATTTTTAAGGATGTTTTTCCAATTTTCCGAGGGATTGCACTGAAAAAATTGAAGTTTACTGATTTTTCTCGTCAGTTTGAAGCAATTTCACGTCGAATACAAAAAACCGCATCATTCTAGCATAAGGGCTTGGTTTAAAGGGCTTTAAAAAATTTTTGCAGGCGAAGCTGCAACGGGCAATGCTAGTAATAAATAATAATTGATCAATGCAAAATATAATAAAAAAGTTAAAAAACAAATAAAATGAGAATATAAATTAATGTTTACAAAATTACAATAAAAAGCGTATAAAATAAAATAAATTCACACAGTGTTGGGCACCCATCCAAAAACTAATTGTAATAATCTGTGCTTAACTTTTAAAATAAACGCACACTGCTGTATTCATTGCTGTATTCATGCTATGTCTATTTCTATATGGTATAAAAATTAATAGGTATATATGATATATATCGTTTTCTACATGGTAGTTGGCCGATGACATAGTCTTAAGTTAATTAAAACAAAAAAATGTTAAATTTTCCACTTTTCCGATACAAATTTCCAGTTTTCGAAATTTTCCTTTCGGTTTGGGTACTACAGCTATGTACATGCCAAATATCAACTTTACAGCATATCTGGAAGTATCATAGAATATTGATCTATTAGTTACCAACAATTGTAGGCGTTCCCGCGAATTTTGCGTATTTGAAGTGCAATAACTTTTTAATGGTTAATTCGTTAACGTTGATTGAAAAAATTGTTTCTTATAATTCCGTAAAGTATCTATATTTGAAATATCAACACTGTAGTTCTTTTCGTTCAAAAGATACAGCACCTAAAAAACGACGCTAAATTAAGGTGTAGTAATAGCACTGTAGTGAAAAGTCCGAATGTCTCCTTTAAATCTCGGCCTTACGCACTACCATGCTTTAGATATTTAATAAAAAAATTCTTTAAAATCTTCAAAAATATTACATTTAAAATTAATTAAATTTAATTAATAGTAAAATTTAATATTTTAAATATTAAATTTTTGAAATTATTTTATTTTGTGGGAATAAAAAAATTTGCATACAAAAATAAATAATCACACTTACCTGAATAAATGTGAATTCATGTTGACCAAAACATGCACCAATATTAATTATTTTAATCCAAAAAAATATCACACACACCTGAACAAATGCTAACTGATGTTCACCTCAACAACAATTAATATAATGATTTATTTTAGGATCTATATTTCAAGAAAAATAAGTAAAAATGTAAGTAAACTACCATGTAGAAAACATCATAACTCCTATGATTCAACATGAATAGCAGTAAAAAAGGCAATTTTTGGCAAATTTTGCCTATTTTTGGGAATAATAAATAACTTTTTGTACTGTGATCGCATGAGATATAAATAATGAGTGATATTTTTGATAAAAATAATGAGTGATGTATATTGTTGCGTAACTCGATAAAACCTTTTAATAATTATTTAAGTTTAATGACATAATTATTATTGAATGTATTTTGCAATCAAAAGAATTTGTAATAACAAAAATTTATTGAATACTAAAAACTCACTAGGCAATTTTTACAAAATCAGCATAAATACATTTGTTGAAGAAATTATTATAGCGCGTGTAACACAAATATATTTTAACTAAGTCGAATTTCGCATGTAAAAACCTCTGTAAATCACCTCACAAATAGATTAAGATTTATATTTAGATTTAAATACAATCAGTCAAAATGTAATTTAAATTAGAATCGGATATTAAATCCGATTAATTTAACAATCAAGTATATTAAAATTTCAACAATCAATTCAGTCAAAATTAATTAAGTAACTAGTAAAGAAATTAAATTAAGTTTTTTAAGTGTTTTGTTTTATTACTGACTTATCTATTTTCTTGCAATATTTTAACCAGAATATTACTCGTATTAAATTGGAAACATTTGGGTAATAGCAAATTTTCCAATTGGCTATGGTCAAGTATTTGAGACGTCGAATATTTGAAATTAAATAAGCCTACGAAGTTGAGCTTTAATCAACTGCTCTGGTGGCAGCGGACATTCATCACCTGCAACAACCAATTTTACACAAAAGGACGCAACATAAAATTGGTGTCAATGGTGGGAATGCAACAATATGCCTTATGTATGTGTATATGAATTTGTGTTATAAATATTTTTACCTAATAACATATATCACAAATATCGTTTCGTGTAATGATAAACTTTATGATGTGAATGTCAGCCTATGTTAATAATTGTTTGAACTTTTCTGATAAACTGTTTATGTTCTAAACCAAAAATTAAAAATATATTTCAATACTACAAAATTAAAATTTATTTATATTCATAAATTATTTTATTTTGTATATATAATTAAACTTAAATATCACACACACCTGAACAATTGTTAAATGATGTTTACCTTAACATGCTTAATCCAAAAAAATATTCACACTCACATGAACAAATGTGTATTTAAATTTTTTTATACTGTGATTGTATGATGTAGTGTATACATACGGCACAATACCTTAAGATGTTTCATTAATTTGTAACAAAATTGAAAAAAAAATACAAAAACATAAAATACAATCAGCAACTTTAAAAATAATATATATATATATATATTTATGCATGTATGTAGAACATATATTCAAATTTAATATTTAAAATATATTTTAAATAAAAAAATTCTTTAAAATCTTAAAAAATATTACATTTAAAATAAATTTAATTTAATTAATATAAAAATTTAATAATTTAAATATTAAATTTTTGAAATTAATTTATTTTGTGGGTATAATTAAATTTGCACTAAAATAAATAATCACACTTACCTGAATAAATGTGAATTCATTTGTTTATTTGTGTATACTTTCGTTTCAACACACAATGTTTGTCCAAATTCCTTTCGGTTACGTATGACAAACTGTAGAAGACTATAGCGTATACCCGACACATTTCATTGTCATTGAATTTATTAATTAAATTAAATACTGATATGAAAAAATTAACTCGTCAACCAGGAATCGAACCTCGGGCCTCTGGATATCTAGTCCAGTATGAATGCAGCATCATGAACAGTTGTTGTTGGAACTTGTTGAGGTAAACATAAGTTTATATTTGTTCAGGTGTGTGTGAATATTTTTTTGGATTAAAATAATTATTATTGATGCATGTTTTGGTCAACATGAATTCACATTTATTCAGGTAAGTGTGATTATTTATTTTTGTATGCAAATTTAATTATACCCACAAAATAAAATAATTTCAAAAATTCAATATTTAAAATATTTATTAAATTTAATTAATTTTAAATGTAATATTTTTTAAGATTTTAAAGAAATTTTTTTTTAATATATATTTTAAATATTCAATTTTATTATTTGTTCTACATACATGCATATATATATATATATATATATATATATTATTTTTTGAAGTTTCTGTTTGTATTTTATATTTTTAACTAAAATAAATTATTATATTAATTGTTGTTGTATGTTTAATCGTTCCCCATGAATACGGCGAGCTAATCGAATATCCTTTGAGAAAATAGTTACAGGTTTTGTATGAATGGAGCTTAAATAAGTATCTTAAAATAAACTTACCAAATACGGCATTACAACCTTTTGATTTTGCAAACACTTGGCTTGGTCTTAGCCATTTTAATATAATGTTTTATTAAACAGTATCTTATTTATAGATCGTTAATGTATATCAAGAAAAGAAGTGCAGACAAGTGACAACCTTGTTTTAAGCCACGATATGTATTGAAAGTACGTGTTGTCGTATAATTATTCATCATAACGCAACAGTTTGAATTGGAGTATATTGATTGGAGTATGGCTATAGTATTACTGGCCAGGCCTATATTTGGCAGTTTTTTCCACAGCATAGTACGATCAATTCTATCAAATGCCTTTTCAAAATCTATGAAACAGAGGTAAATTTTGGATCTTTTGATTAATAAATTACGGTCGATGATCGTTTTCAAAACTAATATATTATCCATGACATCATATCTTTTCGAAATCCTGCCTGATTTTCATTAATAATATTATTTTCTGTACACCATTGGTGGATTTGAGTAACCAATAACTTGGTATATAATTTACTTATATTAGGCGTAAGGGTAAGCCCTCGATAGTTATCAGGACAGTTTATATTACCTTTGCCTTTGTAATTATTAACAATCAGTCCTGTGTTCCAATCTTTGGGGAATTTTTTGTTCTGCATCATAGTTGTAAATAGTTTTAGTAATATGCTGCTAAATTTATGACAGTACTTATGTGCCTCCCCAATGTATTGCCCCCTCTCCATGTGTACAAGGAAAGGAGATTAAGATTTTACTATACGCGGACGATGTTGTGATACTGTCAAGAACAGTTGGCGGAATGACTAGGATGTTGAAAGGAGTTGAAGACTATTGTACGAAATGGAATTTATCTGTGAATGTAAATAAAACAAGGACTATGGTAGTAAGTAATGGATGTAGGATCTCAGCAAAAGAGGTGTGGAATTATAATGGATACAAAATCGAAAATGCGAAATACTTTCAGTATCTGGGTGTAATTTTAACCCATAATGGAAAATGGGGTCCACACATAGATTATATAAAAAATAGGGCCAAAAGTGCATTAATGAATATTCGAAAATTTGTCTATAAATACAACGAATTTCCATTCAAGATGATTTTAAACATGTTCAGTGTACTAATTCTACCTATAATCACTTAAGGCAGCGAAATCTGGGCTCTGAACTGTAGCAGGGATCAATTTAGAATTGTGAATACATTTGCCTATAATTTTTATGAAGAAATATTATGTGTCCCGAAGTCGACTCCGAATTCGGTAGTCAATATTGAGCTGAGTGTGACATCGATTGAGGATATGTGCATCCAAAAGGCCCTGTGCTATTATTCACGGCTATTGAAGAGTGACAAAGGCTTAGAAAAACTGTGTCTGAATAGAAATTTGCAATTTACTACTAAAAAGCAAGAATTAAATATCGAGTCTTATGAAAATGTAAATAAAAATTTAATTAAAAAAACAATACTAGAGAGATCAATTCATAATTCTTTAATAGACATAAATGCAAAGAGTAGTCTCAGACTATATAGCAAATTGGCTCACTATCAGGGGGGTGCTAGATATTTGAACAATGTGGACAGGGATGGTAAGTATATAATCGCCAATTTTCGTGTGTATAGTTTTCGATGGAATTCAAGAAGAGCGAACGATGAACGTATATGCGTTTTATGTGGAGGTCACGAAAGTGTGGATCATTTGATTGAGGATTGTGAGGGTACTGCTGGATGCTTAAGAGATAAGGTTAACAAATGTAATCTGTATTTATCTGTTAGCATATTAAATGAGCATGACCCAATAACTCTAAGCTATATAATTGAATACTTGAAATACATCCTAAATCGACGTCAATCCAATTTATAGAATTTACCACGTATTAAACTTGAATGATAATATTGTTTTCGTTGCCTTTTTATCTGTTTAAAATTTTCTTATTTTCATTAATCTATTTAAAATATTGTAAATTATTTTATTAAGAATTGTTGTGAAATTATTTTATTTTATTAAGAATGTTATTTTTATTTATGGGGATACAATGTAGAAATTTAAAATTATTATTTTTGTTATTATTATTTATTCTAATTTTCTAATTTTCAAATGTAATTAATTGGTTATTATGTCAAATAAATGAAATGAAATGAAACTTATGTATAACCAAAACACTTTGATTCTATAAAGTCAAACGGTTTAACGGGTAAGAAAAACAGTGACATTAAAATTTAAATCAAATTTGGGATTTTATTACATTAAATCTGATTGGAACTTTAAAAATTCATGGCTAAATAAAAATTTTGGGCGTGGCATTTTTTATTGTTGTATGCACTATATAAAGCACAGCCGTGTACAGCATCAATCAGTTCAAATCTGTTATAAGTGAAGATAACACAATCAAAAAGTACTATAGATACAACAAAATAATTAAATTTAAAAAATGAACATGGTTGCTGCCAAAATGCTGTCTAGTGAAAAAAGTACACATGATACCCATGAACTAATTAAATGGATAGCAAAAATTAAACATAAAATTAAAAAACAAAAACGTAAAATTTTACGTATTGACGCAGTGTTAAAAAATACGTTAATAAACGCAAAATACGAGTTACGTTGTAAGCAAAGGAGATTGCCGGATCTTAAAGATGACGTTTTCAAGCACAGATGATATATTTATTATTAAATCCAACAATTGGGAAAAATACAATGATTGTGAAGAGTTACAAAGTTTGGAAAATTTTTTGAAAAAATTAAGTAATTTTAACAGTCAAAAATAAGGTCAAACATCAAAGGTATACACAGGCTTTCTTATTGGGAAACCACTAATATTTTTGATATATGAGTAATAAAGTTTATATTTAGATAGATAGAGAGTAAGTCTTGTTTGTTGTGTTTAAGGTCTCAAGACTTAAAAGAATTGGGTTTGTAGTAATTGTATTGACATTTTTATTACAGGAATTTTTAAATACAAATAATTTTTAATAAAAATGTAAAAGAGTAAATGCTATGAATGCAGCATCATGGACAGTTGTTGTTGGAACTTGTTGAGGTAAACATAAGTTTATATTTGTTCATGAGAGTGTGAATATTTTTTTGGATTAAGCATGTTGAGGTGAACTTCAGTTAACATTTGTTCAGGTGTGTGTGGATATTTTTTTGGATTAAAATAATTAGTATTGGTGCATGTTTTGGTCAACATGGATTCACATTTATTCAGGTAAGTGTGATTATTTATTTTTGTATGCAAATTTAATTATACCCACAAAATAAAATAATTTCAAAAATTTAATATTTAAAATATTAAATTTTAATATTAATTAAATTTTATTAATTTTAAATATAATATTTTTTAAGAAATTAAAGAATTTTTTTATATAATGTATATTTTAAATATTAAATTTTAATATTTGTTCTACATACATGCATAGGTATTGCGCCGTATGTATACACTACATCATACAATCACAGTATAAAAAATTTAAATACACTCTAAAAATTTTTTCAGGTGTATGTGAATTTGTTTTGGAATAAAATAATTATTATTCGTGCATATTGAGGTAAACATCAATTCACATTTGTTCAGGTGAGTATAATTACTGGTTTTTGTATTTAAGTTTATTTATATATACAAAATAAAATAATTTATGAAAATAATAAAATTTTAATTTTGTAGTATTGAAATATATTTTAAATTTTTGGTTTAGAACATAAACAGTTTATCAGAAAAGTTCAAAAAATTAATAACATAGGCCTTCATTCATATCATAAAGTTGAACATTACACGAAATGATATTTGTTATATATGTTAACAGGTAAAAATATTTAAAACACAAATACATATACACATACATAAGGCATATACATCACTCATTATTTTTATCAAAAATATCACTCATTATTTATATCTCATGCGATCACAGTACAAAAAGTTTTTTATTATTCCCAAAAATAGGCAAAATATGCCAAAAATTAACTTTTTTACTGCTATTCATGTTAGAAGGTAGAAGTTTGGTTGTTTTCTACATGGTAGTTTACTTACATTTTTACTTATTTTTCTTGAATAATAGACCCTTAAATAAATCATTATATTAATTGTTGTTGTATGTTTAATCGTTCTCCATGAATACGGCGAGCTAATCGAATATCCTTTGAGAAAATAGTTTCAGGTTTTGTATGAATGACGCTTAAATTAGTATCTTAAAACAAACTTACCAAATACGGATTTACAACCCATTGATTTTTTCAAACGCTTGGCTGGGTCTTAGCCATTTTTATATAATAATGGTTTATTAAACAGTATCTTATTTAAAACCAAAACACTTTGCTCTATAAAGTCAAACGGTTTAACGGGAAAGAAAAACAGTTACATTTATATTTAAATCAAATTTGGGATTTTATTACATTAAATGTGAATGGCACTTTAAAAATTCATGGCTAAATAAAATTTTTGGGCGTGGCTTATTTTATTGTTGTAAGCACTATATAAAGCACGGCCGTGTACAGCATCTATCAGTTCAAATCTGTTAACAGTGAAGTAACACAATCAGAAAGTACTATAGATACAACAAAATAATTAAATTTAAAAAATGAACATGGGTGTTACCAAAATGCTGTCTAGTGAAAAATGTACAGGTGATACCCATGAGATAATTAAATGGATAGCAAAAATTAAACATAAAAATAAAAATCAAAAACGTAAAATTTTACGTACTGACGCATTGTTAAAACATACGTTAATAATGCAAAATATGAGTTACGTTGTATGCAACGAGATTGCTGGATCTATAAGATGACGTCTTCAAGAACAGATGATATATTTATTATTAAATCCAACAATTGGGAAAAATACAAAGATTGTGAAGAGTTATAAAGTTTGGAAAATTTTCTGAAAAAAATAAGTAATTTTAACAGTCAAAAATAAGGTCAAACATCAAAGGTATACACAGGCTTTCTTATTGGGAAACCACTAATATTTTTGATATATGAGTAATAAAGTTTATATTTAGATAGATAGAGAGTAAGTCTTGTTTGTTGTGTTTAAGGTCTCAAGACTTAAAAGAATTGGGTTTGTAGTAATTGTATTGACAACTTTTTTACAGGTATTTTTAAATACAAATAATATTTAATAAAAATGTAAAAGAGTAAATGCTATGAATGCAGCATCATGGACAGTTGTTGTTGGAACTTGTTCAGGTAAACATAAGTTTACATTCGTTCTGGTGTGTGTGAATATTTTTTTGGATTAAAATATTTATTATTGGTGCATGTTTTGGTCAACATAAATTCACATTTATTCAGTTCAGTGTGATTATTTATTTTTGTACGCTAATTTAATTATACCCACAAAATAAAATAATTTCAAAAATTTAGTGTTAAAATATTAATTAAATTTAATTAATTTTAAATGTAATATTTTTTAAGAATTTTTTATTTATATTTTAAATATTAAATTTGAATATTTGTTCTACATACATGCATAAATATATATATATTATTTTTGAATTTTCTGTTTGTATTTTATATTTTTAATTTTTGTATTTTTTTTTAAATTTTATTAACACAATAATAGGGCAAATATATCACTCACTATTTACATATACAAATTAATGAAACATCTTAAGGTATTGTGCCGAATGTATACACCTCATCATACAATCACAGAATAAATAATTTAAATACACACTTAACATTTTTTCAGGTGTGTGTGAATATTTTTTGGAATAAAATAATTATTATTCGTGCATATTGAGGTAAACATCAATTCACATTTGTTCTGGTGAGTATAGTTATTGGTTTTTGTATTTTATTTTTATATACAAAACAAAATAATTTACGAATATAAATAAATTTTAATTTTGTAGTATTGAAATATATTTTTAATTTTTGGTTTAGAAAATAAACAATTTATCAGAAAAGTTCAAAAAATTATTAACATAGGCCTTCATTCATATCATAAAGTTGAACAGTTCACGAAACGATATTTATGATATATGTTAACAGGTAAAAATATTAAAACACAAATACATATACACATACATAAGGCATATTCATCAATCATTATTTTTATCAAAAATATCACTCATTATTTATATCTCATGCGATCACAGTACAAAAAGTTTTTTATTATACCCAAAAATAGGCAAAATTAACTTTTTTACTGCTATTAATGTTAGAAGGTAGAAGTTTGGTTGTTTTCTACATGGTAGTTTACTTACATTTTTTACTTATCTTTCTTGAAATATAGATCCTAAAATAAATCATTTTATTAATTGTTGTTGTATGTTTAATCGTTCTCCATGAACACAGCGAGCTAATCGAATATACTATGAGAAAATAGTTACAGGTTTTGTATGAATGGAGCTTAAATTAGTCTCTTAAAGTAAACTTACCAAATACGGCTTTACAACCCATTGATTTTTGCAAACACTTGGCTTGGTCTTAGCCATTTTAATATAATAATATTTTATTAAACAGTATCTTATTTATAACCAAAACACTTTGATTCTATAAAGTCAAACGGTTTACCGTGTAAGAAAAACAGTTACATTAATATTTAAATCAAATTTGGGACTTTATTACATTAAATCTGATTGGCATTTTAAAAATTCATGGCTTAATAAACTTTTTGGGCGTGGCATATTTTATTGTTGTATGCACTGTATAAAGCACAGCCGTGTACAGCATCAATCAGTACAAATCTGTTAACAGTGAAGATAAAACAATCAGAAAGTACTATAGATACAACAAAATAATAAAATTTAAAAGATGAGCATGGATGCTTTTAAAATGCTGTCTAGTGAAAAAAGTACAGATGACACCCATGAATTAATTAAATGGATAGCAAAAATTGAACATAAAATTTAAAAACAAAAACGAGATCTTAAAGATTACGTCTTCAAGCACAGATGATATATTTATTAATAAATCCAACAATTGGGAAAAACACAAGGTTGTGAAGAGTTACAAAGTTTGGAAAATTTTCTGAAAAAATTAAGTAATTTTAACAGTCAAAAATAAGTACAAACATCAAAGGTATACACAGGCTTTCTTATTGGGAAACCACTAATCTTTTTCTTATATGAGTAATTAAGTTAATATTTAGATAGATAGAGAGTAAGTCTTGTTTGTTGTGTTTAAGGTCATCATGAACAGTTGTTGTTGGAACTTGTTGAGGTAAACATAAGTTTATATTTGTTCAGGTGTGTGTGAATATTTTTTTGCATTAAAATAATTATTATTGGTGCATGTTTTGGTCAACATGAATTCACATTTATTAAGGTAAATGTGATTATTTATTTTGTATGCAAATTTAATTATACCCACAAAATAAAATAATTTCAAAAATTTAATATTTAAAATATTAATTAAATTTGATTAAATTTAAATGTAATATTTTTTAAGATTTTAAAGAATTTTTTTATTTAATATATATTTTAAATATTAAATTTTAATATTTGTTCTACATACATGCATAAATATTTATATATTATTTTTGAAGTTTCTGTTTGTATTTTATAATTTTGATTTTTGTTTTTTTTTTTAAATTTTGTTAACACAAACAAACGGCAAATATATCACTCACTATTTACATATACAAATTAATGAAACATCTTAAGGTATTGTGCCGTATGTATACACTACATCATACAATCATAGTATAAAAAAATTTAAATACACAATTAACATTTTTTCTGGTATGTGTGAATATTTTTCGGAATAAAATAATTATTATTCGTGCATATTGAGGTAAACATCAATTCAAATTTGTTCAAGTGAGTATAATTATTGATTTTTGTATTTAAGTTTAGAACAACCAAACTTCTACCTTCTAACATGAATAGCAGTAAAAAAGTTAATTAGCAGTAAAAAGTGCATACAACAATAATAGAAGCCACGCCCAAAAATTTTACTCAGTCATGCATTTTTAAAGCGCCACTCAGATTTAATGTAATAAAATCCCAAATTTGATTTAAATATAAATGTAACTGCTTTTCTTACCCGTTAAATCGTTTGAATTTATTGTAGCATTTATCGTTTAACTGCATATAAATGGTTGTATGCAATAAAATCCGATGTAGCAAATAGAGGCGCAGATGTTAATTGTGGAAGGTAGTTTTCGTGGATATGGATAGTGTAAATCAACACCTTTAAAAATATCATTACCTCAACACGTTAAATATTCAAGAGTACGTGCGCTTTGACTCAAACGTATAGACTCTGGTGGTATGATCGTGAACTATTATATTGAATTGGTTGTTGATCGAATTATCACAGATACGTGTATTGACGAGAATGGAGAGTAATGTGTTTTATTTTATTTGAGGTGATATTAAAGGAGGTAAGTGTGTCAATATAACAATAATATATTATACTCCTTGATTTTTCATTTATTTCATTCACAGTATCTTAACAAATAAAATAAAACTTCTATAATAATTTTTGGTTAGTAAAGTGACATTTAATAATTATTGGATAAAGGTGCGTTCGCACTAACTGCAGTTTTATTATAATCAATGTCACTCTACAGAACCCGTAATATAAGGTAATGTGTAAGACAATGTAAAAGATTAACAAATAGTCGAGTAAAACTATAGTATCCGTGAATAATATAAATTAGTAGAACAATAGCTACCCGACAATACTAATGACCACGTTTAATATTTTTAATTTATTTATCAATTAATAAATTAGACAAATTTTTGAATGACGATGAACCTGATCGACACTTAATACAGGGGGTAGATTGCGGTAATCGTGCTATCTCACTCGCCGGATGCGTGGGGGGAACTGGGGCCTAGCCCGTTCGTGGCGCGCATTCGGTGAGTATTTGGAGATCGCACCACTTGCCTACGCTAGGGGTAATGGACTCCCTCTAGGGACTGTCTGGTACCTAGCGTCGCGGGATAATCCGTGGTACTGCGATCGTGATTAACACCAAAAAACAATCGACGTGCGGTCGATCAAATTCCCGATCATTCATATAAATTTTACTGATTAAATGTTGTAATATTATTTTTAATTTTTAGGGTAAATCTCCAACCTAATACCAAACACGACAATAGAACGTGCGATATAGATGAGGACATATGAATTTAAATGAAACAAAATTAGACAAACCTTGATGGGGCTACCATTCATCGCTGAAACTGCTAATGGATGAATCACGACAATCCAAGGTATTAATCCCAACAACTCAGGTATGACATGAAATATTCTAGTCCACGTAGTGCTGGCGTATTTTGGCGTTGATATGTATCAAATTTTCGGTAAATATTTGATCGTCCGATATATTTGATGGATGAACAATTGATTTACTTTATATCTATCTATATTTATTGATTATGTGCAATTCGCGATACATTTCGATAATTCCATATAATCATCAATCATGAATAATTCCATATAGTAATTCGCTTTATCGGTACCGATAAGTTTTTCAATTTTATTTTATTTTAAGAAACAATCGAATTCGATCACTAATAATAATCGCTCCGTCTTGATACGAGATCAGAGGCTTAATAAAACTCATTCCTGTTTTTTGTCGCCCGTACAGAAAATTACATGTCACCCCCTGTCTATAGCTCAAGCTATGTTGTAACATTCTTATTTTATTGTTGTTGCAGGAGTGGGTGTTTACACGGTAGCGTGTACCAATGGATTGTACGTGACTCGATCCATATACAGTTTTAACTTCTTTTTTTTTTTGTCCCTTTTTATTTATTTATTTATTTTTTATTCTTATTTTAACATAGTTCATAGGTTTTTAATATTAGTTTTTTAGATTTTTAACTAGTTTTTAAGTTTTATAGATTTGCTTTTATTTTAATTGTTTCACCTCTCTCTCTCTCTCTCTATATCTATCTACTCTATTGCCTTTTTGTTTTTAATTTGAACTTGAATCAATGAAATCTGGCCCCAACAATCAGTTTATAATTTTACAATTATTGAATTGTCCAGAGAAGTACAATGGACCAATAATAAATGGTCCATTATAGAATCAAAGTGTTTTGGTTATAAATAAGATACTGTTTAATAAAACATCATTATATTAAAATAGCTAAGACCAAGCCAAGTGTTTGCAAAAATCAATGGGTTGTAAAGCCGTATTTGGTTAGTTTGTTTTAAGATACTAATTTATGCTCCATTCATACAAAACCTGAAAAACTATTTTCTCAAAGGATATTTGAATAGCTCGACGTATTCATGGGGAACGATTAAACAAACAACAACATTTAATATAATGATTTATTTTAGGATCTATATTTCAAGAAAAATAAGTAAAAATGTAAGTAAACTACCATGTAGAAAACAACCAAACTTCTACCATCTAACATGAATAGTAGTAAAAAATTAATTTTTGGCATATTTTGCCTATTTTTGGGAATAATTAAAACTTTTTGTACTGTGATCGCATGAGATATAAATAATGAGTGATATTTTTGATAAAAATAATAAGTGATGTATATGCCTTACGTATGTGTATATGTATTTGTGTTTTAAATATTTTCACCTCTTAACATATATCACAAATATCGTTGCGTGTAATGTTCAACTTTATGATATGAATGAAGGACAATGCTAATAATTTTTTGAAATTTTCTGATAAGCTGTTTATGTTCTAAACCAAAAAATTAAAATATATTTAAATACTACAAAATTAAAATTTATTTATATTTATAAATTATTTTATTTTGTATATAAAATAAAATTTAAATACAAAAATCAATTATCAATTATACTCACCTGAACAAATTTGAATCGGTGTTTACCTCAAAATGCACGAATAATAATTATTTTATTCCAAAAAATATTCACACACACCTGAAAAAATGTTAAGTATGTATTTAAATTTTTTTATACTATGATTGTATGATGTAGTGTATACATACGGCACAATACCTTAAGATGTTTCATTAGTTTGTATATGTAAATAGTGAGTGATATGTTTGCCCTGTGTTTGTGTTTTCAAAATTTAAAAAAAATAACAAAAATTAAAAATATAAATTACAAACAGAAAGTTCAAAAATAATATATATATATTTATGCATGTAGGTAGAAATAATATTAAAATTTAATATTTAAAATATATATTAAATAAAAAAATTCTTTAAAATTTTTAAAAATATTATATTTAAAAATAAATTTAATTACAATTAAAATTTTATATTTAAAATATTAAATTGTTGAAATTATTTAATTTTGTGGGTTTAATTAAATTTTCATGCAAAATAAATAATCACACTTACCTCAATAAATGTGAATTCATGTTGACCAACACATGCACCAATAATAAATATTTTAATCCAAAAAAATATTCACACACACCTGAACAAATGTAAACTGATGTTCACCTCAACATGCTTAATGCAAAAAATATTCACACTCACATGAACAAATATAAACTTATGTTTACCTCAACAAGTTCCAACAACAACTGTTCATTATGCTGCATTCATAGCATTTACTCTTTTACATTTTTATTAAATATTATTGGTATTTAAAAATACCTGTTAAAAAATTGTCAATACAATTACTACAAACCCAATTCTTTTAAGTCTTGAGACCTTAAACACAACAATCATGACTTACTCTCTATCTATCTAATTGTAAACTTTATTACTCATATGTGAAAATGATTAGTGGCTTCCCATTAAGAAAGCCTGTGTATAACTTTGATGTTTGTACTTATTTTTGACTATTAAAATTACTTAATTTTTTCAGAAAATTGTCCAAACTTTGTAACTCTTCACAATCTTTGTGTTTTTCCCAATTGTTGGATTTATTAATAAATATAGCATCTGTGCTTGAAGACGTCAACTTTAAGATCTCGTTGCTTACAACGTAACTCATATTTTGCGTTTATTAACGTATGTTTTAACACTGCGTCAATACGTAAAATTTTACGTTTTTGTTTTTTAATTTTAATTTTTTCTATCCATTTAATTAATTCATGGGTATCATCTGTACTTTTTTCACTAGACAGCATTTTGGTAGCACCCATGTTAATTTTTTAATTTAATTATTTTGTTGTATCTATAGTACTTTCTGATTGTGTTATCTTCACTGTTTACAGATTTGAACTGATTGATGCTGTACACGGATGTGCTTTATATAGTGCATACAACAATAATATAAGCCACGTACAAAAATTTTATTAAGCCATGAATTTTTAAAGTGCCAATCAGATTTAATGTAATAACGTTTGACTTTATAGAATCAAAGTGTTTTGGTTATAAATAAGATACTGTTTAATAAAACATTATTATATTAAAATGGCTAAGACCAAGCCAAGTGTTTGCAAAAATCAGTGGGCTGTAAAGCCGTATTTGGTAAGTTTGTTTTAAGATACTAATTTATACTCCATTCATACAAAACCTGTAACTATTTTCTCAAAGGATATTCGAATAGCTCACCGTATTCATGGAGAATGATTAAACAAACAACAACAAGTAATATAATGATTTATTTTAGGATCTATATTTCAATTCTTTTATTTGCTCTTTTTTATACATTATTATACATTGAGTAAGTCAATTTATCAAACATATCTATAACATGTGTTTTGGATCTGTAATCATGTTAAAATAACGAGGATCCTGATAATAAGTAATTAAATAAATAACTAATATGCAACTAAGAAGGAGTAGAACCGATACAACGATTTGGCCAAAACCATTCAATATTATAATCTATCAATGGATAAATCATTTATATCTTTATTATTATTATTATTATTATTAATTTATTTTTTATTTTTTATTTTTTATTATTTTGTTTTTTTTTATATGAGTTGATTGGAAAGACGGGTGAATTCCGTAATAATATTGAATTATCTGTAAATTAACTAAAAGGTTAATTAATAAATAAATACCTAAAACTCATATCTTTATATTTCAAAAGACGTGTCAAATAGTTAATATTATTAAATAAATAAATAAATATATTAATTAAATTAAATACTTATTTGAAAAAATTAACTCGTATAATATACGCTATAGTCTTCTACAGTTTGTCATACGTATTCGAAAAGAATTTGGACAAACAACGTTATGTGGACACGAAAGTATACACAAACAAACAAATATTAATAAACAAATCACTTCAGAGAGAAGTAAATACTATCTAATAAATAAAAAATTAGAATAATATGAAAAAGTTGGCTGTCACATCACAATCGTCTTTGGTGTAGAGGAAGCACACTGGACTAGTTATCCAGAGGCCCGAGGTTCGATTCCTGGTTGACGAGTTAATTTTTTCATATAAGTATTTAATTTAATTAATAAATTCAATGACATTGAAATTTGTCGGAGTATACGCTATAGTCTTCTACAGTTTGTCATACGTATTCGAAAAGAATTTGGACAAACAACGTTATGTGGACACGAAAGTATACACAAACAAACAAATATTAAATTAATATATATCTAAAATCCTTATCTTTCTGTTTCAAAAGACGTGTCTTATAGTTAAAAAAATAAATAAATACCCAACACCCAAATCTTTATATTTCAAAAGACGTGTCATATAGTTAAAATAAATAAATATGTAAAATTCATATCTTTATATTTCAAAAGACGTGTCAAATAAGTAAAACAAATTTTTCTTTCAAATTACTTTAGTAAATAAATAGGCTCCTCAAGTAAAAGGCCTTTTACAGCTTTAATAAAACTGCTTCCATGTTGATTTATTTTATCCCTAACTGTTTGATGACTCAAACAATATTCATACCACTTTATTGATTGATGCCTAGTTCCTTTTTTAATAATTTCTAAGGTTCTTCTTGGTTGTAAATAAGAAACATTATTTCTTGTGTTATAATGGCAAGGAACATTTTTATTTTCTGCAAAGAAGTCAGGGTTTTTTATTAAGAATTTAATACATTCTAACACGTATAAAGAGTAGAATAATAAAATTTTATGTTTTATAAATAATGGCTTACAACTGTCTACTTTATTCTTAAAAAATATGATTCTAATGGCCTTTTTCTGTACAATAAAAATTTTTTTCGAGCATCTACACGCACTGTTTATTGTCAATTACTAAATCTAAGAATTTGGCATGATCAACCAAATTGACTTCAGCGACAGGTGGCATTCCCACTTTTCCCCTACTGTAATTGATAATTTTTGTTTTTGATTTATTTAGATGGAGGCTGTTCATTTCACACCATTCGTTTATTTTTTCGATTGTTAATTTAACTTTGCTTTTTAAAAGATTTACATCTTTATCTGATACAATCGCAGTTGTATCATCAGCGAATAAAATTATTTCATTATCAATTGCATCTCTTAGAAACATGGGTAAGTCGTTGATATATAAAAGAAAAAACAATGGTCCTAAGATTGACTCGTGTGGAATGCCTTGCTTAATGGTTTGCCATTTAGAATTATGAATCTCACCATCCGTTCTTATTTGAACTCTCTGCCTTCTATTTTCCAGATACGATGTTACTTAGTTATGGAAGTGACCTCTAATTCCCATTTGATACATTTTATGCAACAATAGGTTGTGATTAACACAGTCAAATGCTTTTGACATGTCACACAATTTGACTGCCCCATTAAGATCATTGTCTAATTTTTTAAAACTATGTCATTGAGTGTGAATATTGCCTCACTCGTACCTTTCGATTTTCGGTATCCGAATTGATTATTAAAAATAATTTTATTTTTTTCAATGAAATTAAATAAATTTTCGTAAATTATCCTTTCAAATATTTTTGAGAATGCTGGCAGGCATGATATTGGCCGGAAATTATCTAACATGTTTATTTTTCGGTTATCTTTTTTGATTGGTATTACTTTTGCAAACTTACAGCGATCTGGAAAAGTGGCAGAGTCGATTATTTTGTTTCCTATGTCCATGATAGGATTTATTATAAAATCAAAAATAGTTTTAATAATATGGTTTGAAACATGATAAATATCCATTGATGTCTTATTGTTTCTTCTTACAAAGTTGCATATTTCATGTTCCGTTATGTTAATGAGACCCGCAGACTTCATGCCAGTTTTTAACTATAATCCATTAATGTCCAGATTTGAGATTCCGACCTTCTCTGTGCCCACATTAATGAAATAGTTATTTAGTTCGGAGGCTATTTCTGAACTAGAAGTGACAACAATGTTGTCAGCCATGATAATAGATTGTATACCCGAATCATAATGTGTCGTCATTTCATCTTTTATCACTTTCCAAACTATTTTTGGATCATATCTCGATTTCGAGAGTTTTTCCATGATCGAGTGTTGCTTCGCCCTCTTAATGACTTTATTATAAATATGTTTATATGACTTGTAGAAATTATTTATCTTCTTACTGCCTACAAATTTACTAATACAGGCTAATTCTTTTAATTTCATACTTGATATTTTAATGCCCTTAGTGACCCATTCTGGTTTCCGGTATTTTTGCAGTTTGACTCTCGTAAGTGGGCAAGCCAGATCCAGGTGATTTACAAATATGTTTAAAAAAACGTTTAATTTATTGTTTACGTCAGTATCCAAGTGAACATCATCCCATGTTTCAGCTTGAAGAAACTCACGTAGTATACCTATATTATGTTTGGATAAGCTTCTTTTAAAGAGCGTAGAAGAAAAAACAGTTTTATCTTTCTTTGGAAAACATTTGCTGAAAGTTATTGCATTGTGGTCAGAGAGGGTACAATCAATTATAGAAATACTATATTCTTTAAGGTTCGTTAAGAAGTTATCGAGGGATGTGCTGGATTTGTTTGTGGTTCTCGTAGGGCCATTAATTGTTGATACTCCATTATGCAAATCAAGGAGATCAGAAATCAGTTTTTTATTTTTATTATCAAATAAAAAGTTTATATTAAAGTCGCCACACATGATGTATTTTTTATTCTCAGAAGTTATTTTGTTTAACATGGTCTCTAATTTGTCCAAGAATATTTTAAGGTCAGCTGATGGAGAACGATAGACGCACACTATGACTATTTTAAGTTCATTGAAGTTAGCTTCAACTACTGAGCTTTCAAAATTTTTTTCGTCGTTCAGGTAATCAAAATCCTCACGAGTTTTTGAAATTAGAGGATAGCAGTGTGGTGCCAAGATCATAGTTCCTCCCCTACGAAATTGAACTCTACTGTTAAAATTTACTACTCGATAATTTTTGATAGTTAATGCTTCAATTTCATTTTTATTTAGCCAATGTTCAGTTATGCAAATAAAATTGGGCAATCCGCATTTAGGCTTTAACTCCTTGACAAAATATTCCAAGTGTAATTCCTTATTTCTTAGCCCCTGAATGTTGAGATGCATAATATCTAAATTACGAGCTAAATATTTTTCATTTTTATTACTAATTCACTCAAGTTTTTAGAGAATACTTTTTTATTTGTTTTATTTGTTTGGCACCGTTGAATGTATTACCACTGGTGGATGGAGAAGATTTGGATTTTTGAAAAGATTTTTGGAAAGATTTCGATTTTTGGGTATTTTTTGGTTTTTCACTCTTCGAGCCATCAAATTCTCGATCGTCATTGTAACCTCCGGTAATACATTGCGAGATTATATCTGCTATTTTACCTTTGGATTTAAGTTTAATGTTTTGTCCGTTACTAAAATCATGCACTTTTAACAATTTATTTATATAAAGAGCTGTTGAGTCTTTCAATTTATACATCGTTTCCTCAATGAACAGATTCCGTTCAAAGATTAAATTGTTAAACAGACCAGTGTCATGTCTAAAGGGAATAGTCGACATTATTAAATTTGTGCCTTTGCCTTTACGTATCATGCTTCTCAAGTTACATTTAAATGATTGAATAGCGATGGAATCATTGTTGATTGATTCTACGTGGTATGAGCTCAGGAGCAATACTAAATAATCAGACTTTGTAAGATCTTTTATTACATAATCGATACTTTTACATATTTCATCAAAGGGCGCGTCTGGTTTTATAAGGGAATGTACATTGAAGTTATTTGGTAATTTCGATTTAATAGGATACATACATTCCTTAGCAAGTTGATCGGCAATAACGTGAATTTTAGGGGAAATTTTTATGAAATGCGAAAGTTTTTTCAATGGATTTTTTTTCTTGTTTACTAAAATTTCTGAGCTTGAAAGAATTTTAGAACTTTCTACCGCTTTTCCAGCAATTCCGGGTGAATTTGATTCTAGTAATGATTTACTTATTTTTTGTGCATTTGTCAAGTCCGTTGTATTTTTTTTCTAATTTTGCCGTCGGTTATTTTCATGTTTGGGTTGTTAGGTTGTTTGTTATTTGATTGTACCTGTATATCACCTATCTCTTTTTGTATTAAATACTGTGTACTGTTATCCTTTTTGTTAACATTTTTCAGCCTATCAATTTCATTCTGTAAAACCAGGATCTGGCTTTCTCTTTCCGTTATAGTTATGTCTAGTTCTAGGATCATATTTTCATATTCATACTTAATTTTTTCAAATAACAATAGCTTATCTTTTAGATTTACGATCACTTTATTTTGGTCAAGCAATTGATCGATACTTTTATCAACGTCCTCGTTACTATTTATTAATGAAAAATCTGGTTTTCGTGAGAAACTAGGTGCCGCTGAAACATCTTCGTCAGTTGAACTGTATCCAATCTGGGATATTTTTTTAATCAATTGACTTCTGGTAGTTACTGGACTGAAGGATGATGAATTACTCATTTTAATAAAGTGCAACAACAAAAATAAACCTAATTGAAATATATATAATGTAATTTAAAAATTGAAATAATACCTATCTTTTATTTAATTGTTCATTTAAATTTGTTTTTATTTAGTTTGTACTTAACCAAAAAAAATTTGTTTTAACTTGTACTGAAGCGCATTCCTTGATTATGTTGTTTTTTTGGGAATATAATAAAATGTTATAATTATTAATAAATACTCTTGAATTATTATACGTATATAAATATATGTGTAAAAATAATATTTAAAAACAATATAAAAACTTGTAGATATTTTTAGAACGTCTTTAACTAACAATTACAAGCTTATCCATAAGACCTGAAAAAAAATAGATAGAAAAAAAAAAAATAAGTAAAAATGTAAGTAAACTACCATATAGAAAATCTACCTTCTAACATGAATAGCAGTAAAAAAGTTAATTTTTGGCATATTTTGCCTATTTTCGGGATTAATAAAAAAAATTTTGTACTGTGATCGCATGAGATATAAATAATGAGTGATATTTTTGAAAAAAATAATGAGTGATGTATATGCCTTATGTATGTGTATATGTATTTCTGTTTTAAATATTTTTACTTGTTAACAATTGTCACAAATATCGTTTCGTGTATTGTTCAACTTTATGATATGAATGAAGGCCTGTTTATGTTCTAAACCAAAAATTAAAAATATATTTCAATACTACAAAATTAAAATTAATTATATTCATAAATTATTTTATTTCGTATATATAATTAAACTTAAATACAAAAACCAATAATTATACTCACCTGAACAAATGTGAATTGATGTTTACATCAATATGCACGAATAATAATTATTTTATTCCAAAAAATATTCACACACACCTGAAAAAATGTTAAGTGTGTATTTAAATTATTTATACAGTGATTGTATGATGAGGTGTATACATTCGGCACAATACCTTAAGATGTTTCATTAAGTGTGTATTTAAGATTTTTTATACTGTGATTGTATGATGTAGTGTATACATACGGCACAATACCTTAGGATGATTCATTAATTTGTGTATGTAAATTGTGAGTGATATATTTGCCCTGTGTTTGTGTAAACAAAATTTAAAAAAAATACAAAAATTAAAAACATAAAATACAAACAGAAACTTCAAAAATAATATATATATATTTATGCATGTATGTAGAGCAAATAATAAAATTTAATATTAAAAATATATATTAAATAAAAAAATTCTTTACAATCTTAAAAAATATTACACATAAAATTAATTAAATTTAATTATATTTTAAATATTAAATTTTTGAAATTATTTTATTTTGTGGGTATAATTAAGTTTGCATACAAAAATAAATAATCACACTTACCTGAATAAATGTGAATTCATGTTGACCAAAACATGCACCAATAATAATTATTTTCATCCAAAAAAATATTCACACACACCTGAACACATGATAACTGATATTCACCTCAACATGCTTAATCCAAAAAAATATTCACACTCACATGAACAAATATAAACTTATATTTACCTCAATAAGTTCCAACAACAACTGTCCATGATGCTGCATTCATAGCATTTACTCTTTTACATTTTTATTAAATATTATTTGTATTTAAAAATACCTGTCAAAAATTTGTCAATACAATTACTACAAACCCAATTATTTTAAGTCTTGAGACCTTAAACACAACAAACAAGACTTACTCTCTATCTATCTAAATATAAACTTTATTACTCATATATTAAAAAGATTAGTGGCTTCCCAATAAGATAGCCTGTGTATACCTTTGACGTTTGTACTTATTTTTGACTGTTAAAATTACTTAATTTTTTCAGAAAATTGTCCAAACTTTGTAACTCTTCACAATCTTTGTATTTTTCCCAATTGTTGGATTTATTAATAAATATATCACCTGTGCTTGAAGATGTCATCTTTAAGATCCGGCAATCTCGTTGCTTACAACGTAAGTCATATTTTGCGTTTTTAACGTATGTTTTAACACTGCGTCAATACGTAAAATTTTACGTTTTTGTTTTTTAATTTTATGTTAAATTTTTGCTATCCATTTAATTAATTCATGGGTATCATCTGTACTTTTTTCACTAGACAGCATTTTGGTAGCACCCATGTTCATTTTTTTTAATTTAATTATTTTGTTGTATCTATAATACTTTCTGATTGTGTTATCTTCACTGTTAACAGATTTGAACTGATTGATGCTCAAGTTCAAGTTCAAAATGAATTTATTAAATCTTCTGTTTACCGTTAATTATTACAAAACATCTTAAAGTTATAGTACCTAGCCTAGACTTTACCTATACAATCACCTTATGAATAAAATACATCGAATTATTGTAGAATTTAATAAACATCGTTTAAATTTAATGGAAAAAACTTATATAAAACCGTTGAAATCATAACTTAACCTAATTTGGGGGATAAGCCACCCCTTAGAACTAAACCTTTAGTAAATAAATAAGTTAATAAATAAATAAGTATGTACAAATTAGATTACAAAAGAGTTAGTTGCAATCGACATCGTGTGGCATGCGGTATCTGTTTCTGAAGAGCAACGTATTTGAGTCAAAACGGCCCAGTTCGTTGATCTCCGGGAACGGGTTTGTGCGGGATGATTGAAAGAAATATTTAGCGTTTGATTGGATAAATGTTCGGATAGTAGGGTGCCCAGTTTCTCGGTGGAAGGATTCAGCCGGATATCGCACGGGGGCTTTCGAAATCGTCCGAAGACAACGATTCGACCAAATTGGGACAGCGTATGTGAGTACGGGCCGAATACATGACTTGTAAAGTCTATGTTTCAATCGTTCGTCCAATCTACTCCTAATGTTGAGAAGTGGGTACAACCCCGCAAAGGATGCGTTTTCAAGGGCGAAACGTTTTATAACGTTCTTCGTCCAATTCAACTGTCTTTGAAGAGTTACTCCCAGATACTCAACACTTTGAGTCTGTTGGATTGCCGTGTTAAATATTTTCAGTTCAAGTGGGTAAGAAGAAAATTTAGTCTTCTTTGTGAACAAGACGGACTGAGTCTTCGTAGGATTAATTTTGATTTTCCACTTCTTGAAATAGCTTTCAAGCGTGGATAAGTGAGACTGGAGGGAGCTCGAAATAAGTTTTGGCTGCCAGGAAGTGCAGAAGATTGCTGTATCGTAAGCAAAGAGGGCCGTTTCGGTAGCTCGATCTTTCGGGATATCATTTATGTAATATAAAAAGAGGCGGGGTCCTAGCAAGGGACTTGAGGTACACCAGCCTTTACACGGAATTGGTTTGATGTACTTTGTTGGTGATGAATTCAAGAATTTCGGTTAGATAGGTAGGAAATCAGGAATTTCAGAATGTAGGTAGGTATGTTGAATTTGGAAAGTTTGTGGATAAGTCCACCGTGCCAAACCGTATCAAAAGCTTTTTCGATGTCCAAAAGGACCATGCCTGTTGATTAATTCCAATTAAATCCAGAAGAAATATTATCAGTGAGTCGGTGAAGCTGAGTCACTGTTGAGTGTTTCGATCTGAAACCAAACTGTTGGGGATTCAATTGTCCGTGGATATCTTCATGTGACTGCAGCCGGTTCAAAACTACTTTCTGCATGACCTTGCTGAGAGATGGCAGCAAACTGATGGGTCGGTAGCTTGAGGGCGGCTTAAATTGCTTTCCCGGCTTCGGAAAAGCTAGTACTTTGGCAGCTTTCCAAAGGTCAGGAAAATAACCAAGTCTCAAGCACGCAGTATAGATGTAACTGAGCTGTACAACCGTCTTCCGGGGAAGATAGCGGAGCACGACGTTAGTTATTCCATCATCGCCGGGAGCCTTCCTAAACTTAAGTTTTCTTAAAATGTTTGAAACATCCTGAGGTGATACGCATTCGAATTCGGTTGGGTTAATGTTGGAAGAGCGAATATTTTCCAAAGATTCGAACACCAAGCGGGCCGTTTCTTCGTCGTGATATTCGTCGCCACCTGTTAAACTGTGCGCCTTAGAGAAGGTGTCAGCAAGAAGTTGTGCTTTGTCAGAATCTGAGTAGAGATACCCATTTTCTGACAAAAGAGGGGGCAGTCTGTTGGAACGTTTACGCAAATTTCTAGCAATTGTCGAGACACTATTATCACGAGTGGTCAGAGCCGAAATCCTCTCATCCCACATTTCATCTCTGGTGCGCGTGACTTTCTCTCGAATATCAGCTGACATTTGCTTCATGGCGTCATGAAGCTCAGGCAGCCTAACTCTTTGCCAAAATTTACGTAGTTTGTTCCGAGTCCGTATAAGTCGTAGTGTGTCATCATCTAATTTAAGTTGAAAGCCGAAAGATCGAGTTTTCTTAGGGATAGATTTTTCGGTAGCAGCTACGAGATTTCCCGTCAGTTTACTAACCTCTTAATCTATCTGTTCAGTCGTTTTGATCTGTGGAGTGATCCAAGTTTTGACGTTGAGATACTGTTTGAAATGTTTCCAATCCGCTTTCTCTAAGTCCTGCCGGGTCTGCAAAGTTACAGCACCCCTCATTTCACCAAGGGTGAAAGTGATAGGGTGGTGGTCACTCTGCAAATCCAAGTGAACATCGAGATCCGACAGATGGTCACAATTCTTGAGTATCGCTACATCGATGATTTGGGGTAGGCGGTGGGCAGCATCAGGGTAATACGTGGGTTCCTCAGGATACGCAACAATGAAGTTACGTTTGAGGGAGTGTGCAAAAAGTGCATTCCCGCTAGAATTGTTAGACATACAGTTCCATGATATATGGCGCGCATTATAATCACCCATGATCACAGCGCGATCATGGGTCCTTAAAACGCGGTCAATATCTTTTCCCTGTAAGAGTCTATCAGGGGGGTTGTATAAAGATGTAACTCTATAACTACCACTATTAGCCGAAATAAGAATTGGGATGGCTTCAAGACTACCATCTTCAGGAGGCAAGAGAGAGTGCTGGACATTGTGTCGAACGAGAAGAGCAACGCCCCCACCATTTCTGGTGCCTCAGTCACGGCGATAGGTAAAGTACCCTGGGATTCTAGTTCTCTTGTCCGGCTTTATCCAAGTTTCGCTGATGACGGCAACATGGATTTGATGCTGTTGGAGAAATGAGTGAAGCTCTGGAAGTTTGCGATGGAGACTTTGAGAGTTCCACTGTAGAAATCCGATTTGGGACCTAGCAGAAGGATGGGATGCCATTTTCGAATAGATGAGCAGTCATCTTGAAAAACACGAGGAGTTTTTCGGAGTTCGAATTGCACGATTTCCATGCAGTCTCCACTTCAATCCTGAGTTTCAGGAGGGTCATGAAGTCAAAAGCGTTGTTCTCCGTTGGAGTTGGAGATGCCGGGGATTCTAGGGCTTCGGTCAAGAATGGGTTAAATGCTGAAAGAGGGGTGTTACACAAAATGTCGATTACCTCCTTTTCTGAATTCTTCTGGAACGTACTTTGTTGAAACCGATGGTGATGATGTTGGCTTCCTATTGGCTGGAACTCTGTTTGGCTTGTTTACCTCTTTTGCGTGAGGGAGAGCCGGGAAGTCCCTGGCCTGAAGTGATGGTGGTATTGGGCGGCCTTGCGCCATTCCCGAAGCGGACTTGCGCCTAGCTCCTACTGCTGCTGAGCGGGATGCCGTCGCCGCCACGTATGACTTGCGTGCGGGACAGTCCATAGAACTTGCCGGGTGCGAAGCGCTACAATTTCAGCATTTCGCAGGATCCGACCGCGGGACTGCGCATTCTCGTGAGCCGTGGTTTTCACCACACTTCACGCAACGCACAGTTCCTCGACAGTTCCGTGAACCATGCACGTATACCTGACAGCGGTAGCATTGAATGGCTCCCCGCTTGTTGATATATTATTCGATGCCAACTCTGACACCACAAATCCACTTTACGTTGAGGACGCTTTGTGCTTGCGTCCCCTTTTCAAATTGGATGAGACGAGAAACTCTTACGCTCTCGTCTCCAGTTTTGCTGAAAACACGACCTTAATAGGCTTAAGGCCGCACTTTTTGAGCTCTTCAGCCACCATATCGTCGGTGTGGTGGCGCATGGTGCCATGAACAATGAACTTTGGTTCAAGGTCCATTTTATTGCCGTAAAAGTGGAATGGAAACTGAATCTCCTCCAACTTGGCCTTACATTTGGTGTAGTCCGAGTCGGTTTCACAGTGTACACTTATTGTGCTGGGCCCAAAAGTGAACCTTATCGAGCCCTTGGCTGCCGCTTTTATGGCTTCCTCGACCTGCCTGAAATTGGTAAGACCCATGTGAACCACAATGGGCCAACAGTTCATATCTGTTGCTGACTTCAGTTGCCGCTTTTTTGTGGATGGTTGGAGCCAACGATCGCTTCTTTCTTTTGTTGCTGACGGGTTTAAACCCGTCCTCTTCCATTGGTGATGCTGTTGTTGTCGATGTTGGTATGGTGGATATCGTTGGCTTCGGTGCCACCGCCATGCCGGTGGTGGTGTTCATCTTCAGTTTAAATTCAAACCTAGATAACAGAAGAAATACACATTAAATTTAAAAAATTAAATAAAAGCTCCTAAATAAAATGATAAGTATTTAATGGTTGTAGGAGTTACAATCAAGAAATATATTTCAGGTTATTTTTATTTTGAATATAAAAAAAAAAGATTACAATTCAGTTCTGTTACAAAATCCCCGACAATAGAATCTAATAAAATATTGTCAAAGGTAAATCCGTAAATGAACGAAATAACTCTTTCTTTGGTTTTTCCTGAATTGTAAACTCAGCATGTATCCAGTATAGTAATGAATTATCAATAGATTCAATAGAGTGTAAAAACCCAGAAAAAACAAAATTTTTTTTCCGACAATAAATAAATTTATTGTAAGATGATCGCAGGTAAGAGATCTCAGTTAAAATTTCAGATGAATTGTTTCGATACAGCGATGTTAACAGTGTCAACATCTAACATCGAATGACGATTGATGTGGTACACGGCTGTGCTTTATATAGTGCATACAACAATAAAATAAGCCACGCCCAAAAATATTATTAAACCATGAATTTTTAAAGTGCCAATCAGATTTAATGCAATAAAATCCCAAATTCGATTTAAATATAATTGTTTTTCTTACCTGTTAAACCGTTTGACTTTATAAAATCAAAGTGTTTTGGTTATAAATAAGATATTGTTTAATAAAACATTATTATATTAAATTGGCTAAGACCAAGTGTTTGCAAAAATCAATGGCTTGTAAAGCCGCATTTGGTAAGTAAACTGTGATTGTATGATGTAGTGTATACATACGACACAATACCTTAAGATGTTTCATTAATTTGTATATGTAAATAGTGAGTGATAAATTTGCCCTGTGTTTGTGTTAACAAAATTTTAAAAAAATTCAAAAATATAAAATACAAACAGAAATTTCAAAAATAATATATATATATTTATGCATGTATGTAGAACAAATATTAAAATTTAATATTTAAGTTTGTTTTAAGATACTAATTAAAGATCCATTCATACAAAACCTGTAACTATTTTCTCAAAGGATATTCTATTAGCTCACCGTATTCATGGAGAACGATTTAACATACAACAACAATTAATATAATGATTTATTTTAGGATTTATATTTCAAGGAAAATAAGTAAAAATGTAAGTAAACTACCATGTAGAAAACAACCAAACTTCTACCTTCTAACATGAATAGCAGTAAAAAAGTTAATTTTTGGCATATTTTGCATATTTTTGGGAATAATAAAAAACTTTTTGTACTGTGATCGCATAAGGTATAAAGAATGAGTGATATTTTTTATAAAAATAATGAGTGATGTACATGCCTTATGTATGTGTTTAAGTATTTGTGTACCTGTTAACATATATCACAACTATTGTTTCGTGTAATGTTCAACTATATGATATGAATGAAGGCCTATGTTAATAATTTTTTGAACTTTTCTGATAAACTGTTTATGTTCTAAATCAAAAATTAAAAAAATATTTCGATACTACAAAATTAAAATTTATTTATATTCATAAACTATTTTATTTTGTATATATAATTAAACTTAAATACAAAAACCAATAATTATACTCACCAGAACAAATGTGAATTGATGTTTACCTCAATATGCACGAATAAGAATTATGTTATTCCAAAAAATATTCACACACACCTGAAAAAATGTTAAGTATGTATTTAAATTTTTTTATACTGATTGTATGATGTAGTGTATACATACGGCACAATACCTTAAGATTTTTCATTAATTTGTATATTTAAATAGTGAGTGATATATTTACCCTGTGTTTGTGTAAACAAAATTTAAAAAAATACAAAAATTAAAAATATAAAATACAAACAGAAACTTCAAAAATAATATATATATATACTTATGCATGTATGTAGAACAAATAATACTATTTAATATTTAAAATATATATTTAATAAAAAAATTCTTTAAAATCTTAAAAAATATTACATTTAAAATTAATTAAATTTAATTAATATTTTAAATATTATATTTTTCAAATTATTTTTTTTGTGGGTGTAATTAAATTTGCATACAAAAATAAATAATCACACTTACCTGAATAAATGTGAATTCATGTTGACCAAAACATGCACCAATAATAAATATTTTAATCCAAAAAAATATTCACACACGCCTGAACAAATGATAACTGATGTTCACCACAACATGCTTAATCCAAAAAAATA
This sequence comes from Nineta flava, assembly GCA_963920215.1. Lineage (NCBI taxonomy): Eukaryota > Metazoa > Arthropoda > Insecta > Neuroptera > Chrysopidae > Nineta > Nineta flava. The sequence continues at coordinate 7,526,172 of OY986044.1, read as the reverse complement.
TTCCCACTCACATGAACAAATATAAACTTATGTTTACCTCTTATTTTAAATGTAGGTTTTATCTAAATTTCTGCTATATTTGGGGCATTAAACTTAGTTTTTTATCCCCATATAATCCGGGTCCGAACAAATCCGAAGCAATGAATAAAGTGCTCATATCTAATATAAGTACATTAATTCAATCTTCAGCGGCCAAACACAAATCTTGGGATGAATTCGTGGGATTCGCTACGTTCGCGTATAATAACTCCTTTTCCGCAACATCAAACACCACTCCTGCGTCGATTTTCTTCAGAAGGAGTCTTGCCATGCCTTTGGAAAACTTATGGGACATACGAAAAGTAATAACACCTTCATCGAGACCCTCTAGAGACATGGTGGAGCAATTCCTGAAGAGGTCGTTGCGGAAAAGAAAGGAGTTTTTTAATAGGCGTAGAAAATCTCACGGATTCAAAGTAAACGATATGGTTATGCTATGGAAGAAATTTGTATCTGTGCATGGCGTTTCAAGTAAGAAATTTTCCGTTAAATATCTGGGACCATATAAAATTATTAACTTTGAAACAATTAACACAATTGTTTTAAAAAACCCGAATAACGGAAAATTACTGAAATGTCATGCACAATATATAAAAAGATATCATAAACGTAGATAACAAAAAAAAAAATCTTCAAAAAAATATCATTTATGTTTCACGGAGAATATGTTTATTCTGCTCCAAATTTTTTTCTTACATTCTTATTTTTCCAGAGAATGACACCACCTGAGACATAACATCGAGTCATGAAAATATACAACACCTGTATAAAAATACAAATATGCTAAAAACATTAGCATCACAGATGAGTGACTGTTGCTTTTCAACTGGAGGGACCCTGACTTGAAGAACACCATGACAAGTCCACACATAACACCATGCGTTACGCACCTGACCTTTGGTAAATAACATCCTAAACAAAAAGAGGGGATTATATGTTGTGAAGTTGTTTCAAATAGCCCGCCAGATAATATCTATAAAATAATTTAAAAATATTTAAATAATAATAAGTTTGACAACTAAAAGTAAACTTAAAATAAATATTCGCGGCAAATTTGAAACAACTTCAAAACATATTTTTCAAAAATATACGTAACGTATTATTAAAAATTATACAAAACAAACCTGCATAAACTGATTGTATAGAAAAAAACAATACTTGGCGCCATACAAATATCCATGAAAAAAAATACTCACTTCGATATGAAATTTCATAGAATATAGTTGTATTTATACTTAATATATTTTTTATTTTTTTAAACGATTGATACTGTGTTTTATTTCGCTGATACATCTTTGTTCGCCAACCAAACAAACCAAACAAGTTTAACCTAAAATAAAAAGGCACATCCGAGGATTGAACGGGTATAAGAAATTATACGAACAATTTTGATAAAAGTAAACGGATTCTACTTTCCGGAGCTTTTACTCGACCAATTTCTGAAATTCGGCGTTGTTTTCCATATCCTGGACGTCAGAGAATATTGATAATTGAGCTCTGATTGGCTCGAATAGGATTCGTGGATTAAATAATAACGACGAGAAGCCCAAACTGGCGATTTAAATCACCACGTTATTAAAGGTGACTTCAGCGGGTGAGTATCCTTTGTTGAAATATTTTTTTTTATCTTTGGACAACAGGATTCAGATCATTTTTATTCATTTGGTGTTTTCATATATATTAAATCCGATTCTTACCTTTTGAGATTCCAACCCCAACATTACGGGGATTCGTTCACAGCTCATTATCTCTGATATATGGGATATATAATTATGTTCTGCATTTAAATTGTAATTACAAGGTTTTGCACTCTGCTAAATATCATCTGGTGAAGATTTCAACTTAAGCCACGTGTAACGAGTACATACATTTCCCATATTAATGGGCCCAAAACTTAATTATACAAACCGATTGTTTTCAACAGCGTTTTCGAATACAGCTTTCCACATTTAACACCATTATAAGCAAGAAAACTCTGTAAATCGGAAAATCTGGTACAATAACAACTGTATATTAATTTGAGATATAACACCTTGTTTTTTTTAATTGTACGAAGGAAATAAACCCACCTTCAGAATTATTTTTGAACAATCGAGCACATGTTTAATTATTTGTTGGTTTGTAACCCCAAATGCAATTATTAATTAACATAACACGAAAGTAATCGTAACAGGGTAAGAAAAACAGTTACATTTATATTTAAATCAAATTTGGGATTTTATTTCATTAAATTTGATTGGCACTTTAAAAATTCATGGCTTAATAAAATTTTTGGGCGTGGCTTATTTTATTGTTGTATGCACTATATAAACCACAGCCGTGTAGAGCATCAATCAGTTCAAATCTGTTGATCTGTTGAACAGTGAAGATAACACAATCCGAAAGTTCTATAGATACAACAAAATAATTAAATTTAAAAAATAAACATGGGTGCTACCAAAATGCTGTCTAGTGAAAAAAGTACAAATGATACCAATGAATTAATTAAATGGATAGCAAAAATTAAACAAAGATGATGACACACTACGACGAATACGGACTCGGAACAAACTACGCAAATTTTGGCAAAGAGTTAGGCTGCCGGAGCTTCATGACGCCATGAAGCGAATGTCAGCTGATATTCGAGCAAAAGTCACGCGCACCTGAGATGAAATGTGGGACGAGAGGATTTCGGCTCTTACCACTCGTGACAATAATGTATGGAAAATTGCAAAATGTTTGCGTAAACGTTCCAACAGACTGCCCCCTCTCTCGTCAGAAAATGGGTACCTTTACTCAGATTCTGACAAAGCCCAACTTCTTGCTGACACCTTCTCTATGGCGCACAGCTTAACTGATGGCGACGAATATCACAACGAAGAAACGGCCCGCCTGCTGTCCGAATCCATGGAAAATGTTCGTTCTTCCGTCATTAACCCCATCGATGTCGAATGCGTGTCACCCCGTGAGGTTTCAAATATCTTAAGAAAACTTAAGTGTAGGAAGGCCCCTGGTGATGATCGTGTAACTAATGTTGTGCTCCGCTATCTTCCTCGAAAGACGGTAGTGCAGCTCAGTTATATCTATACTGCGTGCCTGAGACTTGGTTATTTCCCTGACCTCTGGAAATCCGCTAAAGTTTTAGGGCTTCCGAAGCCGGGGAAGCAACTTAAGTCACCTTCAAGCTACCGACCTATCAGCTTGCTGCCATCTCTCAGCAAGGTCATGGAGTAAGTAGTTTTGAACCGGCTGCAGTCGCATGAAGATATCCACAGACAGCTTATCCCCCAACAGTTTGATTTCAGGTCAAACCATTCAACAGTGAGTCAGCTTCACCGACTCACTGACCACATTGCTACCGGATTTAACTGGAATAAATCCACAGACATGGTCTTCTTGGACATCGAAAAAGTCTTCGATACGGTTTGGCACGATGGACTTATCCATAAACAATCCAAACTCGATATACCAACCTATATCCTGAAATTCCTGATTTCATATTTATCAAACAGAAAATCCCAAATTCATATCCAACAAAGCAAATCGAACCAATACCGTGTCAAAGCTGGTGTCCCTCAAGGCTCCTTGCTTGGACCTCGGCTCTTTTTATATTTTATCAACGATATCCCGAAGGATCCTGCTACTGAAGCAGTTCTCTTCGCCGACGATACGGCAATCTTTTGCTCTTCTTGGCAACCGAAAGCTATTTCGAGTTGCCTCCAAACCCATCTATCCAGACTTGAAAACTATTTCAAGCTATGGAAAATCAAGATAAATCCCACGAAGACTCAGTCCGTTTTGTTTACTAGAAGGAATAAATTTTCCTCCTACCCACTTGAATTGAAGATGTTTAACACTGAAATCCGGCAATCTCAAAGTGTTGAGTATCTAAGAATAACTCTTCAAAGGCAGTTGAATTGGGCACAAGCCACCAAAAAGCGTCTTGCCCTTGGAAACGCATCCTTTGCAGGACTATACCCGTTACTCAACACCAAGAGAAAACTGGACGAACGTTTAAAACATCGACTTTATAAGTCATGTATCCGGCCCGTACTCACGTACGCAGCCCCAATATGGTCAAACGTTGCTCCTTCGCACCTTGCAAAAATGCAAAAATTTCAAAATCGTTGTCTTCGGACGATTTCGAAAAAACCCCTGAGATATCCGTCTGAAGCTCTCCACGTTGAAACTGGACATCCTACTATCCGTAAATTTATCCAAACTACCTCTAAATCCTTTTTCCAATCTTCCCGCGAAATTTCTTTCCCGGAAATCAACGTACTGGGTCAATTTGACCCGAATAATAATAAGTGAAGATAACACAATCAGAAAGTACTATAGATACAACAAAATAATTAAATATAAAAAATGAACATGGGTGCTACCAAAATGATATAGTGAAAAAAGTACAGATGATACCCATGAATTAATTAAATGGATAGCAAAAATTAAACATAAAATTAAAAAACAAAAACGTAAAATTTTACGCATTGACGCAGTGTTAAAACATACGTTAATAAACGCAAAATATGAGTTACAATGTAAGCAACGAGAGTGCCGGATCATAAAGATGACGTCTTCAAGCACAGATGATATATTTATTAATAAATCCAACAATTGGGAAAAATACAAAGATTCTGAATAGTTACAAAGTTTGGACAATTTTCTGAAAAAATTAAGTAATTTTAACAGTCAAGAATAAGTACAAACATCAAAGGTATACACAGGCTTTCTTATTGGGAAGCCACTAATCGTTTTCATATATGAGTAATAAAGTTTATATTTAGATAGATAGAGAGTAAGTCTTGTTTGTTGTGTTTAAGGTCTCAAGACTTAAAAGAATTGGGTTTGTAGTAATTGTATTGACAATTTTTTTACAGGTATTGTAAAATCTTAAATCTAAAATATTAATAAATATGTAAAAGAGTAAATGCTATGAATGCAGAATCATGAACAGTTGTTGTTGGAACTTGTTCAGGTAAACATAAGTTTACATTCGTTCTGGTGTGTGTGAATATTTTTTTGGATTAAAATAATTATTATTGGTGCATGTATTGGTCAACATGAATAAACATTTATTCAAGTAAGTGTGATTATTTATTTTTGTATGCAAATTTAATTATACCCACAAAATAATATAATTTCAATAACTTCATATTAAAAATAATAAATTTTAATATTAAATAAATTTAATTAATTTTAAATGTAATATTTTTTAAGATTTTAAAGAATTTTTTTATTTAATATATATTTTAAATATTAAATTTTAATATTTGTTCTACATACATGCTTAAATATATATATATATTATTTTTGAAGTATCTGTTTGTAGTTTATATTTTTAATTTTAGTTAACACCAACACAGGGCAAATATATCACTCACTATTTACATATACAAATTAATGAAACATCTTAAGGTATTGTGCCGTATGTATACAATACATCATAATATCATAGTATAAAAAAATTTAAATACACACTGAACATTTTTTCAGGTGTGTGTGAATATTTTTTAGAATAAAATAATTATTATTCGTGCATATTGAGGTAAACATCAATTCAAATTTGTTCAAGTGAGTATAATTATTGATTTTTGTATTTAAGTTTAATTATATAATCAAAATAAAATAATTTATAAATATAAATAAATTTTAATTTCGTAGTATTGAAATATATTTTTAATTTTTGGTTTAGAACATAAACAGTTTATCAGAAAAGTACAAAAAATTATTAACATTGGCCTTCGTTCATATCATAAAGTTGAACATTACACGAAACGATATTTGTGATATATGTTTACTGGTAAAAACATTTAAAACACAAATACATATACACATACATAAGGCATATACATCACTCATTATTTTTATCAAAAATATCACTGATTATTTATATCTCATGCGATCACAGTACAAAAAGTTTGTTATTATTCCCAAAAATAGGCAAAATATGCCCAAAATTTACTTTTTTACTACTATTCATGTAAGATGGTAGAAGTTTGGTTGTTTTCTACATGGTAGTTTACTTACATTTTTACTTATTTTTCTTGAAATATAGATCCTAAAATAAATCATTATATTAATTGTTGTTGTTTGTTTAATCGTTCTCCATGAATACGGCGAGCTAATCGAATATCCTTTGAGAAAATAGTTACAGGTTTTGTATGAATGGAGCATAAATTGGTATCTTAAAACAAACTTACCAAAAACGGCTATACAACCCATTGATTTATGCAAACACTTGGCTTGGTCTTAGCCATTTTAAATAAATGTTTAATAAATGTTAATAAATGTTTTATTAACCAATATCTTATTTATAACCAAAACACTATGATTCTATAAAGTCAAACGGTTTAACGGGTAAGAAAAACAGTCACATCTAGAGCACGGTAGTGCGTAAGGCCGAGATTTAACGTAGACATTTGGACCTTTCACTACAGTGCTATTACTACACCTTAATTTAGCGTCGTTTTTTAGGTGCTGTATCTTTTGAACGAAAAGAGCTACAGTGTTAATATTTCGAATATATATACTTTACAAAATTATTAGAAACAGTTTTTTCAATCAACGTTAACGAATTAACCGTTAAAAAGTTATTTCACTTCAAAAACGCAAAATTCGCGGGAACGCCTATAATTCTTGGTAACTAATAGATCAATATTCTACGATACTTCCAGATATGCTGTAAAGTTGATATTTGGCATGTAGATAGCTGTAGTACCCAAACCGACGGGAAAATTGCGAAAACTGGAAATTTGTATCGGAAAAGCGGAAAATTTAAAATTTTTTTGTTTTAGTAACTTAAGACTGTGTCATCAGCAAACTACCATGTTGAAAACGAAAACAGAGCAATATCATATATACCTATTAATTTTTATACCATATAGAAATATACATAGCAATTTGAATACTGCAGTGTGCGTTTATTTTAAAAGTTAAGCACAGATGATTATAATTAGTTTTTGGATGGGTGACCCATCACTGTGTGAATTTATTTTATTTTATGCGTTTTTTATTGTAATTTTGTAAACATTAATTTATATTCTCATTTTATTTTTTTTAACTTTTTTATTATATTTTGCATTGATCAATTATTATTTATTATTAGCATTACCGGTTGCAGCTTCTACTGCAATAATTTTTTAAAGCCCTTATAACCAAGCCCTTATGCTAGAATGATGCGGTTTTTTTTATTCGACGTGAAATTGCCAAACTGACGAGAATAATCGGTAATTTTCAATTTTTTCAGTTCAACCCCCCGAAAAATTGGAAAAACATCCTCCAAAATTACGTTTTTCTGTTCTATAAATGCTATAAAGATTGAATTTTCACTAATCGACCCGAAATAACGTCAAAGTTAACAGAATATTTTCACAATTTCATTACTTACATCGCAACCACACCGAAAATGGTAAAAACATCCCTAAAACTGACCTTTTTACTTCTATTCATGATTGAAAGATCGGTTTTTTTTCGTCACAACCCTTCAAACTTGGTAAAAACACCCTCAAAACCAACGTTTTTGTTCTTTACATGCAACAAGATGCAGTTTTTTGCAATCGACGCTTAATAGCTACAAATTAGGAAGTTATTTCGAAAAACTTAATATTTTTTATTGCAAACTCCCGAAAAATCAAAAAAACACCCCCCAAAATTACGTTTTTCAGTTCTATATATGATGAAATGATGGAATTTTCACCAATCGACCCGAAATAAAGTCAAGTTAACAGAACACTTTGAAAAATTTCTTTATCTATATCGCAAACCTCCGAAAATGGGAAAAACAACCCTTAAACTGCCTTCAGGCATTTTGATCCGACTAAAAATATGACCGCTAGAGAGTGATTTATGTATTCTAAGGAAATTCGCTAAGTTGACGCATCTCCTGCGCAAATAATTTTTTTTTGTGACGTGGAGCCAACGGATCAAGTCTTACCTAGATCGCATTCCACCCCTTCCTCCCCAACGGGTCAAGTCATTTCTTCGAATCCGAGCTGCCAATCGCTGCATTATCTATGTTATATTACAAAACTATTGCATGCTGCGTTGCACGCTGTTCTGGAATATGATTGTTCAAAGACTGTTACGTTGATAATCAATTATCTGTAATAAACGATAAGTTTAGAAGTCAGAATCGAAACAAATCAAGTAACATCTTATATATACAAAATTTTATATATATATAGTTATTTTTATAAAAAATTTATCACTCTTATTTCACATTAATTTGTGGCGCTTTAATAAAATGCCTATGATCGATGAATATTATTGTCAATAATCCAATGTAAATAATTTACGCTTTCTTTCAGTTTTCGTTGGCAATAACACTGCTACAAAAATTTCTCGGAATACTACAAAAATTTTACTTTAAGAAAACTTATAACGTAATAAATTTCAACCAAATTTTTACTGACATTTAAACAGTTTACCCCTAATTAATGTTTTACGTAGATTTATGTTATAAAAAATTATAATTATATAAATTGCTATATAAATATTATATTTATAAGTAAACTATCTTGTAGAAAACAGACAATATAAATACTAATTCCTTTTTTCAGTGTTTTATATTAACAAATTAACTACTAGATAGTCCCATATATATATTTATATATATATATATATATATATATATATATATATATATATATATATATATATATATATATATACATATATATATATATATATATATATATATATATATATATATATATATATATATAAATTATATGTATATATATGTATAAATATGTATATATATATATGTATAAATATGTATATATATATATATATATATATATAAATTTTACAGATGGTGATTTTCGACATCTATAAGCTATGATCGATGGACATTTTTGCTATACTATAACGCTGAAAGTGAAGCTGACTGACTCATGCTAGAAAGTTGCGGTTTTTGGCATTCGACACGAACTTGTACTAAATTTTAAATAGTTATTTTAATAAAAAATATATAACTCTTATTTCACATTAATTTGTGGCGTTTTAATAAAAGGCCTATGATCGATGAATATTATTGTCAATAATTCAATGTAAATAATTTACGCTTTCTTTTCAGTTTTCATTGGTAATAACACTGCTTGTATATTTGGTAATACATTACACCTTGGGCGATTGTTACACCAGATAATAAAATATTTAATTCTTCATCATTACGAATTGCTAATTGTAAATGACTAGGTATAATACGAGTTTTCTTGTTATCATTAGGGGTAAATTGTTTAAATGTAAGAAAAAATTTTGTTGTAATGAAATAATATGTTGTAAGTTTTCTTTAGTATGTTTTTATGAAAATTTTATAATTAAAAATTTTATTTATAACGTGGTAAGTTTTAAAATATTTGAAATCATCAAAAATTACGCAGGAGCCGCTTCATCTTCGAGCGATTTCCCTCAAATACATTAATCACTTTTTAGCGGTCACTATTTTATTTCCTTACAGGAAATTCGCTAAACAACTTGCCGCGTTATATTAAGTTTAAGAAACGTACTACAAAAATTTTACTTTAAGAAAACTTATAACGTAATAAATTTCAACCAAATTTTTACTGACATTTAAACAATTTACCCCTAAATATTGTTTTACCTAGATTTATGTTATAAAAAATTACAATTATACAAATTGCCATATAAATATTATAATTATAAGTAAACTACCTTGTAGAAAACAGACAATATCTAGAGCACGGTAGTGCGTAAGGCCGAGATTTGAGACATTCGGACTTTTCACTACAGTGCTATTACTACACCTTAATTAAGCGTCGTTTTTTAGGTGCTGTATCTTTTGAACGAAAAGAGCTACAGTGTTGATATTTCGAATATAGATACTTTACGGAATTATAAGAAACACTTTTTTTCAATCAACGTTAACGAATAAACCGTTAAAAAGTTATTTCACTTCAAAAACGCAAAATTCGCGGGAACGCCTACAATTCTTGGTAACTAATAGATCAATATTCTACGATACTTCCAGATATGCTGTAAAGTTGATATTTGGCATGTAGGTAACTGTAGTACCCAAACCGACGGGAAAATTGCGAAAACTGGAAATTTGTATCGGAAAAAAGGAAATTTTTACAATTTTCGTTTTAATTAAATTAACATTAGAACGCATATATTTATATTATTCGTTGATATTTTTATAGAGTCCTATCTGATTGGATGACACTTAGGTATTTTAATATTGATTGTATTAGACCATTTTAAACTAAACATCTATGTAGAAAACACAATGAACTATATTATCACTAAAAATTTCTTTATCCAATAGTAGTGAATTGGCTTTTTCTATACAGCAGTTGGCATATAGCATTTAAAAGTTAAGCAAAGTTATTTAAAATCAGTAATTGGATGGGGGACCATTGTGTACAGATTTTTTTTTGTAATTTTGTAATAAACATTAATTTATATTCTCATTTAAACTTTTTGATTATATTTTGCATTGATCAATTATTATGTATTAACGTTAATTGTTTCAGTGCAACCCCCCGAAAAAATTGAAAAACAAATCCAAAATTACTTTCTTCTTTTTTATAAATGCTAGAAAGATAGAATTTTCACTAATCGACCCGAAATAACGTCAAATTAACAGAATATTTTGAAAAATTTCATTACCTATATCGCAACCACACCGAAAATGGGGAAAACATCCCTAAAACTGACCTTTTCACTTCTATTCATGATAGAAAGATAAGGTTTTTTCCATTCGACGTGGAACAGGTTCAAGCTAACAGAATTATTTGAAAAAGGTAAATTTTTCAATCACAATCAGGAAAGACACCCGTAAAACAACCCCTTTCCTTCTATTCATGCTGGAAAGATGAAGTTTTTTGCATTTGACACAAAATAGTTACAAATTAGTAAGTTTATTCGAAAAATTTTTCATTACAACCTCCCGGAAAATCGAAAAACACCGCCCAAAATTACGTTTTTCAGTTCTTTACATACTAAAATGATGAAATTTTCACCAATTGACCCGAAATAAAGTCAAGTTAACAGAATACTTAAAAAAATTTCATTTCCTACATCGTAACCCCCCCCCTTCCGAAAATAAGGAAAACAACCGTAAAATTGCCATTTCACTTCAATTCTAGTTAGAGAGATGGGGTTTTCTTTTTAAAGTCAAATTAATAGATTTCTTTAAAAAATTTTATTTTCCACATCGGAAACTTCCGAAAATAGGAAAACACCCCTCAAACTGCCTTTTTCACTTCTATGAATGTTATAAAGATCAGGTTTTTTTCATTCGACGTGGACCGGGTTTAAAATAGTAGAACTATTTTAAAAACGTAAATTTTTCTATCGTTACCCTTCGAAAATGGGATAAACAACCATAAAACCAGCCCTTTCCTTGTATACATGCTAGGAAGACGGAGTTTTTTATATTCGACGCTAAACAGCTACAAATTAACAAGGTTATTCAAAAAACATAAAAACTTACATCGCTTCCTCCCAATAAAAATCTGAAAAGCACCCCCGAAGCTACCCTTTTAACTTCTATTCATGGCAGAAAGACGGGATTTTCACCAATCGACTCAAAATAAAGTCAAATTAACAGAATACCTCGAAAATTTTATAACCTACATCGCAATCTCCAAAAAGAGGAAAAGCACCCCTAAAACTGCCCTTTTCACTTCTTTTCATGTTAGAAAGAACGGGTTTTTTTTATTCAACGTGGAACTGGATTAAATTCACAGGATTATTTTATAAGAGTAAAATTTCCAATCGCAACCATTCACAAATGGAAAAAACACCCCTTAAAGCACCCTTTTTCTTCTATACATGCTAGAAAGATTTGGTTTCTTGCATTCGACGCTTAATAGCTACAAATTAAGATCATAATTAGAAAAACTTAAATCTTTTCCTCGCCACTCCCTAAACAGATGGGAAAACAACCCCCTAAATTTCAATTCATGGTAGAAAGATGGGGTTTTTTGCATTTGGTGGATAATTTCTAAGACATTTCTATTATACTATTGATCAATACCTAACATATATGAGATTCTATACAATAAACATACAAGTGTTACACATTTAATTGTTTTATCTCAGAACTCCGTCATTTATGATCCGATTTAGAATTTTTTGGTTTAAAGGGTTTGATTTCTCATTGTCACCATTATTATATAACTGCCATACTATATTGATGTTTAAGCCTTTCAAAAAGCGAGCAGAGCCAGTTGACGTTACATAACGCGAAGCGGTCTCCTTTGTATATGTGAATCTAAAAATATCGCGAAGCGTATAAAAATGCAAAGCATACGTGAAGAGTAATAAAACGCCGAAGCCTTGGGCTTCGTATATTTAAGACTTACAAAAAGAATTGATATCCGACCAAAAACATAAATGTAAGAAAGGGCCAAGTTTTCCGGAAAATCCTTAATGTAATAGTTCCTTCTTAAAAAGTGATGATATGGAAGAAAGGACCAAGCTATTTACAAAGTAAATAGCTTTAGACTTCAGATAATAGTTGCTCTTTGAAAAGTGATGATATTCCATTAAGGAGCCGAGCTATTTTCAAAGTAAATAGCTCGGTAAACTATTAACTAAAAAAATTAATGAGGGGTAAATTGATTAAATGTAAGAAAAAATTTGGTTGAAATTTATTTCGTAAGTTTTCCATTAGTATGTTTTTAAAATTTTATATAACGCGGCAAGTTATTTTTTCTGATGATTTCAAATATTTAAAAACTTGCCGCGTTATATAAAATTTTAAAAACATACTAAGTGAAAACTTACGAAATAAATTTCAACCAAATTTTTTCTTACATTTAATCAATTTTTCCCTCATTAATTTTTTTAGCTCTTTAATGGAATATCATGACTTTTCAAAGAGCAACTATTATCTGAAGTCTAAAGCTATTTACTTTGTAAATAGCTCGGTCCTTTCTTTCATATCATTACTTTTTAAGAAGGAAATATTACATTTAGGGTTTTCCCGAAAACTAGGACCTTTCTTACATTTATGTTTTTGGTCGGATTTATATTTAAATCAAATTTGGGATTTTATTACATTTAATCTGAGTTATTTTGATTACATCAAAATATGAGTTACGTTGTAAACAAGGAGATTGCCGGATCTTAAAGATGACTTCTTCAAGCACAGATGATATATTTATTAATAAATCCAACAATTGGGAAAAATACAAAGATTGTGAAGAGTTACAAAGTTTGGACAATTTTCTGAAAAAAATAAGTAATTTTAATAGTCAAAAATAAGTACAAACATCAATGGTATACAGGCTTTCTTACTGGGAAGCCACTAATCATTTTTATATATGAGTAGAAAAGTTTATATTTAGATAGATAGAGAGTAAGTCTTGTTTGTTATGGTTAAGATCTCAAGACTTAAAAGCATTTGGTTTGTAGTAATTGTGTTGACAATTTTCTTACAGGTATTTTTAAATAAAAATATTATTTAATAAAAATGTAAAAGAGTAAATGCTATGAATGCAGCATCATGAACAGTTGTTGTTGGAACTTGTTGAGGTAAACATAAGTTTATATTTGTTCATGTGAGTGTGAATATTTTTTTTGATTAAGCATGTTGAGGTGAACATCAGTTAATATTTGTTCAGATGTGTGTGAATATTTTTTTGAGATTAAAATAATTATCATTGGTGTATTATTTGGTCAACATGAATTCACTTTTATTCAAGTAAGTGTGATTATTTAGTTTTGTATGCAAATTAAATTATACCCACAAAATAATATAATTTCAAAAACTTAATATTTAAAATAATGAATTTTAATATTAATTAAATTTAATTCATTTTAAATGTAATAATTTTAAAATTTTTAGGAATTTAAAGAATTTTTTTATTTTATATATATTTTAAATATTAAATTTTCATATTTGTTCTACATACATAGTATAAAATAATTTAAATACACACTTAACATTTTTTCAGGTATGTGAATATTTTTTGGAATAAAATAATTATTATTCGTGCATATTGAGGAAAACATCAGTTCAAATTTGTTCAGGTGAATATAGTTATTGATTTTTGTATTTAAGTTTAATTATATATACAAAATAAAAAAATTTATGAATATAAATAAATTATAATTTTGTAATATTGAAATATATTTTAAATTTTTGGTTTATAACATCAACAGTTTATCAGAAAAGTTCAAAAAATTATTAACATAGGCCTTCATTCATATCATAAAGTTGAACATTACACGAAACGATATTTGTGATATATGTTAACAGGTAAAAATATTTTAAACACAAATACATTTACACATACATAAGGCATATACATTACTCATTATTTTTATCAAAAATATCACTCATTATTTATATCTCATGCGATCACAGTACAAACAGTTTTTTATTATTCCAAAAAATAGGCAAAATATGCCAAAAATTAACTTTTTTACTGCTATTCATGTAAGAAAGTTTGGTTGTTTTTACATGGTAGTTTACTTACATTTTTACTTAGGTTGTTTGTTATTTACTTTATGTTGTTGTATGAAAATTTAATTAAACCCACAAAATAAAATAATTTCAAAAATTTAATATTTTAAATATTAAATTTTAATATTAATTAAATTTAATTAATTTTAAATGTAATATTTTTTCAGATTTTAAAGAATTGTTTTATTTAATATATATTTTAAATATTAAATTTTAATATTTGTTCTACATACATGCATAAATATATATATATTATTTTTGAAGTTTCTGTTTGTATTTTATATTTTTAATTTCTTTATTTTTTTTAAATTTTGTTAACAAAATTGGTTAACAAAACACAAACATATACAAATATATACAAATTAATGAAACATCTTAAGGTATTGTGCCGTATGTATACACTGCATCATACAATCATAGTATAAAAAATTTAAATACACTCAAAATTTAATATGTGTGTGAATATTTTTTGGAATAAAATAATTATTATACGTGCATATTGAGGTAAACATCAATTCACATTTTTTCAGGTGAGTATTATTATTGGTTTTTGTATTTAAGTTTAATTATATATACAAAATAAAATAATTTATGAATATAAATAAATTTTAATTTTGTAGAATTGAAATATATTTTTTATTTTTGGTTTAGAACATAAACAGTTTATCATAAAAGTTAAAAAATTTATTAACATAGGCCTTCATTCATATCATAAAGTTGAACATTACACGAAACGATATTTGTGGTATATGTTAACAGGTAAAAATATTTTAAACACAAATACATGAACAATTGTTTTTGAAACTTGTTGAGGTATACATAAGTTTATATTTGTTCAAGTGAGCGTGAATATTATTTTGGATTAAGCTTGTTTAGGTGAACATCAGTTAACATTTGTTCAGGTGTGTGTTTATATTTTTTTGGATTAAAATAATTATTATTGGTGCATGTTTTGGTCAACATGAATTCACATTTATACAGGTAAGTGTGATTATTTATTTTTGTACGAAAATTTAATTAAACCCACAAAATAAAATAATTTCAAAAATTTAATATTTTAAATATTAAATTTTAATATTAATTAAATTTAATTAATTTTAAATGTACTATTTTTTAAGATTTTAAAGAATTTTTTTATTTAATATATATTTTAAATATTAAATTTTAATATTTGTTCTACATACTTGCATAAATATATATATATTATTTTTGAAGTTTCTGTTTGTGTTTTACATTTTTAATTTTTGTATTTTTTTTAAATTTTGTTAACACAAACACAGGGCAAATAGATCACTCCCTATTTACAAGTACAAATTAATAAAACATCTTAAGGTATTGTGCCGTATGTATACACTACATCATACAATCATAGTATAAAAAAATTTAAATACACACTTAACATTTTCTCAGGTGTTTGTGAATATTTTTTGGAATAAACAATTATTATTCGTGCATATTGAGGTAAACATCAAATCACATTTGTTCAGGTGAGTATAATTGTTTTTGTATTTAAGTGTAAATAAATATACAAAATAAAATAATTTATGAATATAAATAAATTTTAATTTTGTAGTATTGAAATATATTTTTAATTTTTGGTTTAGAAAATAAACAGTTTATCAGAAAAGTTCAAAAAATTATTATCATATGCCTTCATTCATATCATAAAGTTGAACATTACACGAAACGATATTTGTAATATATGTTAACAGGTAAAAATATTTAAAACACAAATACATGAACAGTTGTTGTTGGAACTTGTTGAGGTAAACATAAGTTTATATTTGTTCATGTGAGTGTGAATATTTTTTTGGATTGAGCATGTTAAGGTGAACATCAGTAAACAATTGTTCAGGTGTGTGTGAATATTTTTTTGGATTTTAATAATTATTATTGGTGCATGTTTTGGTCAACATGAATTCACATTTATTCAGGTAAGTGTGATTATTTATTTTTGTACGAAAATTAAATTAAACCCACAAAATAAAATAATTTCAAAAATTTAATATTTTAAATATTAAATTTTAATATTAACTAAATTTAATTAATTTTAAATGTACTATTTTTTAAGATTTGAAAGAATTTTTTTATTTAATATATATTTTAAATATTAAATTTTAATATTTGTTCTACATACATGCATAAATATATATATAATATTTTTGAAGTTTCAGTTTGTATTTTATATTTTTAATTTTTGTATTTTTTTGTTAAATTTTGTTAACACAAACACAGGACAAATATATCACTTTCTATTTACATGTACAAATTAATGAAACATCTTAAGGTATTGTGCCGTATGTATACACTACATCATACAATCATAGTATAAAAAAATTTAAATACACACTTAACATTTTCTCAGGTGTGTGTGAATATGTTTTGGAATAAACAATTATTTTTCGTGCATATTGAGGTAAACATGAATTCACATTTATTCAGGTGAGTATAATTATTGGTTTTTGTATTTATTTTTAATTATATATACAAAATAAAATAATTTATGAATATAAATAAATTATAATTTTGTAGTTTTGAAATATATTTTAAATTTTTGGTTTAGAACATAAACAGTTTATCAGAAAAGTTCAAAAAATTATTAACATAGGCCTTCAATCATAACATAAAGTGGAACATTACACGAATCGATATTTGTGATATATGTTTACTGGTAAAAACACAAATACATATACACATACATAAGGCATATACATCACTCATTAATTTTATCAAAAATATCACTCATTATTTATATCTCATGCGATCACAGTACAAAAATTTTTTTATTAATCCCAAAAATAGGCAAAATATGCCAAATATTAACTTTTTTACTGCTATTCATGTTAGAAGGTAGATTTTCTACATGGTAGTTTACTTACATTTTTACTTATTTTTCTAAGTTTAGTTGTTTTCTACATGGTAGTTTACTTACATTTTTACTTATTTTTCTTGAAATATAGATCCTAAAATAAATCATTATATTAATTGTTGTTGTATGTTTAATCGTTCTCCATGAATACGGCGAGCTAATCGAATATCCTTTGAGAAAATAGTTACAGGTTTTGTATGAATGGAGCATAAATTAGTATCTTAAAACAAACTTACCAAATACGGATTTACAACCCATTGATTTTTTCAAACGCTTGGCTGGGTCTTAGCCATTTTTATATAATAATGGTTTATTAAACAGTATCTTATTTAAAACCAAAACACTTTGCTCTATAAAGTCAAACGGTTTAACGGGAAAGAAAAACAGTTACATTTATATTTAAATCAAATTTGGGATTTTATTACATTAAATCTGATTGGCACTTTAAAAGTTAATGGCTTAGTAAAAGTTTTGGGCGTCGCTTATTTTATTGTTGTATGCACTATATAAAGCACAGCCGTGTAGCATCAATCAGTTCAAATCTGTTAACAGTGAAGTGAACACAACCAGAAAGTACTATAGATACTACAAAATAATTAAATTAAAAAAATGAACATGAGTGCTACCAAAATCCTGTCTAGTGAAAAAAGTACAGGTGAAACCCATGAATTAATTAGTTGGATAGCAAAAATTAAACATAAAATTAAAAAACAAATACGTAAAATTTGACATATTGATTTTACATATTTATTTAAAACATACGATAATAAACGCAAAATTCGTTGTAAGCAACGAGATTGCTGGATCTTAAAGATGACGTCTTCATGCACAGATGATATATTTATTAATAAATCCAACAATTTGGGAAAATACAAAAATTGTGAAGAGTTACAAAGTTTGGACAATCTTCTGAAAAAATTATGTAATTTTAACAGTCAAAAATGAGTACAAACATTAAAGTTATACACAGGCTTTCTTATTGGGAAGCCACTAATCTTTTTCATATATGAGTAATAAAGTTTATATTTAGATAGATAGAGAGTTAGTCTTGTTTGTTGTGTTTAAGGTCTCAAGACTTAAAAGAATTGGGTTTGTAGTAATTGTATTGACAATTTTTTTACAGGTATTGTAAAATCCAAATAATATTTAATAAAAATGTAAAAGAGTAAATGCTATGAGCGCAGCATCATGAACAGTTGTTGTTGGAACTTGTTGAGGTAAACATAAGTTTATATTTGTTCATGAGAGTGTGAGTATTTTTTTGGATTAAGCATGTTGAGGTGAACATCAGTTAACATTTGTTCAGGTGTGTGTTTATATTTTTTTGGATTTAAATAATTATTAATGGTGCATGTTTTGGTCAACATGAATTCACATTTATTCAGGTATGTGTGATTATTTATTTTTGTATGAAAATTTAATTATACCCATAAAATAAAATAATTTCATAAATTTAATTTTTTAAATATTAAATTTTAATATTAATTAAATTTAATTATTTTAAATGTAATATTTTTAAAGATTTTAAAGAATTTTTTTATTTCATATCTAAAGCACGGTAGTGCGTAAAGCCGAAATTTAAGGGACACATTCGGACTTCTCACTACAGTGCTATTACAACACTTTAATTTAGAGTCGTTTTTTAAGTGCTGTATCTTTTGAACGAGAAGAGCAACAGTGTTGATATTTCGAATATAGATACTTTACTGAATTATAAGAAATAGGTTATTCAATCAACGTTAACGAATTAACCGTTCAAAAGTTATTTCACTTCAAAAAAGCAAAATTCGTGGGAACGCCTACAATTCTTGGTAACTAATAGATCATTATTCTACGATACTTCCAGATATACTGTAAAGTTGATATTTTGCATGTAAATAGCTGTAGTACCCAAACCGAAGGGAAAATTTCGAAAACTGGAAATTTGTAACGGAAAAAAGGAAATTTTTACAATTTTCGTTTTAATTAAATTAGCATTAGAATGCATATACTTATCATATTTGTTGATATTTTTATAGAGTCCTATCTGATTGGATGACACTTAGGTATTTAAATATTGATTGTATTAGACCATATCAGCGTGAAGAACCATGTAGAAAACACAATGAACTATATTATGATTAAAAAGTTCTTGATCCTATAGGAATGTCAATGGATCGTTGTATACAGCAGTTGTCGTACAGCATTTAAAAGTTAAGCAACGTTAGGTAAAATCAGTACTTGGATGGGTGAACATTGTGTACAGTTTTTTTTTTTTGTAATTTTATAATAAACATTAATTTATATTTTCATTTTAACTTTTTGATTATATTTTGCATTGATCAATTACTATTTATTAACTTCAATTGTTTCAGTGCAACTTCCCGGAAAATTGGAAAAACATACTCCATAATGACGTTTTTCTTTTTTATAAATGATAGAAAGATAGAATTTTCACTAATCGACCCGAAATAACGTCAAATTAACAGAATATTTTGAAAAATTTCATTACCTATATCGCAACCACACCGAAAATGGGGAAAACATCCCTAAAACTGACCTTTTCACTTCTATTCATGATAGAAAGATCGGTTTTTCCATTCGACGTGGAACAGGTTCAAAATAACAGAATTATTTGAAGGAAGAAATTTTTCTATCACAACCCTTCGAACTTGGAAATTACGACTCCAAAACCAACTTTTTTGTTCTATACATGCAACAAAATGCAGTTTTTTGCAATCGACGCTTAAAAGCTACAAATTAGGCAGTTATTTCGAAAAACTTAATATATTTTATTGCAACCTCCCGAAACATCGAAAAAACAACCCCCAAAATATTTTTTTTCAGTTCTTTACATGCTGAAATGATGGGATTTTCATCAATCGACCCGAAATAAAGTCAAGTTAACAGAATACTTTAAAAAATTTCATTTCCTACATCGCAATCCCCTCCCCCTCCCGAAAATAAGGAAAACAGCCGTAAAATTGCCATTTCATTTCAGTTCTGGTTAGAGAGATGGGATTTTCTTTTTAAAGTCAAGTTAACAGATTACTTTGAAAAATTTCATTACCTACATCGGAAACCTCCGAAAAAAACACCCCTTAAACTGCCTTTTTCACTTCTATTCATGTTAGAAAGATCAGATTTTTTTCATTCGACGTGGACCGGGTTTAAAATAATAGGATTATTTTAAACCCGTAAATTTTTCCATCGTTACCCTTCGCAAATGGGATAAACACCCCTAAAACTACCCCTTTCTTGTATACATGCTAGGAAGATGCGGTTTGTTATATTCGACGCTAAACAGCTACACATTAAGAAGGTTATTCAAAAAAATTAAAAACTTTCATCGCTTCCTCCCAAAAAAAATCTTTAAAGCAACCCCGAAGCTACCCTTTTAACTTCTATTCCTGGCAGAAAGATGAGATTTTCACCAATCGACCCAAAATAAAGTTAAATTAACAGAATACCACGAAAATTTCATAACCTACATCGCAATCCCCAAAAAGAGGAAAAACACCCCTAAAACTGCCCTTTTCATGTTAGAACGGACGGTTTTTTTTATTCAACGAGGAACTGGATTAAAATAACAGGATTATTTTATAAGAGTAAATTTTCCAATCGCAACCATTCACAAATGGAAAAAACGCCCCTAAAAGCACCCTTTTTCTTCTATACATGTCAGAAAGATGTGGATTTTTGCATTCGACGCTTACTAGCTACAAATTAAGAAGGTTATTAGAAAAACTTAAAACTTTTACTCACCACTCCCAAAAAAGATGGGAAAACAACCCCCTAAAGTTCTTTTCATGGTAGAAAGATGGGGTTTTTTGCATTTGGTGGAGAGTTTCTAAGACATTTCTATTATACTGTTGGTCAATACCTAACATATATGAGATTCTATACAATAAACATACAAGTGTTACACATTTAATTGTTTTACCTCAGAACTCCGTCATTTATGATCCGATTTAGAATTTTTTGGTTTAAAGGGTTTGATTTCTCATTGTCACCATTATTATATAACTACCATACTATATTGAAGTTAAAGCCTTTCAAAAAGCAAGCTGAGCCAGTTGACGTTACATAACGCGAAGCGGTCTCTTTTGTATATGTTGAATCTTAAAAGTGTAAAGTATCGCGAAGCGTAAAGAAACGCAAAGCATACGTGAAGAGTAACAAAACGCGTAGCGTTTTGTGCGAAGCCTTCGGCTTCGTATACGTAACCCTTACAAAAAGGATTGATATCCGACCAAAAACATAAATGTAAGAAAGGGCCAAGTTTTCAGGAAAATCATTAATGTAATAATTCCTTCTTAAAATGTGATGATATGGAAGAAAGGACCAAGCTATTAACAAAGTAAATAGCTCTAGACTTCATATAATAGTTGCTTCTTAAAAAGTGATGATATGGAAGAAAGGACCGACTTATTTACAAAGTAAATAGCAATAGACTTCAGATAATAGTTTCTCTTTGAAAAGTAATGATATCCCATTTAAGAGCCGAGCTATTTACAAAGTAAATAGCTCGGTAAACTATTAACTAAAAAAATTAATGAGGGGTAAATTGATTAAATGTAAGAAAAAATTTGGTTGAAATTTATTTCGTAAGTCTTCCCTTAGTATGTTTTTAAAATTTTATGTAACGCGACAAGTTATTTTTTCTGATGATTTGAAATATTTTAAAACTAGCCGCGTTATATAAAATTTTAAAAACATACTAAGGGAAAACTTACGAAATAAATTTCAACCAAATTTTTTCTTACATTTAATCAATTAACCCCTCATTAATTTTTTTAGTTAATAGTTTACCGGGCTATTTACTTTGTAAATAGCTCGGCTCTTTAATGGCATATCATCACTTTTCAAAGAGCAACTATATCTGAAGTCTAGAGCTATTTACTTTGTAAATAGCTCGGTCCTTTCTTCCATATCATCACTTTTTAAGAAGCAACTATTATATGAAGTCTAGAGCTATTTACTTTGTAACAAGCTTGGTCCTTTCTTCCATATCATCTCTTTTTAAGAAGGAACAATTACATTAATGATTTTCCCGAAAACTCGGCCCTTTCATACATTTATGTTTTTGGTCGGATATATTTTAAATATTAAATTTTAATATATGTTCTACATACATGCACAAATAAATATATATTATTTTTAAAGTTTCTGTTTGTATTTAATATTTTTGTATTTTTTTTAAATTTTGTTAACACAAACACAGGGCAAATATATCACTCACTATTTACATATACAAATTAATGAAACATCTTAAGGTATTGTGCCGTATGTATACACTACATCATACAATCACAGTATAAAAAAATTTAAATACACACTTAACATTTTTTCAGGTGTGTGTGCATATTTTTTGGAATAGAATAATTATTATTCGTGCATACTGTGGTAAACATCAATTCACATTTGTTCAGGTGAGCATAACTATTGGTTTTTGTATTTAAGTTTAATTATATATACAAAATAAAATAATTTATGAATATAAATAAATTTTAATTTTGCACTATTGAAATATATTTTTAATTTTTGGTTTAGAACATAAACAGTTTATCAGAAAAGATCAAAACATTATTAACATAGGCCTTTATTCATATCAGAATGTTGAACATTACACGAAACGATATTTGTGATATATGTTAACAGGTACAAATATTTAAAGCACAAATACATATACACATAATAAGGCATATACAGCACTCATTATTTTTATCAAAAATATCACTGATTATTTATATCTCATGCGATCACAGTACAAACAGTTTTTATTATTCCCAAAAATAGGCAAAATATGCCAAAAATTAACTTTTTCACTGCTATTCATGTTAGAAGGTAGAAGTTTGTTTGTTTTCAACATGGTAGTTTACTTACATTTTTACTTATTTTTCTTGAAATATAGATCATAAAATAAATCATTATATTAATTGTTTTTGTATGTTTAATCGTTCTCCATGAATACGGCAAGCTAATCGAATATCCTTTAAGAAAATAGTTACTGGTTTTGTATGAATGGAGCATAAATTAGTATCTTAAAACAAACTTACTAAATACGCCTTTACATACCATTGATTTTTGCAAACACTTGGCTTGGTCTTAGCCATTTTAATATAATAATGTTTTATTAACCAATATATTATTTATAACCAAAACACTATGATTCTATAAAGTCAAACGGTTTAGCGGGTAAGAAAAACAGTTACATTTATATTTAAATCAAATTTGGGATTTTATTACACTAAATCTGATTGGCACTTTAAAAATTCATGGCTTAATAAATATTTTGGGCGTGGCTTATTTTATTGTTGTATGCACTATATAAAGCACAGCCGTGTACAGCATCAATCATCATTCGATGTTAGATGTTGACACTGTGAACATCGCTGTATCGAAACAATTTTTCTCAAATTTTAACTGAGATTACATACCTGCTATATTCTTACAATATTTTTATCTATTGTCGGAAACTAAAAATATTAGTTTTTTCTGGGTTTTTACCCTTCATTGAATCTATTGAGAATACTTTTTAATCTTGGATGCATGCTGAGTTCAATAAATTCATAAATAACGTAGGGAGGAAGGAATTTTTGTCCTTTAGTCTCTATAGATAAACGTTTGACAATAGAATCTGTTTATAATAGATTTTATTGCTGGGGATTTTGTAGGAGGATTTAAAAGAATTTTTTTTAAATTTAAAATAAAACATATTTCCTGATTGTAAATCAAACAGTCATTGAATACTATTTTATAACCCAGGCATATTATATATTTTATATTTATTCAACTAATGTGTTTTTCTTCTGTTTTATAGATTGGAGAAACCTTTAGTTATGCCTACCACCGCCAAGCAGGCGGTGGTCCCTAGGCCGACGATACGCCAAGCAGCTCCAGCCCCGACAAAATCATCAGCACCATCAACATCACCATCGACGCCAGCCACATTAACCACATCGATGCCAGCACCAACAGCTACAGAACCAATGGGAGCAGACTTTCAGGAGGTGAAGAATGATCGGAAACGACGACGAGGGAGGGTGGATAGCACCTCTTCGAAGAAACCAGCGACCATCGCCCATAGTTGTACATATGGGCCTCACCAGCTTCATAAAAGTTGAGGAAGCTATATAGAGCGGCAGCTAAAAGTAGCGTCTGGTTCACGTTTGGACCTAAAACTATTAGTGTCCACTGCGAAAGGGATCAAGATTACACGAAGTGCAAGGAACGATTGGAATTCAAGACCAGCACTCAAGAACTACTTGGCAGCAACGGCATCCCGAGTAGCAGGAGCGAGGCACAAGGCCGCTCAGGGTGAGGCGCAACGCCTCCCACCACCATCATTCAAGGCCAGAGATTGCCCAGCCCTCCGTCATGCAAAAGACGGCAACGCCCCTAGCAGAGGCCTCCCAGCGCAGCGGTTGACTCCAGCACCAAGGACGAAATTGGTTCCAGCACCACCTCCAAAAGTGAACCCGTGGACAACCAGGAAGCCATCAGAAAACGAGTTAATTGAGATCCTGTCAATTGCCCCACTTTCCCCAACCAACCCATTTTTTGAGTCCATCATAGACTCTCCACTCTCTCCGTCTCCATTGGAGAAGGGCGAAAGTCCAAAACCTGAACTCGACTTCATGGAACTCCTGAAACTCAGGATCGACGTGAAAGTTGCATGGAAATCTTGCTCATCGAATTCCGAAAAACTTCTCAAGGTGACTGCACATTTATTCGAAAATGGCATTCCATCCTTCAAATTCTAGGTCCCAAATCCGATTTTTGCAATGGAACTCCCAAAGTCTCCTGCACAAACATCCCGAGCTTCACTCATTCCTTCAACAGCAGCAGATCCATGTTGCAGCCATCAGCGAAACATGGTTAAGACCGGATAAGAAATTTAGAATCCCTGGATTTTATACCTACCGCCGCGATCGAGCCACCAGAAATGGCGGTGGGGTCGCCCTTCTTGTTCGACACGACGTCAAACATTCTTTATTGCCTCCTGAAGACGGCAGCCTTTAAGCCATCTCTATTCTAATCTCGGCCAATTGTGGTACTATAAAGTTACATCTTTATATAACTCTCTTAATAGACTCCTACAGAGACTGGATATTGAGCGTATTATGAGAAGTTATGATCGCGTCATGATCATGAGCGATCTTAATGCGCGTCACATATCTTGGAACTGTATGTCTAACAATTCCAACGGAATTGTCTTTGCGCATTCTCTCAAACGTAACTTCATTGTTGCGTATCCAAAGGAACCCACCTGCTATCCAGACGCTGCTAGGCGCCCGCCGCAAACCATCGACTTAGCATTATTAAAGAATTGTGACCTCATGTCGTATCTAGATGTTCACTTGGATCTGCAAAGCGACCACCGCCCCATCAGTTTCACTTTGGGTGAAATGAGGGGCGCTGCAACTTTGCAAACCCAGTTGAGCTTTGAGAAGGCAGACTGGAAACTTTTCAAAGAGTATCTCAACGTCGAAACCTTGATCACTCCACAGATCAAATCTGTTAACCAAATAGGCTTAGAGGTTAGTAAACTCACGAGAAACATCGTAGTTGCTAGCTCGGTCCTTTCTTCCATATCATCACTTTTAAAGAAGCAACTTTTATATGAAGTCTAGAGCTATTTACTTTGTCAATAGCTCGATCCTTACTCTCATATCATCATTTTTTAAGAAGGAACTATTACATTAAGGATTTTCCCGAAAACTCGGCCCGTTCTTACATTTATGTTTTTGGTCGGATATCAATCATTTTTGAAAGGCTTAAATATACGAAGCCGAAAGCACATATGCTTCGCATATGCTTCGCATATGCTTCGCGTATGCTATGCGTTCCTTTCGCTTCGCGACACTTTACTCTTTTTAGATTCACATATGCAAAGGAGACCGCTTCGCGTTATATTACGTCAACTGGCTCTGCTCGCTTTTTGAAGGGCTAAAACATCAATATTGTATGGTTGTAGTATAATATTTGGGACAATGGGAAATCAAACCCTTTAAAATAAAAAATTCAAAATCGATTCATAAATGACGGAGTTCTGAGGTAACACGCAATAAAAATTGTCCTGCAATTTTTGTGTTTTTATTAATGATACAATTAAATGTGTAACACTTGTATACCTAACATATATGAGATTCTGTACAATATTCTGAACAGTATGTTTTTATTAAAATTTTATAACGCGGCAAGTTAATTTTTCTGATGATTTCAAATATTCTAAAACTTGCCGCGTTATAAAATTTTAAAAACATACTAAGGGAAAACTTACGACATAAATTTCAAACAAATTTTTTCTTACATTTAATTAATTTACCCCTCATTTATGTTTTTAGTAAATAGTTTACCGAGCTGTTTACCTTGTAAATAGATCGAAACTTTATGGGATATCATCACTTTTTAAGGAACAACTATTATTTGAAGTCTAGAGCTACTTACTTTGTTAATAGGTCGGTCCATTCTCGCATATCATCACTTATTAAGAAGCAACTATTTTAGTATGATTTTCTCGAAAACTTACCTTTCTTACAAACGGAAAATTTAACAATTTTAATTGTAAATAAAATAATATATGAAGCATAAATCGATCAGATTTGTTGACATGGTTACCGCCTCCTTTTTGATTGGAAAAACATTTATTATATATATAAAAATAGGTATTTAACTCTTCACAAGCTTATTTGATATATCAGTGTGTCTTAATACTCCAAATAGAAAACATTGATTCTTTCATTGTATTGTTACAATGTTACTTTTTTTAAGAAAACAAGTTGTTTAAAAATGAACAAGTTTATTTTCAATTAGCAATTCGTAATGATGAAGAATTAAATAAATTGTTATCTGTTGTAACAATTGCTCAAGGAGGTATATAACCAAATATTCAAGCAGTGTAATTGCCAAAGAAAACTGAAAAGAAATCATAAATTTTATACATTGGATTATTGATAATAATATTCATCGATCATAGGACTTTTATTAAAACGCCACAAATTAATGTGAAATAAGAGTGATATATTTTTTGTTAAAATAACTATATAAAATTTAGTATATATAAGATGCAACTTGATTTGTTTCGATTATGACTTCTAAACTAATCGTTTATTACAGATAATTGATTATCAACGTAACAGTCTTTGAAGAAACGACTTGACCCGTTGGCTCCACGTCACAAAAAAAAATTATTTGCGCAGGAGATGCGTCAACTTAGCGAATTTTCTTAGAATACATAAATCACTCTCTAGCGGTCTTATTTTTAGTCTGATCTAAATGCCTTAAGGCAGTTTAAGGGGTGTTTTTCCCATTTTCGGAGGTTTGCGTTATAGGTAAAGAAATTTTTTAAAGTGTTCTGTTAACTTGACTTTATTTCGGGTCGATTGGTGAAAATTCAATCATTTCATCATATATAGAATTTAAAAACGTAATTTTGGGGAGTATTTTTTCGATTTTTCGGGAGTTTGCAATAAAAAATATTAAGTTTTTCGAAATAACTTCCTAATTTGTAGCTATTAAACGTAACTCATATTTTGCGTTTATTAACGAATGTTTTAACACTGCGTCAATACGTAAAACTTAACGTTGTTTTATAATTTTATGTTTAATTGTTGCTATCCATTTAGTTAACTCATGGGTATCACCTGTACTTTTTTCACTAGACAAAATTTTGGTAGCACCCATGTTCATTTTTTAAATGTAATTATTTTCTTGTATCTATAGTACTTTCTGATTGTGTTATCTTCACTGTTAACAGATTTTAACTGACTGATGCTGTACACGGATGTGCTTTATACAGTGTATACATCAATAAAATAAGCAACGGCCAAAAATTTTATTAAGCCATGAATTTTTAAAGTACCAATCAGATTTAATGTAATAAAATCCCAAATTTGATTTAAATATTAATGTTACTCTTTTTCTTACCCGTTAAACCGTTTGACTTTATAGAATCAAATTGTTTTGGTTATAAATAAGATACTGTTTAATAAAACATTGTTATATTAAAATGGCTATGACCAAGCCAAGTGTTTGTAAAAATCAATGGGTTTTAAAGCCGTATTTGGTAAGTTTGTTTTAAGATACTAATTTATGCTCCATTCTTACAAAACCTGTAACTATTTTCTCAAAGGATATTCGATTAGCTCGCCGTATTCATGGAGAACGATTAAACATACAACAACAATTATTATGATGATTTATTTTAGGATCTATATTTCAAGAAAAATAAGTAAAAATGTAAGTAAACTACCATGTAGAAAACAACCAAACTTCTACCTTCTAACATGAATAGCTGTAAAACAGTTAATTTTTGGCATATTTTGCCTATTTTTGGGAATAATAAAAAACTGTTTGTACTGTGATCGCATGAGATATAAATAATGAGTGATATTTTTGATGAAATTAATGATTGACGTATATTCCTTGTGTATGTGTATATGCATTTGTGTTTTAAATATTTTAACCTGTTAACATATATCACAAATATCGTTTCGTGTAATTTCATACTGTATGATATGAATGAAGGCCTATGTTAATAATTTTTTGAACTTTTCTGATAAACCTTTTATGTTCTAAACCAAAAATTAAAAATATGTTTCAATACTACAAAATTAATATTTATTGATATTCATAAATTATTTAGTTTTGTATATATAATTAAACTTAAATACAAAATCCAATAATTATACTCACCTGAACATTTTTGAATTGATGTTTACCTCAATATGCACGAATAATAATTATTTTATTCCAAAAAATATTTACACACACCTGAAAAAATGTTAAGTGTGTATTTAAATTTTTTTATACTATGATTGTATGATGTAGTGTATACATACGGCACAATACCTTAAGATGTTTTTTAGTGAGTGATGTATTTGCCCTTGTTTGTGTTAACAAAATTTAAAAAAAAAATAAATAAAAAATACAAAATACAAACAGAAACTTCAAAAATAATATATATATATTTATGCATGTATGTAGAACAAATATTAAAATTTAATATTTAAAATATATATTAAATAAAAAAATTCTTTAAAATCTTAAAAAATATTACATTTAAAATTAATTAAATTTAATTAATATTAAAATTTAATATTTAAAATATTAAATTGTTGAAATAATTTTATTTTGTGGGTCTAATTTAATTATCATACAAAAATAAATAATGACACTTACCTGAATAAATGTGAATTCATGATGACCAAAACATGCACCAATAATAATTATTTTAATCCAAAAAAATATTCACACACACCTGAACAAATGTTAACTGATGTTAACCTCAACATGCTTAATCCAAAAAAATATTCACACTCACATGAACAAATATAAACTTATGTTTACCTCAACAAGTTCCAACAACAACTGTTCATGAAGCTGCATTCATAGCATTTACTCTTTTACATTTCTATTAAATATTATTTGTATTTAAAAATACCTGTAAAAAAATTGTCAATACAATTACTACAAACCCAATTCGTTTAAGTCTTGAGACCTTAAACACAACAAACAAGACTTACTCTGTATCTATCTAAATATAAACTTTATTACTCATATATGAAAATGATTAGTGGCTTCCCAATAAGAAAGCCTGTGTATACCTTTGATGTTTGTACTTATTTTTGACTGTTAAAATTACTTAATCTTTTCAGAAAATTGTCCAAACTTTGTAACTCTTCACAATCTTTGTATTTTTCCC
Source organism: Nineta flava (assembly GCA_963920215.1). Classification (NCBI taxonomy): domain Eukaryota; kingdom Metazoa; phylum Arthropoda; class Insecta; order Neuroptera; family Chrysopidae; genus Nineta; species Nineta flava. The sequence continues at coordinate 7,496,154 of OY986044.1, read as the reverse complement.
AATTGTTGGATTTATTAATAAATATATCATCTGTGCTTGAAGACGTCATCTTTAAGATACGGCAATATCGTTGCTTACAGCGCAACTTATATTTTGCGTTTATTAACGTATTTTTTGACACTGTGTAAAATTACAATACGTAAAATTTTACGTTTTTGTTTTTTAATTTTATGTTTAATTTTTGCTATCCATTTAATTCATTCATGGGTATCATCTGTACTTTTTTCACTAGATAGCATTTTTGTAGCACCCATGTTCGTTTTGTAAATTTAATTATTTTGTTGTATCTATAGTACTTTCTGATTGTGTTTTCTTCACTGTTAACAGATTTGAACTGATTGATGCTGTACACGGCTCTGCTTTATATAGTGCATACAACAATAAAATAAGCCACGCCCAAAAATTTTACTAAGCCATGAATTTTTAAAATGCCAATCACATTTAATGTTATAAAATCCCAAATTTGATTTAATTATAAATGTAACTGTTTTTCTAACCCGTTAAACCGTTTGACTTTATAGAATCATAGTGTTTTGGTTATAAATAAGATACTGTTTAATAAAACATTATTATATTAAAATGGCTAAGACCAGGCCAAGTGTTTGCAAAAATCAATGGGTTGTAAAGCCGTATTTGGTACGTTTGTTTTAAGATACTAATTTAAGCTCCATTCATACAAAACCTGTAACTATTTTCTCAAAGGATATTCGATTAGCTCGCCGTATTCATGGAGAACGATTAAACATACAACAACAATTAATATAATGATTTATTTTAGGATCTATATTTCAATTGAATTCTTTTATTTGGATCTGTATTCATGTTAAAATAACGAGGATCCTGATAATAAGTAATTAAATAAATAACTAATATGCAACTAAGAAGGAGTAGAACCGATACAACGATTTGGTCAAAACCATTCAATATTATAATATTATAATCTATCAATGGATAAATCATTTATTTCTTTATTATTATTATTATTATTATAATTATTATTTTATTTTTTATTATTTTGTTTTTTTTTTTATATGAGTTGATTGGAAAGAACGGTGAATTCCATAATAATATTGAATTATCAGTAAATTAACTAAAAGGCTAATTAATAAATAAATACCAAAAACTCATATCTTTATATTTCAAAAGACGTGTCAAATAGTTAATATTAATAAATAAATATATATCTAAAACCCATATCTTTATGTTTCAAAAGACGTGTCATATAGTTAAAAAAATAAATAAATACCCAACAACCAAATCTTTATATTTCAAAAGACGTGTCATATTGTTAAAATAAATAAATATGTAAAATTCATATCTTTATATTTCAAAAGACGTGTCAAATAAGTAAAACAAATTTTTCGTTCAAATTACTTTAGTAAATAAATAGGCTCCTCAAGTAAAAGGCCTTTCACAGCTTAAATGAAACTGCTTCCATGTTGATTTATTTTATCCCTAACTGTTTGATGACTCAAACAATATTCATACCACTTTATTGATTGATGCCTAGTTCCTTTTTTAATAATTTCTAAGGTACTTCTTGGTTGTAAATAAGAAGCATTATTTCTTGTGTTATAATGGCAAGGAACATTTTTATTTTCTGCAAAGAAGACAGGGTTTTTTTATTAAGAATTTAATACATTCTAACACGTATAAAGAGTAGAATGATAAAATTTTATGTATTATAAATAATGGCTTACAGCTGTCTATTTATTCTTAAAAATTATGATTCTAATGGCCTTTTTCTGTGCCATAAAAATTTTTTTCGAGCATCTACACGCACTCCAAGCTGTTATGCCGTAAGAAATTACACTTAAAAAGTTTGCGTAGTATATATTTAATACAGTTTTTTGGTCTACTTTTTGTCGCATCATTCGTAATTGGTAACAGATTTTATTAAGCTTACTAGACAGTAAGTCAATATGATTGTTACAGCTATGTTTATTGTCAATTACTAATCCTTAGAATTTGGCATGATCAACCAAATTGACTTTAGCGACAGTGGCATTCCCACTTTTCCCCTACTGTATTTGATAATTTTTGTTTTTAATTTATTTAGATGGAGGCTGTTCATTTCACACCATTTGTTTATTTTTTCGATTGTTAATTTAACTTTGCTTTTTAAAAGATTTACATCTTTATCTGATACAATCGCAGTTGTATCATCAGCGAATAAAATTATTTCATTATCAATTGCATCTCTTAGAAACATGGGTAAGTCGTTGATATATAAAAGAAAAAACAATGGTCCTAAGATCGACCCATGTGGAATGCCTTGCTTAATGGTTTGCCATTTAGAATTATGAATCTCACCATCCGTCCTTATTTGAACTCTCTGCCTTCTATTTTCCAGATACGATGTTACTAAGTTATGGAAGTGACTTATAATTCCCATTTGATACATTTTATGCAACAATAGGTTGGGATTAACACAGTCAAATGCTTTTGACATGTCATACAATATGACTGCCACATTAAGATTATTGTCTAATTTTTTAAAAATTATGTCATTGAGTGTGAATATTGCCTCACTCGTACCTTTCGATTTTCGGTATCCGAATTGATTATTAAAGATAATTAT